>OZ024806.1:13052859-13649803 GCA_964017045.1 Omphiscola glabra | reverse complement strand
ACAAGACACGTGGTTCCCATACTGCACTACCAGCCAGGAAGGGTCACACGGTCCCTCCCCCACCCCCCCCCCTTTTTCCGGAAGACAGTTGTCTCGGGACCCATTTGTTTATTGCGTTTCTGGCAACATGCCTGAAAGACGAGATGACTTGTGCAAGCGTCGAAGGGATTATCGGTGTTTGAATCAGCAAGTCATTCAACGTTGATGAAATAATCCCGGGTGGAGTCAAAATCAACATTACAGACCCTGCAAAAAAAAGAGAGTGGGGGGTATCCTATATCCAGGACTTCTGTAGAGTTGTGTCATTGTTTTTATGATGTCAGAAACAAACAAGAAAAGAGTCTTTGTTTTCAAACAGCACTGTTCTCTAATTTCAGAACGTCAAATTGATTTTCTATCATCAGTACTTTAGCGTCAGGGGATACCCCCACTCCCCACAAATATTTTATTCTTTATATGACCAAAATGTGTATAATGCTGTCAAACTCATATTTCAGCATATGTGTTGGTCTTTTAAAAACAACCTTTGTCTCCCACCTCCAGGACATGTGTCAACGGTTCTGTCATCCACGAGAAACACAGAGTGAGACACGGTGACCGTATCCTCTGGGGTAACAACCACTTCTTCCGTCTGAACTGCCCCCGTCTGGCCAACAGTAAGTTTGTTTAGTCCTCTGTCGCAATAGCATCTCCTAGCATGGTGTATTCCTTGCTTGAACACATGGGCAAACCGATACGTCCATTCTATCCGACCATTTGACCTTAGATGTGGACGAGGAACTGGCTATCTCCGGGTTGTGAGTCAGACAATGGTATTGTGCCACAGCTCTAGCGCTAAGTGAGCAATAGTATCTTTTAATTTGGAAAAACTGCTTTAAGGCAATGTTAGTGAAACGCTGTATCACCAACCTGTGAGACTCGCCATCCAGTAAAAAAAAATATCGCTTGATTAAGTATTTTAACAAGGAAAATGATCACAAAGAAGTACATATTTCTATGTCCAATTTTTCATTTAATTAAGATTTTTTTTTAATACAGAATTATTTTCTACACATGGGCTGCACTGGTGATACACATAAATTACTGCATGTGGTTCCGCTATTATTTTTTTTCGTTTTTCATTGGAAGATGTAACTTCATAGACTTCTAATAGCTAAATCTAGTATCCATTGGCTTTGGACATGTTAAAAGATCTATTTACTAAGCTGCCGAATTTCAGCTCTGTGTCATTCCGCGAACATGGGATATACCCAAATTAAATACCAAAATATATGTAAACGAATATCGTTCACATTAAGTTATGAAAAGGTAATATTCGACTCTTAGAGAATCCCTCCACTCCGGGGGTTCTCAAACCAGAGTATGCCAGGTATTAGGCACCCCAACTGTCACGATCTTATTTAAATGGAAACAAGGGGAACATTCCCCCCCCCCCCCCGGAAACCTTGTATATTGATTACCATTAAAACTTTACCATTACCTTATCAAGCAGGCGTACTAAGTAACTCTTGCAACCAGTGAAATATCCTCATCAACACCAGGCACAGAAACATGCAAATCCCATCTTCATTCATAGGAGCCAGAATGATCAATAAATTGATCGTGGGCCCTTAATATGTAGAAGAAGAACAACAACAATTAACTAAATTATAAGAGTGTTGGGCTGCGATAAAGCTGTCAAGTCGATTAATCAGACACAAACTATTTGTGTTAATATAGCAATATAAGTTAAGTTTTAATGGTGATCATATACAGAATACAACTGTAAACGTTTCGGCGAATGTCTTCATCAGCACCCACAAAAATAAGTATTAGTATAAATTAAGTTGTAATCGCAAAAAGACAGAAATTTCACGAACACATATTTTTATTTCATATCTTACAATTTTGGCAACGTTCTTTGCAAATTTAGTTGAAAATATGAAAATTAGCTCTGTAAAATAGTGAATTTCGTTTATACCGTATGAAGTCAACGTATCAAATCTTGTTATTCGTTAATTTCACATATAAGAACAAGCAAGTTTGTTAAGCGTGCTTTTTATTGATATTACTGTCTGTCATGTTCAATCTCGGCGGGAAAAAAACCAAATTAATATTGTCTAACAGTTTTTTTTTCTTTAGATGTTATGTTCAATCTACAAATTGTTTATTTTCTTTGTACTTTAAAACAAATATGTAGAATAAGTCTTGTGAGTTGTTGTTTTTTTCCAAATAATTCCCCTTAAATCTCGTATTGTTGGGAGAAAATAACATAACAATCTGATAAGAGCTTCTCAATTTGGTTGCTAAAAAATCTGCTCTTGGAGTCTCATCGGCGCCCACCATAATTGAAGTTTCAAGATGAAACTTTGACAATGGGAAGAGTGGGGACGACAGAACACGTGGTGATCTCTGTATATTGTGGCGTATCGACCCTCACATCATGACATTTACGCTGTGTATCTTATCAGAAGGGCGTCAACTAGTCGGGTGATTGACAGATGCAAGTAATTTTTATATGAATATGCCGGCCATTGGCTAGATCCTTTAACGTGACAGAAGGATTTCTAAGGGATGATTATCATTATCAAAGTCCCAAACTATACCTCACAGCTAGCGCAACAAAAACACTAGTCTGTGCTCTTGTTGTCTCTCTCTCTCTCTCGTCTTGACTATTTTAACTCTCTAGCAGTGAGCCTAGCATGGGCTGGTGTACTGCGCTATATAAAACCACATAATAATATAGTGTCTGTACCATGGAGCTTGCCTGTGCGTCATTTTTACACACCCCCCTTTAAAAAAATTAGAAATATGGGGGTGGCTTTCAAAAATATATTCATTCCGTCCAGCTAATTTTCCTATTTTCAACTAAATTTGCAAAGAACTGTTCCAAACTAGTAAGATGCGATATAAAAAGATGTGTTAGTGCTCAACTGTAATAAGTCTAACGTGTAAGCATATGTGATGGCGAGGAATCAGTGTTCGTTAAAATAATAGTCTTAAAATACCACGTCCTTGCATTTAACACGACCCAAGTTTGCACGCCCCTATGATTGTCACGTCGCTTAAAAGATTCCAGTTTTTACCAGAATCTCAACACCAAATGAACGCCCTGCCCCCCCCTCCCCCCCCCCCCCCCCCGGCACTCGCGCGCACGCTCCTTAGTTGTGTGCGCATGAAAAGAATGGCTCTTCGCCATGCAGCTAGGGAGATAGTAGCCCAAAGCGACTTGCAGTCGTGGAATCTAAATAAGAAAATGACATGTACCAGCCCCTGGCCGTGTTTCTGATTGAAGAAAGCCTGCCCGAGGATACGCAATGCATTTTAATGCAAACAGTCGTTACATGGGGAAAGGCTTTCTTGTTGACAGTGACAGAGGCGGGCCGTTCTGGTTATACGCTCATCCGCGGTGTCGCTTTCTGTTCTGTCACTTTTTTCTGTCACTTTCTGTTATGTCTCTACCATGTCATCTATGTATCTATTTATTAGTCATTATTATAAAAATGTGTTTAGCTTTCATCGTCCAATCCTTTAAACCATGCCTGCACAACTCCAAATGTAAGGCGAGCCATAATACTTTATGAAAAACTTGTGCGGGCCAAAAAAAAATAAAAATCACAGGACTTGTGCGGGTAACAAGAAAATACGACAAAGGGGAAAGCTATTAAGAAAATAATAAGAATACAGAATATTTCGTTACTTCGCGGGCCGCCAAGTGGGTGCTGGCGGGCCGCATGCGGCCCGCGGGCCGTATGTTGTGCAGGCATGCTTTAAACCAAGTATCCATCCATCACCATGTCCGTCTATCCTTATCGACTCATCAATCCGTCCATTCATCCATCTAGATATTATCTAATAAACCCATATCTCTAATGCTGTGTATCGATGTTTTGTTTTCCCATATTTAGAATCCTGTTGTCACTTCCAATGCAATCCCAAGCCCTTTAAATCAAAGGTTACACACCAGTCGTTAGAAGCATGCACTCACTTGCCAACTCTATGCCAATGAGCCACGTTTTAAAGAAAACTATTACAATCGAGGAAAGTTTTTTCTTAGAAACGTGCCTCTTTCCTAATGGCAGCCTTTGATTGTAAACCGAGTTGCCCTGTCCCCTGACAGACGCGTAGAAGCTGAGGTTCCGGTCCAAAAAATCACATTTGCTATTGAATTCGTTTTGTTCTTCTTTTTTATTCTTTCTAACCTAACGAGATTCGAGATGATGATCCCCCTCACCCCACCCCCATTTTGTTTCATCGTGTGTCCCCATTTTTGTTCAGACTTTTACAAGAAATGTCAATGCCATTTGAATAAGTCGAATCAAGACGAATCTCCAATCAGATGTAGTCTTTCATTATGTCATTTCGTAATCATGTCACACCCATGACTTGGAAACCATGTTCTGTACTAAAGGCGCTGATTACTACAATTTGATTGGTGTTCATTTGATTGGTGTGCATTTGATTGGTGTGCATTCGATGACCTGCAGTTGTTGTTTTGTGGACTGTTTTGTTGTTATTTTTTTGTTGATTCGTCGTTATTTTCTTTTCTTTTTTCTGTTATTTTTTTTTTTTATTTATTAATTTTTTTTTTCATTGTCTTTTTTATTTCCATTTAATACAAGCTGATTTGTCTCATTGACTCCCAGGAACCGTGGACTACGATTAACGTGTAGATTCATGTAAATTATTGTCTTCCATTATTTGAAATCCTGCTTTCTTCTTCGCACAGGCCCCATCAGTCAGGAGCCAGAACAGAAGATTGACTATGACTTTGCCCAGCAAGAACTCATGGAGAATGAGCTGGTCAACGACCCGATCCAAGAGGCTATAGGGGCTATAGAGAAACAGCATGAGGAGGACAAGCAGGGTAAGTTAGTAGATATAGAAGTATCACAATGCATAGACAAACAACACCAGGAGGACAAGCAGGGTAAGTTAGTAGATATAGAAGTATCACAATGCATAGACAAACAACACCAGGAGGACAAGGAGTTCAAGAAAGCAGATGTAGAACGATCACAACCTCGATCACAACCTCGGTTACATTGTCTGAATGAAGGCATTTGAATGTTCGATCATAAGGTAAAATTTTCACATTTCAACAAAATCAAAATGTTCAACTGCATCACACAACGTCCCAATGTATTTAAACGAGAAAAGGCAAAACAAGTGAGACGCCTTGCACCGATGCTGACTAATGCCACTGAACATTCTTGCCTACAGTCTTTTGTTTTCAAGACCATTCATTTCCATGTATGCCTAATGTGTGTGCTGCATGGAAGAGTAGTTCACATTAGCTGCATAAACATTTGACACACTATCAATGCGTCCAGCCTATACGGTCAGTATTGGCACTTATCTTTGGACCACCATTTATCTTTAGAACACCCCTATCATGTTACTGACTGTAACCCAAGGACCTAGCAGAAAATCTCTGTCATCCTACATCCATCCATCTTCAGTATATGGTTCTCCTTTCATTCACATGGCCTACAAACTTCAGCACCACTGATCAACATCTTGTCTCTAACCAGATCTGAGCGTTGCCCACTACTTAAAAGTCCCCAGCGTTATCCGGGATAATTCTCGAGCGCAGCCTTGTAATGACCTATCAGGAAATCTGCTGTCTCCGTCTGACATTTCCACCGAGGGACACGACTGCGATACCGTCACTCGATGACCGTGACCCTCGGCATCTCCTCCAGGCCCGGTAATGTTCAATAATTGTGGCAGCTTAGTGGGTACTTCGCTACAGGACAAGGATTGGCTTCTAGTGGTCAAAACTGGACCGACCCGTTTTGTTATGAGGGAAATTTTGCCTGGAGAAGAAACTAAGACCCCAGACATATTTAAAAGCAATGTTTGGAAAGTGCGAATGTACAAATCTCTGCAGGGATGTGACTGGGGTTGTCTATCGTGCACATTCTGCCGTGAATGAGTTGTCGGGAGAAAGTGTGTGATCTGTAATTTGAATTGAATTCCGGTGTATGACACTCATTTGCTGTGAATGAGTTGTCGGGACAAAGTGTCTGATATGTTATTTGAATTGAATGCCGGTGTATGACACTCATTTGCTGTGAATGAGTTGTCGGGAGATTGTGTGTGTTCTGTTATTTGAATTGAATGCCGGTGTATGACACTCATTTGCTGTGAGCACAAAACAAAACTGAACCTAAGAAAATCCACTTTGTGAGTGTGTTTAAGTCATTTGGAATTGTCATCAGCATGATATCGTAGAATGGATTCATTGTCTGATTGGCGCTCTTTCAAACACCACCTACAGCTTTTCCTGACTGTTTGCGCAGAAAATGTAGGACTAAAAAATATCCCACAGTAAAAACCAAATGATAGTTATTACTGATAATAAAGCTTTGGGATGGCAGCTTTTTTTTTCCTTATAGAGAACAGAACAAACAAGGCAGGATTGGGAAACACTACAAACATGTATGTGTGTGTATGTTTGTATGTATTTAGTTAGTCGAAATCGACCTTGACAACCTTAATCATGCTATAGTTGCTTATTCTGCACGTGGATGTGGGTGCGCAGATGACATGATGTAACCTTAAACAAAACTCGAAATAAAACCTACCAAATCGTATAACCTACCTACAGTAATTTATTTATCATCAATCCCTCCTCCTAACTCTCTTAACCAAAATTGTTTAGCTGCCAGATTTCCCGTTCCGGCTTTCGATTTCAGATGTGGTATCTCTAACCGCATATAAATAAAGAGTTCCTCTGACATGGTATTAGCATCGGAAACGGATGCTGAGATATTACGCGTGCACTCCCCAACGACTCAGCGCTGATTTAGAGTTGGGTTTTGATACATTGGTTTTAGTTAAGCTGTATCGAGGTACTGGGACAAATAAGTAGTTTGTGGGGGGGGGGGGGGGGGGCGCGATCTGGCTCGATCTGTATTGACTTTAAACATTGAATAGAGTCGGGATCTAACTTCGCGTCTCCAAATTGTCTGGGCCGTCTTCTTTGGGGATCCTGCAATGGTCGCTACAGCAGCATGACGTAATCATCGGGAACTGTTAGCGTTTGAGACGGATACCAATGAAGCTATTTAAAAAATGTGTGAGGATGGTGGGCCTGTGAAGTGGGAAGGATGGTGGTCCTGTGAATTGGGAAGGATGGTGATCCTGTGAAGTGGGAAGGGTGGTGGGCCTGTGAAGTGGGAAGGATGGTGGTCCTGTGAAGTGGGAAGGATGGTGGTCCTGTGAAGTGAGAAGGATGGTGGTCCTGTGAAGTGGGAAGGATGGTGGTCCTGTGAAGTGTGAAGGATGGTGGTCCTGTGAAGTGGGAAGGATGGTGGTCCTGTGAAGAGGGAAGTATGGTGGTCCTGTGAAGTGGGAAGGATGGTGGTGCTGTGAAGTGGGAAGGATGGTGGTCCTGTGAAGACGGATACCAATGAAGCTATTTCTAATATTTGTGAGGAAGATGGCTGGGGATGAGGGGATAACTATTATATTATTTATTATTGTTACCCTCCTTATAATGGGCTAATCTCTACACACACAAAAAGCCTTAATACCGTACGTATTTTTGAACAAGCCAACTATTAGAGAAATGTACACATTATTTTAATTTGTTAAATGATTATGCTTTCCTTATTTTAAGTTGAATAGGCCTTAAATTGTTTGTACTGGTGTACTTAGAAGGGGAGGGGGCTGGGTTGTGGTGGGAGCAGCTGTCTAACATCCCGTTTCGTGACCTTAAAGAAGACCGTTGTCGCCGGTGGCATCGACGGGGTGGACCCTTATTTTTTTCAATAATCATGGGAAGGGATATGAAGTTATGTTCTAATGATGAGGTTTCTGGCCCCAAGCTTGTAGACACCAATCTCAAGTTAATAATACATTTCTTCTCTCAGTCACCGGGAGACGTGGCCTGGGGGTGGCTGTTTAACGTTACACTAACTGCCAGTGAGCTGGCTGTGATTCGGGCTTGTTTCTCTCTAATAGAATCTTTCTAATCGAATGACCAAATAATCATTACTTAAAGTACTTTTATCGGATTCACTAAAAAATTTCCATTTTTTTTTTAGATAATAAAATGTTGGTTGTTTGGAATAGTGTGTACTTAAGTTACTTTAGTTTGAGTATGGTTATTGTATACGGAACTCCGTTTTTCGTTCGAATGTAAGTACAGAGCATGGTGGCGTCGCACTACGAGGTTAAAACTATAGCTGTTGGCTCCTAGTAACTACGAGGTTAAAACTATAGTTGTTGGCTCCTAGTAACTGCGAGGTTAAAACTATAGTTGTTGGCTCCTAGTAGCTAGGGACAGAAACATTAATAGTAATCTGGGGGTTCTTATGTTTTTGATTCCTTTAAATTAGGGGTTCTCAACACATGTGGTCTCTGGAACCGATTGGGGACCGTGGGCTTGATTTTACTTTTTAATGTTATTATTAGCATTTAAAGACTTTTTTATACGAGGGCTCCGTGGCCCTCATCTGACATACAAAGGGGCTCCATGGCCCTCATCTGACAGACAAAGGGGCTCCGTGGCCCTCATCTGACAGACAAAGGGGGTCAGTGGCCCTCATCTGACAGACAAAGGGGGTCAGTGGCCCTCATCTGACAGACAAAGGGGCTCCGTGGCCCTCATCTGACATACAAAGGGGGTCAGTGGCCCTCATCTGACAGACAAAGGGGGTCAGTGGCCCTCATCTGACAGACAAAGGGGGTCAGTGACCCTCATCTGACATACAAAGGGGGTCAGTGGCCCTCATCTGACATACAAAGGGGCTCCGTGGCCCTCATCTGACATACAAAGGGGGTCAGTGGCCCTCATCTGACATACAAAGGGGGTCAGTGGCCCTCATCTGACATACAAAGGGGGTCAGTGGCCGTCATCTGACAGACAAAGGGGCTCCGTGGCCCTCATCTGACATACAAAGGGGCTCCGTGGCCCTCATCTGACAGACAAAGGGGCTCCGTGGCCCTCATCTGACAGACAAAGGGGGTCAGTGGCCCTCATCTGACAGACAAAGGGGGTCAGTGGCCCTCATCTGACAGACAAAGGGGTCAGTGGCCCTCATCTGACATACAAAGGGGGTCAGTGGCCCTCATCTGACAGACAAAGGGGGTCAGTGGCCCTCATCTGACATACAAAGGGGGTCAGTGGCCCTCATCTGACAGACAAAGGGGCTCCGTGGCCCTCACCTGACATACAAAGGGGGTCAATGGCCCTCATCTGACAGACAAAGGGGCTCAGTGGCCCTCATCTGACAGACAAAGGGGCTCAGTGGCCCTCATCTGACAGACAAAGGGGCTCCGTGGCCCTCATTTGACATACAAAGGGGCTCCGTGGCCCTCATCTGACATACAAAGGTGGTCAGTGGCCCTCATCTGACATACAAAGGGGGTCAGTGGCCCTCATCTGACATACAAAGGGGGTCAGTGGCCCTCATCTGACAGACAAAGGGGCTCCGTGGCCCTCATCTGACAGACAAAGAGGGTCAGTGGCCCTCATCTGACAGACAAAGGGGCTCCATGGCCCTCATCTGACATACAAAGGGGGTCAGTGGCCCTCATCTGACAGACAAAGGGGGTCAGTGGCCCTCATCTGACATACAAAGGGGGTCAGTGGCCCTCATCTGACAGACAAAGGGGGTCAGTGGCCCTCATCTGACATACAAAGGGGGTCAGTGGCCCTCATCTGACATACAAAGGGGGTCAGTGGCCCTCATCTGACAGACAAAGGGGGTCAGTGGCTCTCATCTGACAGACAAAGGGGGTCAGTGGCCCTCATCTGACAGACAAAGGGGGTCAGTGGCCCTCATCTGACATACAAAGGGGGTCAGTGACCCTCATCTGACATACAAAGGGGGTCAGTGGCCCTCATCTGACAGACAAAGGGGGTCAGTGGCCCTCATCTGACAGATAAAAGGTGTCAGTGGCCCTCATCTGACAGATAAAAGTGGTCAGTGGTCCTCATCTGACAGATAAAAGGGGTCGGTGGCCCTCATCTGACATACAAACCGGGTCAGTGGCCCTCATCTGATAGATAAAAGGGGTCGGTGGCCCTCATCTGACAGATAAAAGGGGTCGGTGTCCCTCATCTGATAGACAAACCGGGTCAGTGGCCCTCATCTGACAGACAAAAGTGGTCAGTGGTCCTCATCTGACAGACAAAAGGGGTCAGTGGCCCTCATCTGACAGACAAAAGGGGTCAGTGACCCTCATCTGACAGACAAAAGGTGTCAGTGGTTTTCATCTGACAGGCAAAGGGGATCCGTGACCTTCATCTGACAGACAAAAGAGGTCTATTGACTACAGAGATAAAAAAAAAAAAACTGCCTTATGGGGTACGACCTCGTAGGAAAAAAAACTTCATTTTCATGGAGAAAAGATCGATTCGGTTTGTTCAGCTTTCACATCATTGGTGGATGTCATGGTTTGTCTAAGTAGAACATGGATTACATGATGATACCGTGAATTGAGAGAAAAGACATCATTCGTATTAAAATATAGAGATATTTATCTGAATAAATTATTTCCTTTCAGTTGACGGTATCATCATCTAATTCATGTTTACTTAGCCAAACCATCAGTTTGGTCTGTTTAAATGTCTATTTCAACTTACTGGAATCCAGTTGAGAAACGACAAACATAATGTTGGGACTAGCCCAAAACTGGAGGAAAGTAGGCAACACCCACGAGAAAGCTACGGCAAATTGGACGCACCCCATATATGTATGTGTAGTTATATGGGTTTTAAATCAACACTCTTTTTATCATCACAGAGGCCTTAGAGAAACAAAGACAGATGTATGAGCGTCAAATGCAGATGTTGAGGAATCAGCTGATGTCGCCAGGCACCCCGTCCTTCCCCCTCCAGCTGTTCGACGCCAGTAAGTTGACGCCAACTGGATCGCAGAATAGCATCCAGAAGAAATACCAACAGTGGGCACAAGAACGGTGAGTAGCAGTATAATAACGTAGCAGTATAGTAACGTTTGGGTGGCATTGTTAGTAACATGCGTCACGTGTGTCCGTGGGGCGGGTGCAGGCACATTTTGTGTGTTATAACTTGGCACCTGTTTCTGTACTGAAGTATTAGCAAACAGTTATCATTATCTCATTGTATACAGTTGTTTGTTGTGCAGTTGTAAATCCTTCTTGGCCTTTTTGCTTGGTCACAATACAAATGCCGATTGTTATGTGTAAACATCAAACAAAAGACAAGGCGACTTGGGAGGGTGGCTTGACATAGAAACGGTTGTGTGACTTAGTCGTGGGCTATACATTGAAATAGCATACTTGATGTTGGGCTTGACATACACATGGTCTGCCTTTAAACTTGATCATGGGATACATTTAATACGGTTTAGCTAGGTTCCAGACAAACATAAATTTTTTTTTTAAAAAATGAAATTTTGTTTGAAATTTAGTTTGTTCCCTAGGAAATATTTTCGAAAAATTATTTCACACAAATTAATTTCAAATTGTTTTCTACAAATGTATTGATACGGTTTTGTTAGACTCCAGCCATCACAGGGGGGGGGGGGGGGGCGTTACTATCATGTCTGTCAAAACTCTACAAACATTTCCATGCCTTTATATTGTTTTATTATATTGTATGCACTGTTAAGATCTCTCTGCTGTCAATCCCAATACCGACCTGTCCCAGGATTGATATATATATATATATATATATATATATATATATATATATATATATATATATATATATATATATATTGTTAGCATCCGTCCGTCACAATTTGACGATGGTGTAGACTTCGTATGACGATACCCACAGGTTTAGCCTGGCTGGATGAGGCTGTAGTCAGAGACTCCGATCTTTTATCCAAAATTCATATTTTATACATATATTTTCATCTTTATGCTTGGTATTGTATTTTCAAATGTCTGCACCAATAGAAGGTGCACCATTCACATAAATTCTAGTGCAAGGTCTGTTTAGTATCTTGTCCACCATCAAAAGTTGTATTTAATCCATAAATTTACCATTCGGAGTGGGGGGAGCCAACGCTGGACATACAGGAATAGATATCCAATGAATTAAATGTGTCTAATAAAATGAACTAAAATATCTGAATTATCCAACCTTCTTATTGCTCAACGGTCTATCGTTGACGTCCCTTGTTTATCCCGGAAGCCAACATTATCGCCCTTCTTATCTCTGCCTTCCATTTCCTACGAGAGCCAGCATCCAGCCCCAGCAATAAATGCAAGGCTCACTGCTTCACGCCAGGGGCTTCATCTCTTTCTTATTCAGGATTTGATCCAAAGAAATACTTCTTTATACAGTACGGCTTTATCTATACAATTGGCACAATTATGCAAACGAGGAGAAAATTATAGAGCGTATTAGAATTATTTCTGGCCATTTTTATCAGAAACTATCATAAGATTGAGGCGAATGGCTAGCACTACGTTGTATGTTTAGGCTTTGAAAGACATTCAGTTTTAATGAAGGGATAGCAAAGCAAGATCTGTGCACGATAACTTAAACCTGTCATAAAGTATAAACTGTTTGTTGACCTGTTCGTGTACATGTTCAAAGTATTGACCATGCCGCACTTATTGTAAGACTCGAATAGCCGATCTCAGATTAACATTTCTAAGCGGAGATTCCCAACCTCGCACCCTCGAGGTGCCGGCATTTAAGAGTATCCGATAAAAATGGAATTTACGAAGAGATGAGAGATTAGCTAAGAAGTTGTGGGGGAAAAAATAATATATTTTTAACATGTCTTCATTTTCCTTTATGCAATAAGCAACATGTTTATTTTCTAAGTTCGACATTTCTTTTTTACACTCCACTCAATAAATTCTATTATTTTTTAAATTTTAACATGCAGTTTTATTTTTTTATGGGGTGTGAGACTTGGCAAAATAATTCGTACGGGGTGCGAGAATTGGCAAAATAATTCGTATGGGGTGCGAGAATTGGCAAAACATATCGTAGGGGGTGCGAAACTGGGCAACATAATTCGTGTGGGGTGCGAGATTAGTCAGATAATGGGTTAGGGGAGGTTGGGTGTAGGAAATGTTTAGAAACACTTATCTAACGGTTCCTTTGTCATAACACATTGGCAAGCAAGCACGTACACATCCTTAACGGATCTCAATTACGTGTGAATATTTTAGTGTTCCGTGGCTCTGACATTAGTGTTCCGTGGCTCTGACATTAGTGTTAGAGATGGCTAGCAAAGTAAAACTGTCACAGAAATGGCTAGCAAAGTCAAACTGTCACAGAGATGGCAAGCAAAGTCAAACTGTCACAGAGATGGCTAGCAAAGTCAAACTGTCAAAGAGATGGCTGGCCGAGTACAGTTGTCACATAGATGGCTGGTCGAGTACAGTTGTCACAGAGATGGCTGGCCGAGTACAGTTGTCACAGAGATGGCTGGCCGAATACAGTTGTCACAGAGATGGCTGGCCGAGTACAGTTGTCACAGAGATGGCTGGCCGGGTACAGTTGTCACAGAGATGGCTGGCCGAGTACTGTTGTCACTGAGATGGCTAGCCGAGTACAGTTGTCACAGAGATGGCTAGCAAAGTAAAACTGTCACTGAGATGGCTGGCCGAGTACAGCTGTAACAGAGACGGCTAGCCGAGTGAAACTGTCACAGAAATGGTGAGCCAAGCACAACTGTCGCGGAGATCGCTAGCAGAGTGCGGCTGTCAGTGATAAATAAAATGCAGGAACTGAATCGCTCACTCTTGCTGTCAGCTTTACTTATGCGCGGAAAAGAAGCAAAACTTGTCATGAATTGCCTTAACACTTTGGTTTTTATGCTGTGCAAAAGTTAGAGAGCCCAGAAGTAGAAAACTAAAAGCTCTACCTAAAGACTGAATCGGATGGTTATATCCCGACAGCCTCCTCTATTCTTTACTGGTTCTATTGGACAGGGTTGCTTTAGGCAATACAGTGGTCCTAAAGATTGCGGTCATGGATTTAGTAGTAGTAGGCTAAGTTATTGCAAGGTTTCAAACACAGAATGTCTTGGCCATGAAAGGAGATCCACTGTTAAGCATCAATACGGGTGCTTGTAAGATTTTGGACATAGGTGTGAACAATTATTGAGTTCAACAATACGATGAGAAAAAAAATGGGGTTGGTGGGGGCAGAGACCTGTTAAAAATAATGAGAACCCTTCTACATCCTCATTGACTCTCCACTTCCAAGACACTCGTAAACACACGTAGTCATTAATCGTATCATACTTTGTGGAAGAAATAAACGTTATTTATAAAGACACGGCACCACAGCCAGGCCTGCTAATTGAATTCACAATCGTCCTTCTGACTCTGTTCCGCGGCGGTCTTCTAGAATTACCAGTCCTTGTAGACCGGCCATGGTCAGTATCAGTGTTAGACTTACCCGCTCTTACCGGCTACATTTGGGGCAAGGGCAAGTTATCTCCGTGGCGAAAAAAAACAAAACAAATCGAACGACCTCCCCTTTACAGTTGACCAGGACTGTCTTTCTTTTCGTCCAGTGATTTCATAGACCGCCGCGTCCTAATTGTCTTTGGCATGAGACGACGGCAATAGGTCTCTCCAGGCTTGCCTTCAGCTGGCACAAGTGCCAAACGCGAGTCGGGCGGGGTCTGATAGCGTGCAAAGGTGCTGACGTTGAAATAATCCGTCTGTCTTTCTCTCTACTTAATCTCAAGAGTAAATGAGGCATTTCTGTGGACGTTAATGGCGTGACGCATCTGTTTTGTTTTGAGAGAGAAAAAAAAAGCTTGGAAAGTAGCTCAAAAAGAATGGCAACCCTATCGCTACACAAAGCACGAGACCAGTGAACCATTGGCGTTGGCCAAATTAGTTTTGCCAATGAAGGATAAAGATACTTATTTTATCCCACTTCTTCTCTTTAGTGAAGATTATGGATCTTATTTTTTCGCATTGTACGAAAAAAATTTGTTTGCATCGTCCCAGTGCATTTTAGAACTTATCTCCGTGCGGGGAAAATGTACAAGATAGATTGAGTACAAGATAGATTGAGTACACGATAGATTGAGTACACGATAGATTGATGGAAATGATACCGTATTACCAACTTTTCTTTTTGTTAATCCTAATGAAAAGCTACACCTATTAATTCCCAAGTGTGAGAGACGCTTGACTCTCCTTTAAATGGTAGCATTTTATCTCATGGCCAGATCGCATTTCGCGTGAAATGCCATGAAATAAACCAGCTACCCTAAAGAGAGGACACACCACAATGGCCGCCGTCCCTAGGTCTCCATTATTTGTTTCCAGTTCACGGGCTGCCCCCGCCATTTAGTCCAGGGGAGAGAATGATAGCTTTTCTAATTGGTGCAGTTTCATTGGTCGGAGCGCGCGGCCATTTTTCTGATAGTCTGGAGATTGTGGACGCTAGTTACCGCCCGTTGGCTTGTTGGGTACCATTTGCATTAATTGTGATTAGTCCCTATAAAAAGGGGGAGGCTATTTGACAGGTCATCGAACTCGCCCCGGTGGTTTCCCCTTGAGCTTCACTACGTTGGAGTGTTGCGCCTCAAGTATCGAGTTATGTGTAACATTTTAAAGTTGAGCTCATGGTGGTTACGGTGGAAGTTAGTGCCACTAATAGTAGCGAATTGTTCACATCCATAGTTTAATCATTTGACATTTTCTTGTTTTAATGCCATTTAAAATTATAATGTCTTATGTAGATGTAGCCTGCAGAATAGGGGCGTTCGAATGGTCTTTCCAGTCTTAGCAATGGACCAAAGAAAGTCACGCTAGCAAAATATGTGTACAGTCCATGTGAGGAGCTCTGTACAATCCATATGAGGAGCTCTGTACAATCCATATGAGGAGTTATGTACAATCCATATGAGGAGTTCTGTACAATCCATATGAATAGTTATGTACAATCCATATGAGGAGCTCTGTACAATCCATATGATGAGTTCTGTACAATCCATATGATGAGTTCTGTACAATACATATGATGAGTTCTGCACAATCCATATGATAAGTTCTGTACAATCCATGTAGGAGCTCTGTATGAAAGAAACAGTAGAAAAGTATATGTGCAGTAGTGTATCACTCTATTCAATTTTAAATAAATGTTTCTATATGTAGTTAGGAGTTTATTCAGATTTTAGAAATGTTTCAGGTAGAAACATTGTGTCTCTATTGTTTACCTTGTGTTGTTCATGACACAGTGTTATTTATATCAAAAAATGTATGTCACATAGTATTATTTATATCAATAAATATATATGTCACATAGGATTATTGTTTGTATACCTGTGAATGAAGGTATTTTAACTATTGCTAATCAGCTTATCTGCACCATATCTGTCTGACTTTTGACCTCTGTTATTTATTTTTCTCTTGAATCTATATAACAGGCTAGCAAATGAGATGTAATTAATGATATGGGAACATGTTAAAGTCTAGGATGGATATTAAATGTAACTTCCATTTTTTCTCTGAACATAGGGAGACCATGTTCAAACAGAGTCTGATCAAGCTGCGGGAGGAAGTGGTCAAGGCCAACGCTCTGGTCAGGGAGGCCAACATACTGGCCCAGGAGATGGGCAAACTGACCGAGTTCCATGTGACGCTACAGATCCCTGCGTCCAACCTAAGTCCCAACAGAAGGGTATGTCACTTTATTATGTCTCTATTTCAATCATTTTCATCATTGATTTGCCTCAAAGATCCCTAAGCCATGTCGCATGTTTGCTGTGGCATGGTTCACCGTGACTGTCACATGGAGATGATGTAAGCTGAAATGAAGCAGTCTACGTTAAAATAGTTGTACAATGTTGGCTGTTGACAGTCACAGTACTCAGATGGCTCCACTACAACATGGTGATGCCCACCCTATCAGGAGTCTTTATCTATCACTTATTCAAGATACGTCTATTTGAGTCTGTAGTCTGTGAGACACATGGCAACAACTCAATGCTGTGACAAAAACAAATATAAAAGCAATACTTGACTTCAAATGTTCTCCTTATGTCTGTATCGATGTTGACTAGTGTGCCATGAGGTGTGGTGTATCAGTGTTGACTAGTGTGTGTGATGTGTGGTGTATCAATATTGAGTAGTGTGTGTGGCTTGTGGTGTACCAGTGTTGACCAGTGTGTGTGTGACCTAATCACTCTGATGGCTTGCCTGTAATCGCTGTCGTTGGGCCTATTGACTATTGGCTGGCCTGGTAATCTTCACAGTTAACTATCAATATTTCACTTGGTAAAGGTTTGTGAGAACTTTGGCCTTAGTTACCAAAGAACTAAGATCAGGATTACAATGAGATGAGGTTACCTGAGACAACTAGCCATTGGTGGTGTTTGGGCCACTGGTGGTGTGTGGGGGGATATTGGTGGTGTGTAGGCCATCTGTGGTGCGTGAGCCATTATTGGAGTTTGTGGACCTTTGATGATGTGGGCCATTGGAGGTGTGTAGAGCATTGGTGGTGTGTGGACTATTGGTTATGTGCTTGTCCTTGGTGGTGTGTGGACTATTGGTAGTGGACTATTAGTGTGTTAGCTAATGGTGGTGTGTGGACTATTGGTAGTGTGTTAGCCAATGGTGGTGTGTGGACTATTGGTAGCGTGTTAATCTTTAATTGTTTTTGGGCCACTTGTGGTTTGTGGGGATATTGGTGGTGTGTAGGCCATCAGTGGTGCGTGAGCCGTTGGTGCTGTGTGGGGACCATAATGGTATGGGCCATTAGTGATGTGTTGGCCATGAGCTCTCTTCTTCTTCTTCTTATGCCTTTTTACCCCATCCACAAGCATTTTCCACTCATCCCGGTCCTGTACTTTCCTTTCCAATTACTTCCAGGTGTATCCCATATTTTGCGTGTCTGTCTCTAGCTCGCGTCTCCATGTATTCTTAGGTCTTCCTCTCTTTCTTTTTCCCTGTGGATTCCCTGGTGGTGCTATCTGGGGGTTTTCTCAGAGTATGCCAATCCACCTCCATCTTTTCTTTATGATGTGTCCATGAGCTAAATGATGATTAATTAAAAGGGCTGACAACTGCTGTTTGTTCAATCACAGCTAATCCAAGAACAGGGAAGATTTTTTTTTTTTTAACTTTTATACAAAAAGAATCCACTAATTAACCATTGACATTTCATAAATTTAAACACATATTTTTACTTAGATATAAATACAAATAGATATTTGTAAAATGTGCACTCATTAAAAATAAGACGTGTTTTTGCAAGGTCTTGTAAATAATAACTTGCCAGCTATAGAAAGCGATGAAAAAATATCTGATAACCTTACGCAAAACCATTTTCAGAGAGGTGCATTTGTCAGTGAGCCGGCCATTCTGGTCAAACGGAAGAACAGGAGCAGCCAGATCTGGTCGCTGGAGAAACTGGAGAACAAGGTCATCGACATGCGTGAGATGTACGAGGACAGAAAGGCCAGCGGCGGACCAATGATGGTAGAAGAATCTTTCACAGAAGACCTTGACTCTTCTGTTATAGCCGGGGTGTGTTTTAGCTGCATGTTTGTCGTGCTTATTATATCACTTGTGCAATGCTGGGGAAATATTTCTGGCATTAGAACAAGACGGTTTAATTACCTTGGATTACATAAATAAAACTATTTGCATTAATCTGGTTTGATATTAATTTTATAGCTGCTGTTAACTACCTCACATCAAAGCATTAATGAAAATCAAATGAAAGTAATGCATTAATTAAATGAAGTTGTTGGGAAAATTGTATTCATTAGTGGTCGGTGCACTATATCTGGAAGGGCTGAATAGAAAAAGTACTAAAGTTACAATTTTTCAAAAATGAGTTCAGACAGGCATAGTTTTTGATTACTTCCCCTGAATCATTTTTATTTAAATATTATTCATGAAAGATGTACATAAATGTATGATTTAGAAATACCTCGAGCAGCTTTTAATGTATTGAAATAATAATTTTAAAATATTATACTTATATTTCTCAAAACTGCAAAAATACACTTAAGTGCTTGTTCTACTCAGCCCTTCCTATACACTTAAGTACTTGTTCTACTCAGCCCTTCCTATACACTTAAGTACTTGTTCTACTCAGCCCATCCTATATACATAACATACCTGGTATGTTTAATTGTTTCTCCAAATGTTAATTGGTACTGCCAGTGTTATTTTATTATTATTGGATATGTATACATTTTGCTACCGTTCATAATTAAGTTTGTAGCATATAAGATTTTATATTTATCAAACTAATAACTGATTGCAAAATAGCAAATTATTTTTTCAAAGGAAAATGTATTGATTTAGTTAGAAAACAAAATAAGTTGTAAAATAAGAGAAGTACTTTATTTACTACAAAGCAATCGTATTTAGTTTGGCATTAACCGAACTGGACAATTCTTATTAAGAGCTAAATAACCCACATTTTATTATAAGCCTACACTTGGCCACATTTTGTTATTTATTGGGAGATCTTCAAGGTAAAGTTTTTGTTAGATTGTGTAAAGCTTTTTTTTATAGCCTGGCTGTTGTTGTTTTTCATTAGTATTATTTGTCTTTGGCTGTACTTCACTTATGAGAGACGTTGTCATTCCTTCAAGACTGCTATGTGCTTGAATTTGTTAGTTCATCCATAAATGGAGCATGCAATTCTTTTTGGGAGCAATTTTTACCCTGGGTATTGGATGGCAACAATTCTTAAGTCTCAAGTGTTATTTCCTGGAAAACACCTGAACACTTCTTACATTAAATCTGAACCTAAAATCTGAATGTACATCAGCCTAATAGCTTTCTGTCTTAGTATTTTTATTGAACTACTCAAATGTTGTTCCCAGTTTACAAATTTAGTATTACCGGGCCAAATGGTGCACATAATCTTTCATTTCATTGACTATTTGTGTGAGTTAGTGAGTGGGTGGATGAACAATGTTCAACTATCCAAGCCAGGGTCTGCAACCTATGGTGCAATGCCACACTTGACATGCACAGTGATTTTCATTAGCATACAGACGACATGAACAATATTTTTAAATGACTAAAAATGCATCTTAAATGGTAGACTTATAAGCTATTGGCACGCTGAATGACTTAAAAGTCTTACTTTGGCACACTAATATCAAAAGATTGCCAACCACTGTTCCAGACTACGTCACAGTCTCTACTAAGATTCATCAACTGGTATTTTAAACAGGTTTGCATATTAAAGCAAGCCATATAAGAATTCATAACTACTTCTCTCCGTGTATTAAACAAGTTTTGTACAAAATATTTGTAACAGGCCAAATGTTTATTGTCCTATATCTCTTGTCAAAAGTTCCGGATAAATATGTTTACTTGTAATTGTGTGTGACTCTGTCAGAAACATAGTTACTGTTGTGTTCACCATGTTACACATATTGGCATCATTGTCTGGGGCTTTATCTTGCTGTTTTGTGTTGTTACTTTGGACAGCTTTGTTAGGACTTTTGAACTTTAATCAACAGCAACAAAAATCTAATTGTTTAAGCACAGAATAAATCTCTTAAACTTTAATCTATAAACACATGGACAACTTTATAATGAAAATGTATTTAGATTCTTTTACAATTTTAATAAAATGATAATTTGTCTTGATCTGATTCAAGCTAAGAGATAGATATCTTGATATGCCATACCGCAAATATTGTATGCTTAATACTCTGGATGTCTTAGGGAATACGAATACAGTGCATTTAGATAATTTTAAAATTTTTAATTCAGATCCTGAGGGATTTATGATAACTCTGTTTTATTATCCTTGTTGATAACTAAAATTGAAAATATTATATTTTTGGGTCTATTTTTAAAAACATGTCATGAAAAGACAAATCAAATTTAAAAAGAATTGTTTCAAAAAACAGCTCAGTAATTTTGTCTAGTATTTTTTGTATATTATCTCATCAGCTGTGGAAGAAAAAAATATTTAATTGACCATAACCTGTTATCTTCATGTGCAGGACCTGGGCCCTCCTATGGTTGGAGATCCATTTTATGAATCACAAGAGAACCACAACTTGATTGGTGTAGCCAATATTTTCTTAGAATGTTTGTTCCATGATGTCAAGCTGGATTACCATGTACCCATCATTAGTCAGCAAGGGGAGGTAAGTCAAACTACATTACCATGTCCTTATAATTGGTCAGCAAGGTCTGGTAAGTCAATCGTTATGGATGCCGGCAGAGATAAGTCCTCTGTCCCCCATGACATCATGGAGTTCAACTAGATATATGTTTCTCTTTGTTTGAATCTGTCCTGACAAATACCTGCACATGTCTATCAAATAAAATTTACTGTTGTAACACATTTGAAGTTTGAGTCTCCACCTAATTAATTGAACAGTAAACTAAAGGTCTCTTATTAAATGTCAAGTTGTTCAACGTTTTATCTTTGAATATACTCATAATGCCTAGCAGATGATCACTTGTAGAAGAATTCAATGATATAACTATGGCTGAAGCTGAACGGAGTAATTTAAGTGGCATTTATACCAGTGACCCCTAGTGCAAAATGTTCAATTAAAGTGAGATTAATACCAGTGACCCCTAGTGCAAAATGTTCAATTTAAGTGAGATTAATACCAGTTACCCCCTAGTGCAAAATGTTCAATTTAAGTGAGATTAATACCAGTTACCCCCTAGTGCAAAATGTTCAATTTAAGTGAGATTAACACCAGTGACCCCAGTGCAAAATGTTCAATTTAAGTGGCATGTATACCAGTGACCCCAGTGCAAAATTTTCAATTTAAGTGAGATTAACACCATGGCCCCAGTGCAAAATTTTCAATTTAAGTGGCATTTATACCAGTGACCCCAGTGCAAAATGTTCAATTTCCACATTTTTTTTAAGTTAATATACCACAGGTTGCATAAAGCTAATGATCTTCTTACAGGTGGCTGGTAAACTTCACATAGAAATCTCCAAGCTTGGTGGAGCAGTCTTGGACCGTTATGTCGACATGACAGCTGAAAATGATGAGGAGAACACAGTGCCCATGGGAGCACCGCTGTTGATTCGTGTGAGTTGTCTTCCCTGTCCTAGTGGGAACTTATTTTGCTGAGTTGTCTTCTCTGTCCTAGTGGGAACTTATTTTGCTGAGTTGTCTTCTCTGTCCAAGTGTGAACTTATTTTGCTGAGTTGTCTTCTCTGTCCTAGTGTGAACTTATTTTGCTGAAACATAACCTTTCTGTTTTCTGAGCCGATTTTCTTTTTATTATTTAACAGAAATTCTTTTTGCTTTATGTATTGAACCAAGTAGCATCTGATAAAGCCAGTTACAGTAAAATTGGTTTATTTAATATTTAGTCAATTAAGTGTCCAATCCATTATGAACACAAACAAAAGTAGTTTATAATGAACAATCCTTTGATGAAAACAGACCTGTTTACCCTCAAACTCTGAAAATCGTACAATATCATCACAAAATCGTTAAAAACATTATCTTAATAGTAAAAAATAAACATACAGTATATATAAAATATACACCTCAAAATCGTACATTGTACGCCAAAATCGTAAGAGTAAACAGGTGTGTGAAAATTATCTCGTTTTATCTCAGGTGTGCATCAAAGAAGCTCGAGGCCTGCCTCTGGCCCTGTCCAATTTTGTCTTCTGCCAGTATTCCTTCTGGGGCGAACTGGAGCCCTGTGTTGTCCCCCCTTACATTAATCCTGACACTGTCAACAGGAAGGATGACCACACTGTCAACTTTGTCTTCAACCATGAGAAGGTCAGTTACATCAAGTGGTCATTTGATATCATCTGGTCAGTTACATCAAGTGGTCATTTGATATCACCTGGTCAGTTACATCAAGTGGTCATTTGATATCACCTGGTTAGTTACATCAAGTGGTCATTTGATATCACCTGGTTAGTTACATCAAGTGGTCATTTGATATCACCTGGTTAGTTACATCAAGTGGTCATTTGATATCACCTGGTTAGTTACATCAAGTGGTCATTTGATATCTGGTCAGTTACATCAAGTGGTCATTTGATATCACCTGGTCAGTTACATCAAGTGGTCATTTGATATCACCTGGTTAGTTACATCAAGGGGTCATTTGATATCACCTGATCAGTTACATCAAGTGGTCATTTGATATCACCTGGACTTGTCCTGAATACTATTGCCAGGACTTCTGTCTAACACTTATTAATAATGGATAAGACACTGCTCTTTAGTATTAGTGCAGTGTAATGATTTGGATTGGGGCCTGACAGAAATATTACAAGTCATTTGATCTGTCACTCTAATAAAAAAGTATGAAGTATACCTTGATCGTGTCTCATTTAGATACTTCTTCTATGATTTGACCAAAATTCTGCAAATTACTGATTTTTTTCCCCCCTCTTCATCCAGCTTTTCCGGGTCCCCATCACTGAAGAGTTTATGGAGCATTGTGCAGACGGAGCGCTGTCTATTGAAGTCTGGGGACACAGGAGTCAAGGATTCGGAAAAGATCTGGTCATGAGTGACGCAGCACAGGCCAAATCTCGATCTGTGGCAGACAGGTGGGTGCTTCAAGGAGATTATAGTTCAATGGCAGACATATGGGATGCATACCTTTTTGG
This sequence comes from Omphiscola glabra, assembly GCA_964017045.1. Classification (NCBI taxonomy): domain Eukaryota; kingdom Metazoa; phylum Mollusca; class Gastropoda; family Lymnaeidae; genus Omphiscola; species Omphiscola glabra. The sequence continues at coordinate 13,626,291 of OZ024806.1, read as the reverse complement.
GCTACTCATTTGACTGCTCAATTATTTTTTATTTCAATCTTAAATTAAATGTCTTTGATATCCATGTTAGTGAATAAAGTTGATCTTTGTAGCTGCTGTGCTAAAAGATAATAACAAGCATGTATCATGTTAAGTCTTATTAATAATAATAATAATTTATGGTACAGGTGGAATGAAGTCATGCGAAAGATTGAGTTCTGGTCTGAGATTCATGAGCTGAATGACCAGGGGGACTACACGGCTGTGGAGGTGACACCCAAACCTGATGTACCTTGTGCTGGTGCCATGCAGCTCAGACAGGTAATCAACTTGTCTAACACACAGGCTCAGTGTCGTGGTGGTGGTGTTTTGGTCCTTCTTGCATGCCTCTTTAGTGCAAGTTGTTGAGTCTGGAACACGCTGAGCCCTTTCAACATCCCACTCCAGTTACTGTGAAAAATAGTTTTCCAGCCCAATCAAAAGACAGACTCTTGTGTTTAGACATGAAAGCACAGGGTGACACACTGAGATGGCTATTGACAATAATTCATATAATTGAATACTTTCTTCACAATTATTTGCATTGATTATATTAAGTTACCTGATTTTTGTGATCACTCTTATGTGAGATGTTGTAACATCTAATATCCTACAGTGATTTTATTGCCAATGGTCTTTACATCAATAGCAAAGTAACATCTAATATCCTACAGTGATTTTATTGCCGATGGTCTTTACATCAATAGAAAAATGAAAGTCCTCTCAATGTCTCGTAAGGACTGTAATAATTTGTGTTTTATTCAAAAGGCTTTTCTTTGATTCCAGGGCCACTCCAGAAGGGTGCTGGTTCGTGTCCGCCCCGTGGCCAACTCTGGCACACTCCCTCTCATCTGTGAATCCATAACCTCTCTTGCCATTGGTTGTGTATGTGTTAGGTCCCGCCTCCAGAAGGGGCTGGACTCCTACCAGGAGGAGGACCTCACTGTGCTGAGAGATCATTGGTCCAAAGCTCTGGCCAGGCGCAAGAAGTACTTGGATGAGCAGATACAAAAACTTATCAACAAACAAGGTGAAAGTCACAATGAGATGAGATAATAGAAATATAATTAGAACAATAGACAAGTCATTTTGGCAGTTCAATTTATCATATTTGGCTTAAAATAAATGTTACATAATTTTTAAACATCTCAAGACCCGTTTTTCTACCTAAGGATGGTAATCTATTCTACTGAAGAAAAATTTAAATATAACCGAAACAAAGAGTGGACTTACATTAACAATGAATATATATATATATCTCTAGACAAGTCGGAGGCTGACTCTGAAAGAGAAAGAGCTCTTATTGAACAGTGGGTCTGCCTGACAGAAGAGCGAAATGCGGTCCTAGTTCCCTCCCCTGGCAGTAATATACCAGGAGCTCCAGCAGACTGGTGAGTAGATTGATGTAAGACATGACGGTCAGACTGGTGAGTAGATTGATGTACGACATGAGGGTCAGACTGGTGAGTAGATTGATGTAAGACATGAGGGTCAGATTTTTGTGTATATTTATGTAAGACATGAGGATCAGACTGGTGAGTAGATTGATGTAAGACATGAGGGTCAGACTTTTGAGTAGATTGATGTAAGACATGAGGATCAGACTGGTGAGTAGATTGATGTAAGACATGATGGTCTAAATCAGGCCTGCACAACATATGGCCAGCGGGCCGCTGCAGCGCGCCAGCACTCACTTTGCGACCTGCGAAACAATGAAATAATCTTTATTATTATTATTTTCTAAATTGCTTCTCCCCTGTCCTATTTTCTTTTGACCCGCACAAGTTTTTCATAAAGTATTGCGTCTCGCCTTACATTTTGAGTTGTGCAGGCCTAGTCTAAATATTCACATGTAACACAAGGGAAGGACTTGGCCAATATCACTGTAACATTCATTATTAATTGTAATGTTTTCTTTGTCTTACAGGGTTCCACCCCCTAATCTTGAAGAACACACCCCTGTTCTATTCCTGGATCTCAATGGTAAATCAAATGATTGAACCACAGTATAGTCAGTAGAACATTATTACTTACTTTGTTTGTTTGTATTTAGAGCCAATAGTTATGATGCAGAAATCAAAGATGACCTATAATGTATTGACATAAAGTGACCGTTGTTGCCTTGATTTGCCCAGCTGATGACATGAGTGCCCCCAATGCCAAGGAAGGTCTCCAGGCTGTGGGCATCAACTCCATCCTACCAAAAGAACACAGCACTGACTACGTCCCCCTGCCAATCATCAAGAGTTACACTGAGAAAGACACTGTAAGTTAACATCATTTGGTCACAGTTTGGTTTCTGATGTTGGATGCTTTACTGGAGGAACAAATTTATTGGGCAATCTTTAATTTTGTAGAATCATTCATTTTATAGTTGTTATTTGAATTTGTTTTTATAATTTAAAGAATCCATTTAAAGTAATTTTTTCTTTTTTTAATGAATTAAAATTATTGATTAAATAGTTAAGTGTTGGCTTTTTATTGTGGAATTGTTCATAAATTTATTAACACAGTTTAAATATTTAATGAAAGCACTGCACAATGTGTTTACATTGATGTGTATAAATATACTGTAAATTCAATATATTTTAAAGTTTTTACACTAAAGGAAATATCCTCTCCTGCCAGGTTTGTGCTTTTGCCTCATGGGACTCATCTCTCCATGACTGTGCCCATCTGAACCGCATCACACCGGCCAATGAGAGGATCTACATGATCCTGAAGGCGGTGGTCAGGCTCAGCCACCCTGCTGCCATAGAACTGGTTCTGCGTAAGAGGGTCTGCATCAACATCTACAAGAAGCAAGGCCTGTCGTCATTCACCAACATGCTGAAAAACAGGATAGTCGGCACAGTGAGTTCTAGTCTGCTTACAAAACGGGGGACGTTTGTGTTTAATGGCTCAATCAAATTGACAACAGTTGATAATTTTTTTTAAAATCCAGATCAGATTAACTCTTTCCCTTATAAAATAGAGACATGATGTTAAATTGTTTAAACTTTATTATACTTTTATTAGGCTAGCTGTATGCATTAAGTGGTAATCTGCTTGTGTCAAACCTCATTTTTTTATTTTGTTAACTAAACCTCATTTTTTTATTTTGTGAACTATTTCATGAATAGAGATGTTGTTTTTAAGCCGATGACTGCTGATGTGTTCACCAAACAAAGTTGTCTCATTTATTATGGTTGTTGTTTTTTTCCTTACAATTGTAGGACCTTCCTACAGCCAGTGGTGTTATCTATGAGGTAGTTTCCAACATGCCCAAGGTGAGTAGTAAGCACAAGAATAGCATTAACTACCAGTTTTCAGCATTTTTCATGTCAATGTCATTTTGCTGACCTAGAGTTGGAGGAAATGAGCTTTTAAAAAAAAGAAAGGTTAAAAGACTGGCTCTTGAGTTAATGACTTCAGGGATATCCAAGCAGGTGTAGAGAAAGCTAAAAGACGGGCTCTTGAGTTAATGACTTCAGGGATATCTAAGCAGGTGTAGAGAAAGCTAAAAGACGGGCTCTTGAGTTAATGACTTCAGGGATATCCAAGCAGGTGTAGAGAAAGCTAAAAGACTGGCTCTTGAGTTAATGACTTCAGGGATATCCAAGCAGGTGTAGAGAAAGCTAAAAGACTGGCTCTTGAGTTAATGACTTCAGGGATATCCAAGCAGGTGTAGAGAAAGCTAAAAGACTGGCTCTTGAGTTAATGACTTCAGGGATTTCCAAGCAGGTGTAGACAAAACTGACAACAATTCAGGGGCCACCATATTTTTGTTGTGCAAGTAAAATTGGGAAGAAAAAAAGGTGGCATGTTCCAGGCACCATGGCAACCAGGGGCACCATGGCAACCAGGGCACCATGTTTGTTGTCAAGTTCTGGTTCCAAGCTTTTCCACCCTCAACCATAAAACTCCCTGCACTTTTACATGATGAGTGCACTGATTTTATTTCATAACCTTTGACCTGCAGGGCTCTGAAGACCTGGAAGACATGGAGACCTTGGCCCAGATGGCAGCCTCCCAGAATGAAGTGTCTGCAGTAGATGGAGAGACTTACATTGAGAAATACATCAAAGGTGTATCAGCTGTTGAGAGCATCCTCACATTAGACAGGCTGAGACAGGTAGTTGTTATAAAATAAGGCTGAGACAGGTAGTTTTTAACAACTAAGGCTGAGACAGGTAGTTGTTAAGAACTGAGGCAGAGACAGGTAGTTTTAGTCAAAAACATGCAAAAAATCTAAGACTAAATATTTTTTATCTAAAACCTAAAAATTACCATTACTGCATTGTATAGACCGCTCCTGATTATAAGCTGCACCCTTAGTTTGGTGCTATTTTAAAAAATATTTTAAACATCACAAATTGTAGGCCACATCCTATTTTAAAGGTTTGAAGACTTACTGTAGATACTGGTTGTAAAGCTAGTTTTTTTTTTTTAATTGGGAAAAGCTTGAGACGTGTGCAACCCTCTCATAAGCCAACCTCATAAAATATTATGCCAGTGTAAGCCGTGCACTATATCGGTAAACTTTCCCTGTGGTATCTCTTAAAATAATATTAAATTCTACTTAAGAGTCCTATTTCCAGTTGTGGTATACCCTTCTTTTGCCTACAGGAAGTGGCAGTGAAAGAGATGCTGGCCAACTCTGGCCGCCTGGGTTCCAATCTGAGAAAGACCACCAGTGTCCCCAACATTAATCAGGTCTGGCCTCACTCTGTTGTTAGTTCATTTGGTCTTTGTTTTGCATAGTGCGGGTAATGGTGGTCACAAGGTCCACATTATGGGGTAACTTATCAAAAACTGCTTGTAGGCCCGATGGTATCTTAAACATCAAACCTTGGTCAATTTCTCTGTCTTAATAAATTTACGTGAGGACAACACACTTTTGAGGATGTCTCCATGTCAGTGGGTTTCTGTTTTAAATAGATTGTGTCTTAAATATACAAGATCAAATCTAAGTGTAGCTCTCTGATGATGGCTGATATTTTTAATGATGAACATTTCCTTAATACTTCTTTGTATATGTTGTTGAGCTTTACAAAAAATTAAATTGCTTTTCACAAATTTGATTCATACCTCAAACAAATTAATAAAACCAGAATGCAGAAAATCCTAGATTTCAGAAAAACTCTGAACAGTTCCAAATAATTTAGAAACAAATTTTTGAATAACTTGTGACCAATATTAAATGCAAAATAATTCCATCATTCAAAAAAAAAAATTGAAAAGTTGTGATGACTCCTAATTAGTGTTGTTGACATGTTGCTATGGCAACTGAGTCCTGTTGTTGGAACTGTTATTTAAGTGTTTGTGATAACAAAATCTCCTAAAACTTAATTACTTTAAAGAAGCTGACCAAAGGTAAAAAGAATTGAACTTCTTAAGTACTAAAGCTGTTCTAACACATGGATTTATTGGTCAAAAATTAAAATCAGTTTTTTTTTCTAATGAGCTACATTAATAATTTCTATTCACTTTATTGGAAAAATAAATTTATTTCAGCATAGTTTTCTATATTACTTCTCACAAATCTTATTTATTGGCTGACATCGTGGAAGTTTTACATTTCAAGGATTTTTTTTTTACAATTTTTATTTGCTAGAAAGGGAATGGGCAAGCACTTCTAGATATGTGTAGACTTAGATATCACCAATTTATGATCATCATGCATCAGTCTTTTTTTTAAAATCAAAACAAATAAAATTTCTCCCCACATAATCTAAGTCACAACATAAATGTTACAACACAAAGCTGATTTAAAAAAAAAAACATTTTTTTAAAAGATTTCAGAAAGATAAATAAAGTAAAATTTTGTTATTTTTTCCTTAAAATCCCTGTTTGAAAAATAATGTATCATATGAAAAATTTAAGAAACATTTTTTATAAATAAATTATCCAAATATAACCACCAAATAATAATGGTAACATCATTTTAAATTATCTTTATCATTTTGGACTGTTTTTTGTTGTTTTTTTTATAAAATAAATTAAATTTGAAGAGTAGATCAGATGTATTTTTTATCTAAAACCCATCCAATCCCAATTAGTATAATTAGTGGACTAGGAAGTGCAATTAAAATAAGGTGAAAGGCAGCACCTCATCAAACCAAACTTGTTGGGTAAACTGTTAATTGTATGGCTGTTACAGCATGTTTATCCAGGTGTATTTGTGTTTTGTGTGATCTTTAAAAACAAATGTGTTGTTAACCTCACAGTTGAACACATACATAGCTGCATACTTAGAGCTATCACAGTTGAACACAAACATAACAGCATACTTAAAGCTATCACATTTAAACATAACACTATCTTAAAGCCAATCACAGTCGAACACAAACATACACCATTCTTAATTTAAATCATTTTCATTAATCCACTACTTATTTATTATGTTTTTATAGAGACAGTGTACAAAGTGAAGCTGACCACTGCCCCAACCCTGGTGTCAAATAAAAAGATTATTAACATGGTCCATTCATCTTATTTTCTGTAATATAATTCTTCAATTTATGACCAAAAAAATATTTTGAAGCAAAAATTTCCAAATTATAATTGTTCCAAAACTTAATTGTTGGTAATCAAATATCTTTTTTTAATTTTGTTTATATTTTTTTAAATTACACTGGAAACACGCAAGGGCATTCCTAAAACCCGGAAAATATTTTGAATAGAGTTACCTTACAGAATTGCAGCCTCTTTGTCCACTGTTCTCTAATTGTGCATGATGTGTACTTATGCTGGCAGGTTTCTGCTAGCTAGGGTTGTATATTAGTTTTTGGCATGGCTAATTTGGCTTTGTCTGCGTGTGCTTCATCTCTCCAGGCTGCCTATTCTCCTAGCAAACTTAGTTACCACGTAAGTACTTTTAACACATTTCTGTTTTTGCTTGTTTTGGGCTGGACTGAGGAGAAATTGAACTCTCCAAACTTAACTCTAACCCCCAGTGTATGGTCACATGCAGTGGTCAATAAACATTATATTAAAGGATTGTGGCATGACATCACAAAGTCTGATGATTCTAAATAATTTAATTTCAACATTCAAAGTTCCTAGTCTAAAATAATTTGAACAAAGCCAGCTCTGCGGCTTGATGATTGTGGAATAATGTTACAGTAATAATTTCAAAATTATATTTCGGGTTTTTTTTTATCCCATTCAGCTTGTGTCTTTGAAATCAACCAAGCGTGAAATTTTGGTTAAAATGACCAAATAATAATTTTTTTTTTTAAAGAATGTGCCGCTGTACAGCCACCAATTAAAGTGAAGTATCTGATCACTGTGTCCTTTGGCTGATGGGAACACTTGAAGACACTCTGAATATTGTACTGCTATATGTGTATGAAAATAGACATTGTCCTGCATGAGATGGGCCAGTTTATGATGATTTTTTTTTGTGGTGACATAATTATGATTTGCTGTTTAACCCATAGAAATGATGTGTGGATTTTTTGAGTAAAGAGGCACTCTCTTGTGGTGCTACCAATATTTGGCTTTGTGTAAAGAGGCACTCTTGTGGTGCTACCAATATTTGGCTTTGTGTAAAGAGGCACTCTTGTGGTGCTACCAATATTTGGCTTTTAACTCTTTGCTTATGTTTTAAATACACTGCTCATTATCTCATTGTATGTTACGTCTGTGGTTTTTAAATGCTTCATTCTATTTTTAATTATCCATTTAAGTAAATAAAAAAAATGTAACAATAGTTGCGGAAAAAACCTATAATCATAGGCAAAGGGTTCCAATAAGATCTCTACATGAAGTGGTTTGCAACGTAACTTTTCCTATGTTTTACATTTCAGTTCAGGGCAGACAGCATACAAGACCTGTCCCAATCTTTGAACGATGGACATCTCTATAACAACACCACCACAAGGTCTCCAAGTTTCCCCGGTGAGCTCTTCCGTCTTCGCACCAACTCTGAGGCCGACGAATCATTTGCGGCACTGGCAAAAGTCGCGTCCCAACAAAAACGGCACTCCTTCGGATTAGGTGTGTTGTTGATATTGTCACCCGGAAGCTTTAAGTCTTTAGTTGATGTGTAGTTCTGCTGTGGGTGTTAGCTTATGTTCAGTGTCTAGTTTTTGATAAGCAGGATGTTGGAGCTATTGTCATTTTGCTTCACAGTGTTTGTGCTTAAGTCCGTGGAGTTCATGGGTTAGTGAAGTCACTTGGTCGTTGAGGAGATAACAGAGGACTGGAGTTCACTTAGTGCAATATTGTCCTAGACTTAGGTGTTTTACAAATTTTTTTTTTTTTTTATAAATCAAAGTTGTGGTTCTTTAGCTTCTAAAGATTTATTTTCAAAATGGTGATCTTATAATATGTCTGAAACCAGACTAAGTATTGGATGAGTTTAGTGTGTTTAAGAGGTCAGAAAAAAACAAATTCAAACACAGCTTGTCTCTGTTACCTTTGAGAATTAGCAAAACTGGAAGTTATATTTAATAAGAATGAAACAATGTAGTTTCTGACATTCATTGGGGACGCTCAGATAGCGTAGTTATTTAATTTGAAAATTTTCAGATATCAGATAAGGCAATGTTTTAAATTTATTTTATTTATCTGTTATAGCCATCGGGTATTACTTTATAGTTAGATGTTTCTTTAATGACATGGAATATGGAAGCATTTCCCAATACTTACATTAAGTGACAATTTCATATATTTAATTCACAAACTGTGTGCTTTAAATAGGTCAGCTTTTTGTCCTTGTTTGCTTTTGGTATTTCTGTTGTTTTTATTGTTGTGCAGTTTTCCTATTAAAGTACAGGGTTAAAAATAATAAACACCACATCATTTTATTTCCTTTTTTTTTTTAATATTATTTTCTTGATTTAAGTTTTCTCCAACTCATCGTCAAGGTTGTCCACTCATGCAGAGTAACTTGCCCTTTAACATGCCTGCTGAGAGTGATCTTTCTTTCTAACCAGCTTAAAGCCAATATTTATATCTTGTTTTGCCACCCAACCCCTCTTCTTCCACAAAGAAATTATTGAAACAATCTATAAAAAGATTATCATTTACTTTGTTCTCGTCCTTACATTTTTTTTTTTAAAGCACATTTCGTAATTAATTTTCAACCTTTATCATTTGCTTATTTGATTTCATTCTGAAGGATTTATCAGGAATGTATGGCAACATGGTAGGTCACTTTTCATATCTCTATTTCTTCTGTCAGCCAGCAAGCTCACAGAGACATGGGAATGCTTAACACCACTAACAACACACAACCCCACCCCTATTTTTTATTGCTCTTATCTCTCTCTGCAAACCTGTTATCTGGTCTGCACTGATGTCATCATAGGGGAGAATGTTGCGTCCACCTTTCATGAAAACATTAAGAGTCCATGGCACTCACTGCGCATTTTTTGCCTGATCTTCTATTCAAACTCACAGTCCTTACAAATTTTTATTTCGTGTCTGACCTCATTTCTGCATTTTAACTTTTCATTTTACTTTCTACACAAAACACTGATTGCTTGCTTTTATATGGATTTCTTGCTTAATCATTTCTACATTTATTTTTCCACACCCATTTATTTTTTCACTATTTTTTCAATGAGAAGTCAGTATCTTTAATTCCACTTTTTGAAACTTTTGTTTTTGTTGGGAAATTTGGATGACCTTTTTGTCCTTAGTTTGAACAACACATCCTGATTTGATATTGTGCAGATAATCCATCAGTTTTCCCATTAGCTAAAAATGCAGGGCTTTTTGCTTGCATTTGCAAGTTCAATGTTGTAAAGGGGCAGAAAAAAAGTAATTTAAACTTTGCAACACTTTTTTTTAGAAAGTTTTTTGGTGACCTCAGGTTACTGTTGCCGTAAAGATTTGTTGAACTATGTGTCCTGTCGCTGCTTTTGCCTGTGCCAAGCTTTGATCATCGGCGTCAGAGTTTTAATTTAATCCCTCATAGGGCTAAAAATTGAAACGTGAACAAGACTGAAGCTTTCTTTGAACCCAAAAAACTTTATTTCTGGTTCCTTAATTCATTTGAAATAAGAATCAGTTGAAATAGGGTTATATTCAATAAATGTAAGAATCTTATGTTGATATAATTGTTGAATGTATAATATAATCACTTAGAATCACAGAGTTAAAGATGGCCTATTGATGGAGTACATACTTTAACAATAACATTAATTTTGTGTTGTAATACTGTTGTAAACTCATTAATATTCTGTGTCTATTCGTATGCACAGGGGTGAATCAAGCCAAACTTGATTAAAATTCCCAGCTGTTTTCATTTGCTAAAAGTAAAAGTTACCTAATATTACCTAAGCATTATGGCTGAAAGTGATATTCACCTAAGAAATCTAAATATATTATCATTGATCAAATCAAATTTTAATAGAGACCCTCAGCTACCATGCAAACCATTGAAGTCTGTTCATTTCTAATTGATAAGACATCAGAAAAACTTGGAAAGTAAAGAGAAACATTTCTAGCAAATCATTTGTTACTCATGTTTTATGTATTTAAATGAAAAATAATGTTGTAACAATAAACAAAGATTGACCAAAGATTGCATCCATGTTGTACAGGACCACAGATATATCAGTGTATATAATTACAATGTTACAATATGTAGCATCAAAATGTTGACTCTTTTTTTTTTAACTTATGCAATAATTTGTTGCCTTTTTTAATTATTGTAAACCACTTAAATATAATTATTTATATATTTATCACTTAAATATAATTATTTATATATTTATCACTTAAATATAATTATTTATTTATTTATTCTCACATTATATAATGCATTGTTGACAAATAAGTTTTTTTAAAAACTATTCTCCAGTTATTAATAATGTTACTTGTCATGTCCATGTATGGCAACTTTGATTTTAGTTCTGTGACTAGAAAGTGTGGGCTAAATTGATTTCATCACTGCCAGTGTTTCTTGAGTTTATATTCAATATCCCCTTAAGTTAATCTGAGCTTCACACTTTTTGTTGGCCTGCTTACAAAGCTAGCAAATTCAATCTCCTGAATGTTTGTTCACACATCAAATACACAGCTTTACACTTTATGTCAAATACACAGCTTTACACTTTATGTCAAATACACAGCTTTACACTTTATGTCAAATACACAGCTTTACACTTTATGTCAAATACACAGCTTTACACTTTATGTCAAATACACAGCTTTACACTTTATGTCAAGCACCAGTTTTTAAATATCTGAATATTTTATACATATAATTTTTTTGCTGGGTCCATTATACCTAGCTAACCCAAATATGAACTGACCAGTGAAGAAAGGGAAACAAAACAAAATTTGAATTTTGACATTTTTGTTTCAATTGAAGGGTGTTTAGGTCTGATTCATTTTATAATTATTTTATATAATCTTAGTCTTAGTATGATACAAAATATTTCTAATTAAGAAAGCTAAGAATAAGAAATATTTTAAATATAAAATTTGGGTCTCCTTGGCCTTGCTTAAACAATCATCATTTCATAAAGTGTAAATTAATGGGCTTGTTTTGCACATTTTTTGTCTGAAATGTTTTTAAAAAATGTATCCATAAAAAATAATATTTCTTTGATACAACAGTTGGGTGTGTTAGTTGTGGTCGTCTTCTCACTCGTCTGGCTTATATGAAGCACAACCCTCTATGTCTGTTTTTCTAATTAGTTCGCCCGCACTTTTTTGTTTTCGGCTGTTGATATCACTCAGTCAGTTGCCAATAAATGTTTGTCTTCTTTTGGCCTCATGATCTGTTGATATAATTCTTATTTTCTGTTCTCTTCAACTTTCCTACATATGTGTCACATTGAAATATATGATATTGTCAATTAAACTCATAAAATAGTTACAGATTTTTTAATTTTTCAAATCTGCTTTCACAATTTTGCCCAAAATTATTTTGATTCTAAACTATTTTTGTGTCCTTGACCCTTGTTGCCAGCATCATCTGACCGGTCATGCAATCTGACCTGTCTCGGGATAATACATTTATTTTAAAGAAATAAAGAAGTCACTTATCAAATTTTTCTCAGCTTAGTTCAAGAACTTCTAAAATCTTTTTGAGGAGCCCAGATTTACACCCCAAAAAACATGTTTTAGAATTACCTACTTTTAAATGGGGGAAAAAAACTTGAAAGATCTAAGCATAGCTTTAAAATTCTTTATTTTTGGTCTTATTGCTGAAGACTGAATTATACTGTGACACCACTGTAGGAATGTTGCATTGTCATCTCCGGTTTGATTTTGTTACTCTCCAACTGTTTGATGACCTAATTTGTTTTAACAAACTTGTCTTTGCTTCTGTTTGCCTCCTTTCAGCTCGGCCAAACTTTCTGAACCTCCCCTTGTCGCGCTCAGGTAGTGCAACCTTCCGCTGCGCGACCTCATTTTTCTCGCGCTCTGTTGTGCACTACGGTAGTGTAACTCTTGTTTGATCTTTAAAAGTGTATGGCCGTATTTTCTTCCATTTCTAGACTAGTTTGTTAATTTCTTTGTTATTTTGTTTCCATTCCTATAGTTTCATATGTATTTAGTGCTACTTTTAGAATGAAACCTTTTTTTTTCCCTTGTTTTTTTGTTTTTCCAGCTTTCCTTGAAAATCCAGTTGGTCTCAGATGTCTGTTGTGTCATGTGTTTTCTCACCAAGTCAGTTTATGCAAGTCTGACTCTAGAATGTTTTACCACTTCTAAAGCTTGAATCTTTTACCCATACAAATTTTTAACAATTTGGAAAGAATTCTCGCATATATTTTCAATTAAATTTAACTAGTGTTTTTTAAAAACATGTCTCATTTTCATATTGGGGGGGGGGGGGGGGGATTTACCGTTTTAACAAGCTTAACTAATAAATGTCATAAAATGCAATTTTGAAACAGACCACAGCTTAAGATTATCAAAATTTAAATGATTTAACAGGGACTTTTTAATTTAAAACATTTTGGCCTAAATCTAATAATTAATTTGTTATTGTTTCAAGATCATCAGCAATTTGAATTAAATCTTTTTATAGTGAACACTATTTGCCCGCTATACTTGTAAATCAAAAGATTTCATTAGACTATTAAAGATGGCAAAGACGAACTGGAAACCAATAGTTGTCCAACGCCTTTAGCTTATGGCGGCACCTGAGTTGAGAGTTGACTGTTAGACAGAACTCATTGTTTTTTTTTTTTATCTACTTCCATTTTGTGATATTTTTTTACTAATGCACTTTTATTGGCTCCGACCGGGCATGACTCTTTGTTTAAAGGCATGAAGCATTTTCTCTTAGCAGTTTCCATAAACCTAGCACATTGTCCACTCATTTCTTAGTTGTGCCACTGTTGTGTTCAATCAAAATTTCCTAAACCAGCAGCATTTTAGTATCTAGCATTAAATTTGTATTTTTCAAACCATAGGACTGGGATCATTGGTTTCATGTCATGCACTTGTTCTGGAAGAGATGGGCCGCTGCTCTCTTAGACTCATCAACTTTGATCATCTCTCCTTTTTTTAAAACATGTATATTGATAGTTGTTGTCCTTTTGTGTAACAGTCATTAATGAGATGCCAAACTGTTAGAATGCAGGGTTGTTACGTTTTAAAGACACTGCTATATATAATTATTATTATTTCACTGTTAAATTGCCATCGTCGGATATTTGATTGTATATTTCAGCAGGAAGAATGATAATCATTGCATGGTACAAAAGTAATATGTAAAACTTTTTTTATATTTATGTGGTCAGCTCAGTTGAAACAAAAGTTAATAATATGTAATCGATCTATTTAAATCTAAGTTTAAAAGTCAACAAATTATACAAGTATTGTATTTCTTAAGTTTTGGTGTTGTTTTTTTTTAAATTGTATCTAAAGTTTTCAAAATTTCTATATTACTGTCTAAAGGCCACATGCTAAAAACTGGAAGAAATATTAATGTAATTGTTGATCAACATTGATTCAAGTCAAAATTTCTGTTTGTTTCATTAATTTCTAAAAAGTTGAATTCATATTTTTATAATGTAAATATTTTTATTTTCTCATCTAACTGTGCCTATAATTTTATACTCTTACATTTGGTTCTGTTCTCTTTGTTCATAAGAACCATTGCAATAGATCTAAAATGTTGGCATGTTTTTCAGCTGTTTTATATTTTATTTTAAATATTTATTAAATCTAGTTTCTTATTTTAAAAAAATAATTAATTAATTGATACATAAGGACGTAAATATCAAATTGATTCGTTGTATGCTCTGATAATTTTGCAAATATTTAACGCAGATGTGTTTAAGATTACTTTATTATTCCAAATATAATTTATAGTTTTATTTATTTATTTTTATTATTCATTTTAATAACATATAAAATGAGTTTATGAAAGCATTGTTACACAATTATGTCAATTATTTTTTTTTTAATTTTACCCAAGTGTTTGCCCATTCAATGCTTAATCCCAAGGGAAATTGTATTGAGTGAATTGTTTCTATTTCAATAACTAGCCACCCCCAAGCTTCTCCTCAGCCCACTGTCATCTGCTGGCAAGGCCATGGTCAAGCCAATGAGAACCTTGCTTGAAGAGCAACAGAGTCGACCACTCCTAACCAAAGATACAGCAGAGGTAATAAAGTGTCTCAGAAATACAAACCACAATTTGGAACTTGATTAACTTAGTCCCCTGTTCACAACCCATACACAAAAATGGAAGTTGAAATGGGTTAATGGTGTTCTAAATACGGTATCATGCATTCGTTTGCAGATTTCTGAGCCAATAAATCGTTTTTGATTGTTCCCCCTTTCTCTTTTATATTCTGCAAACCTTGCTCATTACAATACATTCCTCTTGTATAAAAACTTTTTCCCGAAAAGCTTGCTCATTACAACACATTGCTGGTGAACACTGTGCCCGTGAACACTGTGCCCGTGAACACTGTACCAACCAGCAATGTGATCAGATGTAGGAGATCACTGTTTCACATTGCAATGGTTGCTGACTTCACGACTGTTTCAAAAATAAAAAGCACAAATCTTTTATGTAGCCCAGCTGTAGTCCTAGAAGTGCTATCACTTTGAGATCTAAAGGCTATTAATACCATATATATATCTTAAAAGTTTGACGTGCTGGACAGATCCCGACTTCATATTGGAATCATCATGTTAAAATTCACATAATTTCTCATGTTTTACTTTCAGTAGTAAAATCATTGTTGACCTGTGTAATTTTTAGCACAAAAATTAAATCTGCATGATAAAGCTGAAAACACATTAACCAGCATTTGTAAGCACCACAGTAAGCACTAATGATGAGGCAATGGCCAGACTGACATTTGTAAGCACCATTATTAGCACTAATTATGAGGCAGTGGTCAGGTTGACATATTTATATTCATTTAATCACCTCTAAAGGAGTTTGATGATGAAGACACTGGACAAAAGACTGCGGCCCGCAGGAAGTTGGACCAAGATTCTGACTCTCGAAGTTTTGATTCTGATGAGTACCAGGACTACGAGTCATACCAGTCGCAGCAGACTGCCAAGGGAGGCAAGCAAAGTGCAAACATGACACCTTCCTCCACAGCTGAAAGCATAGCAGAGGCTCACGGTAAGGGTAAGTAATATTTGTATAATATTTTAATAACGAGTGGCCATATGCTCATGGGCTGTGCTAGTTAGATTTGACTTGTTCATATATTTCAAAGAATGTGGGTCATTTTCCTTTACCTAGTTCAGTCATTTATTGCAAACTTACAGAGATGAGACGTTACAGTAATTTATTTCAAACTCACAGAGATGAGACGTTAGCCATTTATTTCAAACTCACAGAGATGAGACGAGTAATTTATTTTAAACTTACAGAGATGAGACGTTACAGTAATTTATTTCAAACTTACAGAGATGAGACGAGTAATTTATTTCAAACTTACAGAGATGAGACATTACAGTAATTTATTTCAAACTTACAGAGATGAGACTAGTAATTTATTTCAAACTTACAGAGATGAGACGAGTAATTTATTTCAAACTTACAGAGATGAGACATTACAGTAATTTATTTCAAACTTACAGAGATGAGACTAGTAATTTATTTCAAACTTACAGAGATGAGACGAGTAATTTATTTCAAACTTACAGAGATGAGACGAGTAATTTATTTCAAACTTACAGAGATGAGACGTTACAGTAATTTATTGCAAACTTACAGAGATGAGACGAGTAATTTATTTCAAACTTACAGAGATGAGACGTTACAGTAATTTATTTCAAACTCACAGAGATGAGACGTTACAGTAATTTATTGCAAACTTACAGAGATGAGATGTTACAGTAATTTATTGCAAACTTACAGAGATGAGACGTTACAGTAATTTATTGCAAACTTACAGAGATGAGACGTTACAGTAATTTATTGCAAACTTACAGAGATGAGACGTTACAGTAATTTATTTCAAACTTACAGAGATGAGACGTTACAGTAATTTATTGCAAACTTACAGAGATGAGACGTTACAGTAATTTATTTCAAACTTACAGAGATGAGACGTTACAGTAATTTATTGCAAACTTACAGAGATGAGACGTTACAGTAATTTATTTCAAACTTACAGAGATGAGACGTTACAGTAATTTATTGCAAACTTACAGAGATGAGACGTTAGCTTAAAATAAAGTCTGTGTGATTTTATCTGTTAAGATGACTTCACACCTATCAGAGGGGGACAAAGTGTTTGCCAGGTTTGGCTTACAGGATGCCATTTCCACTAGTCGGCCTTGACATCTCAATTCAGCAAGTTAAGATGACTTGCCATATTATCTTATCAATATCAGTGAGATGAAATTTATTATAGGTTATTATTGCACACTTTGTGAATATACATACACATATTTTTTTTTAATGTCATTTTTAAAATACCATAGTTTTATCTCACATCCTAGTCCTAAAGCAATGGATCTCACATCCTAGTCCTAAAGCAATGGATCTCACACTGTAAAATTGACCTTTTTCTTTCAGGCTACACGCCAAGCATGACATCCAGTGGGTATGGATCGCAGGCAGTCTCAACCTTGACCCTCTCATCCGAAGACTCGGCCAGTATCAAAAGCATCGAGGAGAACTCTGACAACAACCGCCATCGCTCCAAACAAAATGGCAGTGATCACAGTGGAGATAGCGAGGAAGACAGCAGCAACAGAGGCGAAGAAGATCCTGATGTTACTCTTGACGATGATGTGAGTGGTGCAAATACGAACAGCAGCTCAGAGGACTTGAAGAAGGCACAGCTGCTACAGAGATCAAACATGTTCAAATCGGATGATGCTGAAACATCGGAGAGCTTTGACGAGGCTTCATCTTCCCTTCAGCCATGTCCTCCCATTTCGACTTCCACCTCATCCGATAACAAGGATGAGAACACAGAAGAGGGGAGGAGCGGTCTTGAGGTTGATGATGATGACCTGACCATAGTGGAAGAACTGGACCAGAAGAAAACCAGTGCCTCTACTGAAGGCGACAGTGATCCTTACAGTGTTAATGCCATGGAGGAGCTGGAGAAATTAGGGGAGGAAGATGAGGAGGATGATGAAGATACAGAAGTTGCCAATACCATCAAAGCAGCTGAGCCGGCGGTGAAGCCTCACACCCCAATTATTGTAAAGCCTCATACTGTGCAGAAGCCATCACCTGAAACCAAAGTTTCTAGTCATGGCAAAACCACCACAGCGGCTAATTTCATCAACATTGCCATGAGTGATGGCAAACATTTGAGTGGGAAGAACAATATTATCAGAACCTCCCCCAATCCAATGTTCGGCAAGGGGGATAAGGTCCTTTTTGACAAGGGAGACAAAAAAGTACCTTCTGGTGGGAAAAGAAAAGGATCTGGAATGGGTACCCGACCTCGATCTATGATTGTGTCCCCACAAGCCGAGATGATGACCAGAGCCTGGCAGGAGGATGGCGGTTACATTGGACAGATGAACAGCTCTGAAGAGCATCTGTCAGGTGGGTTAAAATCTTGTTAATTGTTTCAAGCAGTTTTTTAAAATTCTATTTTCTTCCTCACTGTTGAAATTCATCTGTATCTTGAGAATGTTACAGTAAAATTTAGTCAGTTTAGTCTTCCTTGTTGGATACCTTTTTAAATAATCATGATGTGTAAAGCAAAAATGATGATTTAATTGTTTCATGAGTTTTGACAGTCTTTCTTTTAACCCGCAGTCTGCGATGACGCTATGAGCGAGTGCTCATTTGGCAGCCGGGCTGATCTTGACAGACTCCATGAAGGCCCTGTGCCTTCCTGGATACAAGATGGGGAGAATGTCAGTGTGACCTCATCCCGGGGTTTCCCCAAGACAGGCACCGTGCGGTTTGTTGGATCTGTGCAGTTTGCCAGTGGTGTGTGGGTTGGTGTGGAGTTGGATCAACCAGAAGGTAAGATATGTCAGATGGTCTTTAACACAAATATCATCAGTTTCCTTCAAGTACATCAGTATGTTAGAAACATAAATTTTGTGAATAGTTTAATAATCTGGGGCAACATTCATTTTGTAAAATGTCCCACTGGATGTTTTTAATCAGACATACACAATCACATGCACATTCTCTATTTTATGTAGTTCATGTTTTCCAACAAAGAAGAAAATTCTTTATTTTTACATCAATCTTTTTAATTTAAAAAAAATTTTAAAGAAAGAAAAAATTCTTTATGTTTACAGCTAATTTAAAGTTATAACCAATATTCCATCTAAGTGATGTAAATTTTTTAATGGTAACAAGGGGAGAGACTGCAATCAGGTTAGCAAAATAGGAAATGATTTTTTTTTAAAATTAAGGTCAAACTTGAAAATAGGAAAGCAACAAAACGACGAACCTGTTGGCATTGGCAGGAAGCCTTCGTCAGCAAAGAAACAACAGAAAAAACAGAATAAAATTTTTAAAATGGCACTCAAGCTGAGAAGTAGTATTCAAGAGGGCAGCAGAAGAATTGTCAATAAATGATCTGCCATTATATCCTCAAAATTGTTTCATTTATTGAAATAATACTAAAACCACATTGTGTCCAACAGAAGATGTGAAAAGTGAGAACTGATATGTTTTATGGAATAGAATCGAAACAAAACTGTTCATCTCCTAACAAATATTACTTTTTTTTTTTTTAAGGTAAAAATGATGGAGCTGTGAAAGGCATCCGTTACTTTCAATGTCGACCTCGGCATGGAGTGTTTGTGCGTCCTGACAAGCTGGTCTGGGACAAAAAGAGGAAAAACTCTCAGAAGGGAGTTAATCCTTTCAATCGCCGAAGCTTGCCGGGGCTAGGTGGATCTTTGACAAATTTGACAGGGGGAGGCAACTCAGGAGGATCCTACATGAAGTCTACGACATCGAGTAGCTTAAAGAAAAAGTAGATTGCTGTTTTCATTCTGATGTGTGGTGCGGTGCATTCTCTGCATTGGACTGGACATTAAGTTAAAATATTGTCATCAGTTCTATCACAAGAATAACTTGACTGTCTATGAGATTTAGGCATTCTAATGTTGTAGCATTGTTGTTTTATTTTCTGCCATACTTATTCATGCTAACACCTGCTATTATTTTAAATGTTCACTTAATCCACAGACAAATTCTCATGGGTCTTTTAGTTTTTGGGTTGTTGTTTTTTTTCTTCTTTCTTTATTTTTTTTTTACATTTTCCTAAAATCAAAATAGCTTTATCCAAAAATGTTTAAGTGATGTTTGTATTCTAAATGAAGCTCAGCAGTTGTTAGTCTGGTGACTCAGCTGTTGTTAGTCTGGTGACTCAGCAGTTGTTAGTCTGGTGACTCAGCAGTTGTTAGTCTGGTGACTCAGCAGTTGTTAGTCTGGTGACTCAGCAGTTGTTAGTCTGGTGACTCAGCAGTAGTGGAATAGTTTGGTGAATAAGCAGTAGTGGATAGTTTGGTGAATCAGCAGTAGTGGAATAGTTTGGTGAATAAGCAGTGGTGGATAGTTTGGTGAATCAGCAGTAGTGGAATAGTTTGGTGAATCAGCAGTGGTGGAATAGTTTGGTGAATCAGCAGTGGTGGAATAGTTTGGCGAATCAGCAGTAGTGGAATAGTTTGGTGACTCAGCAGTGGTGGAATAGTTTGGCGAATCAGCAGTAGTGGAATAGTTTGGTGACTCAGCAGTAGTGGAATAGTTTGGTGACTCAGCAGTAGGGAAATGTGGTCATGAGATTCATTGATTTAATGGCAGCAGTCTGCCTACCAATGTTGTAGAAACTCAAGATCTTATAATGTGGCATTAAATTGTATGTCAAGCAATCGGTGCATCTATTTGAAGTTCAGCAACTGACATTTTGCTGGTGGGTGGGGGGATTGGGTTGGGGGGGGGGGGGTCCTTCATTTTTTTTAAAAAGTCAAAATTAAGTTTTGATACTTTTTAAAAATATTTCATTTTCGTTTGGTCTTGTTTCAACTTCTTGCATAACGCTATCTTAATATTAACACCATCTTGATGACTGGTTTTGTTCTGTTGTTCCATGCTAAAGATTATCATTATCTTAATCAGTGACTAAATCTAAACAGTTTTAAAACTGAAATAGAAAACAGTGGATTTGACATTTGTGTCCAGACTCATAATACAATGTTGTTGGGGAACAAAGTTTTAGATCATATTTTTATGTCAGCATATTTTTAAAGCATTTGATGTAACATGTAACACCGTACGATGAGAAGATGAGAACATTTATAATGTCATAATACAATCAGTTTGGAGTTTTGTATCAGTAAATTTCTCTTATTTTATACATTTGAACTCAACTAACTTTTTATTGCACCATGGATCATTTTCTCCCTTTGCAACAATGTCACCATGGAAACAGTGAAGCAAACTCTGTCTCAACTTAAAGGAATAATATTAAACATATCTACATACTGAAGAACCCAATGTTCATAATATTTTAATTCTTCAAGGAAGAAAGAGTTGTGCTCAGATTATGACAGAGAAATATTAGACACACATTTCAAACTAACCAACCCTTCCCCCAGTTACATGCACACAACCAACCCTTCCCCCAGTTACATGCACACAACCAACCCTTGTTACAGATCATTTTTGTTAACTCTTGGCATACTTATCAATTTATCCGGTTTTGATATTTTTTAAACAAGCAATGATTGTGTTACTGGATGCTAATGATGTCATTATATAAATACATAATTTACACTTGACATGTATGTACAAATATATATATATATAAATGTAGTTTCATGTACTAGATGTTGAATGAGAGAATTATTTTATCTTGAAAGTTTGTTGGTTTTTTTTTGGTCACCAGTTCCGATTCCACTGCCGTGGTTTAACGATATGTTTGATTCAAAAGTTTCATTTTGAACAGGAAACCAGCATTGTTTGACACACAAAGTTAGAACGGAACTGCATGACCATTACATCAGTGCTACAGGGTTACATGAATTTTATGACAACCAAAGGCTGTGGCATTCATTAATCATTCCTTAATCAGCACTTACATCAGGACTAATCAAACTTTAGCACATAAATTATGTACCATTTATTAGAGCACATAAATTATCTCATTTTGAATGTATTCCATCAGATGATATTTATTTGAACTTCTTGTTATCCATTCATTTTTTAATGATTTCATCTTTTCATTTAGATTGGTTTGTCATCAGTTTTAACATAAAGGAATTCATACCCAATACACGTATGTTCTAATCCTTGTAACCCATTACAATGTCAGCATGACCCTTTTAGGCTCAGTTTTCAACTCCAGAGTTCTTTAAATCAGTTTGTTGATGACATGCAGGGATGACATGTTGACATGGACCTGAACTCTGGTACTGGTACTGATGTGTACAAGAATATAGGAAATGACATGGCATTATACATCTGAATTCTGACCAGGGGGCATCCAAAAGATTTTGTTGAAGATATCTTTAGCAGCTGGATAGATCAAAATAATTCAGTTGTCAAACTCACCTGGAAGTGTCTGTAGAGGTATCAACACATTCATCCCATGTGTGGAGCATATTGCAAAATAAATGAAGTCCATCAATTATCTATTGCAATATGAATGAAGTCCATCAATTATCTATTGCAATATGAATGAAGTCCATCAATTATCTATTGCAATATGAATGCAGTCTATCAATTATTTATTGCAATATGTAACTTGTGCAGTTAGCATTCATCATGGGATTAGATTGAAAGGTTAGGGCTGCTAATAACAATAACACTATTAGTAAGCGTTACAAGACATTGTGTATATCCTGGCTTAGTAATGAAATCTGTGAACCCTGTATTTGGAGCCCACATAATAACACAGAGAAAAAAAATCATTCTATATTTACCCTATCTATATGAACAGATAATTTATTTACATATTTTAATCTTTTTTTATGTCCACACTGTGATGTGAATATTCATAATTTTAAAATAATCATTTCAACTCAACATTCTGGGAATAATATATTATATTTAATTTTAGGTTGTGCGTTTAGTTCATTCATTTTACTCATTAATATTTTTAGCAAAGCTTTTGTGTTGTTGTTTTTTTTGGTTGTGAACTTTATTTACTAGATGTCCAGTTAAAAAACAAATAAATGTGGTTTATTTATGTACATAGCAGAAGCACCCACTAAGCCCTACGCTATCAAAGTGCCACAACTCTCAAATTGTGCAATACTTTTCATGATTTCTTTCCCTTTACACTGAGCACAATAGATTTATCCACCCAGTAATTTCACTGCCTTTTGTTACATTCCTGCTTCCATTATTTTTTGTTGTTTTTTGTTTTGTTCCACTTATTATTTATAAAACTGATGTTTAAATACAGGTTAACCAAAATAAACAACTAAACTATTTTGATTTTTATTTTTCCAAAATATTTTTACTATCTTGTAAATTATTTTTATCAAGTTAACCATGGTCATATGAAGCTGGTATTCACTTATGTTTTATTTGTTTGACAATGTTCATCACTTGTGCATACTTGCTGGTAACACAGACACCCTGTTCTACTCACTACTTTTCATCATTGAGATTTATTCGTGCATAATGAAATCCCTAAACTTGAACAACAGATCTTCATGCCCCTTTGTTGTTGTTTCTGTGTGGTTTATTCACTCCCTTGGACCAGATCAGTTTTGAAATATAGGAGATTTTTAAATTGTTATTTTGAACAAAAATATTCTGCCAATCAGACAGTCTATGCCAGAGATGTGTAGCTTCCCTTTCTTTTTTGATGATGTCAACTGATTCTTGTTATTCTGGTTAATTTTGTATTCTATTAATGTGACTATGTTGTAAAACTCATGACTATAATTCAAACTGAATTGTTTTTTTAATGTGGCTCCCATCAAGTTCTATCTTCAATGGCATTTTCTATGTGTTGGCTTTTCTTGATCTTTGTGTACATCATTGTCAATTTACAGTGTCAAACTACAGTGTCAATTGACAGTGTCAAACTACAGTGAGCTTTAATGCTTGAATCCCTTATGTCATATGTTGACATTTTTTATTTTTGTTTGCATTATAATACAGTAATTTATTCATTGTTAGAAATCGAATTAAATGCCAACCCCAAAATATAAAACTTGAAGTTTTAGGATCGATTTACTCCACCTCCTTCCTTCACTTAATTGATAATGACATGTTTGGTAAAGTACTTAAAAAGTTGTATATTTAAATGGAGAAGGTTATTGTGAGAGAAAAGCTGTGTTCACTACAGCTGTAGAGAACTAATGCTGTGATAACTAAGGTCATACTTTGTAGACCAACTCATATTCATCCAAGTGAAGGGTCCCCCCAACCCATAACTGTTGTTGCTCTACCATTTGTCTCTCAGCTTAATTCACCAGAACTCCTGCAGTTTGTTATGAGCATCATATTCTTTCTTGTCCTATCAGACATCTTGTTTCAAGATTGAATGTACAGAAATACATTTTGAAAAAATTATATAAGGATCTTTTTTTTTTGGTTCATGTAAGTTAAAAATACCATTGATTATTTGATGAGAACATCTTTTGGTTTATTTAGCAGGGTGACTTAGAAGTGCATCCTAAGAATTTTTGTTGATTTAACACAGTAAGAAATGAGCCAGTACTGACACACTTTACCATTGTTAGACGTGTTGGACAATATTTTTACTGAATTGGATAAAATTGGTCTTTTCTCAATGTGTATCTCAAGATAATAAAATGATGTAAGAAACCCAAATATTTTTGTGTACTGAGTTTTATGGCAAGAAAAAGGACACAGAATATACAGAAGAGCAGGAATGAATTGTCTCATTTATTAGGCCAGTCTGCAACCTAGGGCATATGTGACAGATGTGGCATGTTATGCCAGTCTGCAACCTAGGGCATATGTGACAGATGTGGCATGTTATGCCAGTCTGCAACCTAGGGCATATGTGACAGATGTGGCATGTTATGCCAGTCTGCAGAACTGTGTGCACTTTTCAGATCTGTATATAAACAGGAACCTACATTAAAAAAACATTTAAAAAGCTCAAAAATTTTAAATGGGGTTAACTAATTAACATCACAAGTGGAGAAAATGAAATCTATATTGGTTGACTTGATAAATTAATTCAAACTGTCGAGTGCCAGTAACTGATTTTTACCAGCCAGGTGAAGTAAGTCATAAGTTTTTCAGACTACTTATTACCAGTGCGTCAGAAGTCCTATACTCCAATGCTTATCACTGTTTTGAACATTTCATGTCCACCATCTTTGCTGGCCAACTTATCGGCAAGGTTTCTAGTAAATAAAAATGTAATTAGACCTATATCTTTTTTTCCTCGTGTGACATATATTTCACTCAACTTAAAGTGATACAAATTCAAGTGTGTTCCATTTCTTTTAACAACAGTAACAAAAATTGATATTTCACGAATATATTATACCTTTGGGGTGGGGGGGGGGGGGTTTCTTTGCTCCTTCCTTTCCATTTTCTAATGATTAAATTTATTATTTTCTTTAAAATAAAACCCAGATTTTTTTTAATCCTAACATATGTTAGGAAAGAATGTTTAGCCCAGATTTTAATGACTTTATCCATTTGTAATGACTTAAATTTCTCTGAGCTACTGTTGTTAATGTAAGCATGTTGCCAGTTTGGCAAAACTCAAAAGTTCTGATGTTGTCCATTGACTGAAATGATTGATTTTCTCACCTGAAGCAATGCATTGTGTCTACTATAATAACCCAAGACAGAGGTCACTGTCAATCAATCTCAATGAAAGAAATTATTTTCAGCATATTTTTTTTCAAATTGTATCCTTCATACCAAATTTTCATAATCTTCAATTGACTGAATGAATGGGAGAATTTTTTACCCATTTTAAATGCCATCTAGAATGTATCTGCACTACAATCAACTGTCCCTCTGCTTTGTACATTTTGTGTTTGTACGTCTGGTTCCTCTTAGCTAAAAAAAATATGTGGATATTTTACACATGATTTTATTGAGTAAAAACTTTTTTTTACTCTTACACGTACATTCAAAGGATCACACCCCACTGTTTGATTTTTCAACTAAATTCTGCATAGTTCAACTAAATTCTGCATAGTTCAACTAAATTCTGCATAGTTCAACTAAATTCTGCATAGTTCTTAAATTCAAATTGTTGCTTAGCAACACCATTCCACCCCCAAAGGGCAGTTAGGAACCTCAAATTGTCCTGATTGGTCATTATGTATATTTGTCTTTTTGTCATTCTTTGAAGATAATTTCAAATTCTCAATGTCCAGTCTCTGTCTGAGAAATTTTGACCATTTGTTTCTTTGATGTTTTAGAACAAGATGTAAATATTCTGTGTGTTGATCAACAGTTGGCTATTTTTAGAGCAGATGTCAAATAAAATA
The DNA here is from genome assembly GCA_964017045.1 of Omphiscola glabra. Taxonomy (NCBI): domain Eukaryota; kingdom Metazoa; phylum Mollusca; class Gastropoda; family Lymnaeidae; genus Omphiscola; species Omphiscola glabra. Next base: position 13,600,458 of record OZ024806.1, on the reverse strand, counting down.
AAGAAACACATTTTTTTTTCTTTTACTTACAGCATATTATGAAACTGTCATTAAACACAGTTGGTACTGGCTGGCCATATACACGTGTGGGTACTGGCTGGCCATATACACGTGGGTACTGACCATAGACATGGGGGTACTGGCCATAGACATGTGGGTACTGGCCATAGACATATGGGTACTCTTCACTGAAGAAGTTTATCAGACCCACATAAGTACCCAACACAGTACACTTTGAACTATGACAGTGCCCACTCTTCAGTACTTGAACATGACACCATCCCTGCCACTTGTCATGACAGTTTCAGCTGTGCCCCTATTGAAAGCATCTGAAATCATGAAATAAAATGTTTAAAATATTTGTCTAGTGTTCAGTGTTCTCTCTGTTCCGTTTGACTTTTTGTTCTGTTGTACAATATTATCTCAGCTAAGAGGCTATATGTATATCAGCTAGGCAGCTAGGGCTGAATGGATCTTAGCTAATAGGCTATATGTATATCAGCTAGGCAGCTAAGGCTGAATGGATCTCAGCTAAGAGGCTATATATATATCAGCTAGGCAACTAAGGCTGAATGGATCTCAGCTAAGAGGCTATATGTATATCAGCTAGGCAGCTAGGGATGAATGGATCTCAGCTAAGAGGCTATATGAATATCAGCTAGGCAGCTAGGGATGAATGGATCTCAGCTAAGAGGCTATATGAATATCAGCTAGGCAGCTAAGGCTGAATGGATCTCAGCTAAGAGGGTATATGTATATCAGCTAGGCAGCTCGTGCTGAATGGATCTCAGCTAAGAGGCTATATATATATCAGCTAGGCAACTAAGGCTGAATGGATCTCAGCTAAGAGGCTATATGTATATCAGCTAGGCAGCTAGGGATGAATGGATCTCAGCTAAGAGGCTATATGAATATCAGCTAGGCAGCTAAGGCTGAATGGATCTCAGCTAAGAGGCTATATGTGTATCAGCTAGGCAGCTAAGGCTGAATGGATCTCAGCTAAGAGGCTATATGTATATCAGCTAGGCAGCTAAGGCTGAATGGATCTCAGCTAAGAGGCTATATGTATATCAGCTAGGCAGCTAGGGCTGAATGGATCTCAGCTAAGAGGCTATATGTGTATCAGCTAGGCAGCTAAGGCTGAATGGATCTCAGCTAAGAGGCTATATGTATATCAGCTTGGCAGCTAGGGCTGAATGGATCTCAGCTAAGAGGCTATATGTATATCAGCTTGGCAGCTAGGGCTGAATGCAGGGCCGACCTTAACAATTGCGGGGCCCTATGCGAAATGGATTGCGCGGGGCCCTGTGCGAAACGAATTGCGCGGGGCCCATTCTGGGTAGAGGATAAGGATAATAATTGATAATTAAGATTTTGTATTAGAAAATAAATTCGGGGCGGGGGCCTATGAAAGTGGGGGGCCCACTGCGGCCGCATGTGTTGCAGTGGCCTAATGCCGGCCCTGGCTGAATGGATCTCAGCTAAGAGGTTATATGTCTATCAGCTAGGGCTGAATGTATCTCAGCTATTGTCTGATAGTTAATAGTAAGTTTATTATCTATGGATGAATGTATCTAAGCTGATAGTACTGTATATCAATATCATCTATGGATGAATTTAGCACAGCTAACGGCTTATAGTTTCAATCAAGTGAGAACAGTATTCTCTGTCTAAATAAAAATGATAAAATTAAAGGCCAGACAATAGTCTCTAACCTTAGTGCTTGGGCACTGTATATATATAGGATTGGTATCTGACAAGTAGGCCAACCAAATTATAGATACATTAAAATTGGTCATGGCGGAAAAACCATAAAAGTGAATGTAACCGACACTACGTTTACCAAATTTTTTTTTTTTTTAAAGCTGAAGGGAGAAGGGAGAATAATATCATCAGTCAATCTGGTTTTTAATTTATGAAAAGCGGTAAAACCTGCATTTATTAGAAAGTACTTCCTTAAGTTTTACGCAGCTGTCGTCTGAAACCTTTCACGTCATCATATAATTATATGACCAACCTGGCATGAAGATAGTTGTTGCAGGTAAAGGTATTATGGTGTACCTGGCAACCCCTTAGTCCTAAGTCACTTCCAAATTTATATTGTTTAATTTTTATATATTTTATTATTATTTAAAGAGTGTTGCGCCCTTATACCACATACATCTTAGGGCTCACATACATATTAGGGCTTGAGTCCTAAGGAAAAAAAGTGAAGGAATGCAACCGAGATTCCCCAAAATAAAGATCTATTTATTACATAGCATCAAAGTATGTTCTTTCGTGTGTTAGGTAGGGGCCTATCAAGCTCTTGGCCGCTGAGGGGGAAAAAAACAAATTAAAATACGTTGTACACCGTAAAACTGTAAAATCTACCTTTCTTATTCTCTCTGTGTCTATACGACTTGTCTAGCCTTCTCCAAAAAAAATCAATGAAATTTATTTCACAAATTTTAATCTTCCAACGACAAATATGGCTACTGTCGATACAATTAATAATTAAAATGTGTACGCTGATATTAAATTCATCATGTTTTTTTTTTCTCTTCTTCTTCTTTGCCTTTACGTCTCCCAGTGGAGCATAGACCATTTACATTTTCTTTCCAAGCCTTTCTCAATTAGCCTATATCCATTTTCTCTAACTCTTTCCAGCTCAAGTCTTTGTTAAAAATTTGTCGACAAAATGGTACTACTCTATGAAGCAAAAACTTGGAGAACACCAGCGAGCATTACGCACAAAGTACAGACCTTTATAAACATTTTGCCTTAGAAAGATCCTGAACATCAAATGGCCAAACACCGTCACCAACATAGACTTACTAGAAATGACATACCAGGTGCCTCTTGGTTAAGACAGCATAAGGAAAATATGAAGGTGGATAGGGACTAAACCAAAAAGGGCCTCGAGCGACGACTCTGCTATAGTTATGCAAATATATAATTTTATTTTACTAAATAGCAATGTGGCTTTCGTTTTTCATTGAAACCGTTAGTGGGTTAACTTCATAGTTAATAAATGATTTTTTCTTTTAATTAAAAAATTTACATCACAAAAAAGAACTGCTTACATCATTTTACATGTTGAACGCAAAAATAATAATAATAATAATAAAAATATATTTAAAAATAAATAAAAACAGTCGTAATAATATCATTTTCTATATATTTTAAAGTTTTACCAGAGTCAAAAGGAAAATAAAACTGTTAAGTAGAAAAGTCTATACATTTTTATGGGTCATTTTCATAAATGGTATATGAACGGCATTATTATGTAAAGAAAATATGAGTTTTTTATAAAATGACATATGTGTGATTTTATCTGAAGGAAATCGTATAAAAATAAAATATACATTTCACAATATTCAATTGATTGAAAAGTAATTTCAAAATACTTTTTTCAGAAAAATTACAAATTGCCTCTTAGACTTAGATATACTTTAAAAACATTTTAAAAAAACAAAAAAAAACAAATCCACAGTATTTAAATTGAAAAAAAAAAAAATAAGAAGAAGAGAAGAATGCGATTTTTTTTCTAAAACTAGTACCAACACATAATTTTATATTTATATCTAATTAGTAATTGGCATGATAATTTAAACGCTAGTTCACAACAAAAAAAAATTAATGGTTGGGGGTGGGGGTTAAATCTTTCTGATAGATTTAAGATTCTCGTTTAGAAAAGAAAATTAATATTTTTTTTAAATCAGTGCAAATACGTGGGGCATGATAAATATAGGCTAAGCCTAAGCATCTATCTAAACCTCTTTATTTTGGAAACTTTTTTTTACAAAAGTAGCACACGTAAAGAGAACAAACACGCTTTCGATATAATAATTGAAATCAGCGCTTTTTGTATGCGCCCGTCAAATTCTTAATTTTTTTTTAAAAATCAAATTTTTGTAAAGTTTCCAATTTCTATGACTCAACATTCAGGGAATTGATTAAATTTATAGTTATGCTAATAACAATAATTTTTTAAGATGAACTGTATTAAAAAGGGTCGCGACATTAGGAAGGTTGAGAACCACTGTTGTAAAAAGGTACAATGATGAATAGGGAATCTACACACACACACAGCAAATGTTAGTAAAAAAAATTGCTGTTTCGTATAGCAAATCTCCATCGTAATATTATTATAAGTTGTCTTATATAGCGCGGTACCCTAGCCGAGGGCTGGGCTCACCGCGCTGAACAAAAAAAATATTAACAAAAGACACATAATCGTGACAATAAAATAAAATACACATATGTAATAAAGAACAGCTGTGTATTAAAAATAAAACAAAAACAAATGCATATTCACGCCATCCACCCCAGAACTTTTGCATGTCAAGCCATGGACGGCAGCCAGCAGCATCGTTTATCGGTCAGGGGGTGGGGGAATTAGTTGGGGTAGTAGAGTTTAAAGATATATGTTTTGAGTACAGTTTTGAAGGCCTGGGTCGTTGGTATATTGCGGATGTGTAGGTCTGGGGGCGCAGAAAGAGCAAGATCGTTCACCATATGTTTTAGTGCGTTTCGTAGCAACGGACAGAATACGCGTGTCTGCGGAGGAGCGAAGCTGTCGAAGGGGTGAATAGACAGAAAGAAGTTTGGTTAGATAGGAAGGGCAGGAATCTGAGAAAAAGTTGTTACAGAGAACAGACAGCTTGTAATCAATGCGTGCCTTTATAGGGTGCCAATGAAGTGAGTGGAGTAGTGAAGTGACGTGATCAGGTTGTTGTTTTTTTCCTTTAGAACTAGCCTAGCAGCTGAGTTTTGAAACTTTTGTAGTTTTTCTATAAAGTGTTTTGGTGAACCTGACAGAAGAGAGTTGCAACAGTCAAGACGAGAGAGAACAAGAGCACAGACTAGTGTTCTTGTTGCGCTAACTGTGAGGTAGTGGCGGATGGAGCTGATCTGACGGATAGCGGTGTATGCAGAACGACAAATGTGAGAGATATGTTTTTCGAGAGACAATAGCGAACTGCCAAAATATCCCTCTATTCCTTTTATATTCTGTTTTACTGTTATTTCTAGAAAGGGCTTACACGTTGCTTTCCTTTCCTGATTTGTATAGATATTTCTACAGCATTCTAATAATAAAGGTTATAGATTTTATTTAGCCGTAAACAAGGTCAATTGACTATTTTTATTTAGCCACACCCTAAAATGCGGTTCCGAGCTTGGGGTCAGCTAGAGTTCATTCACAGGGAACGATGACGTAAAAACGTCGTCTGCACAACAGAATTTATTAAAACTTTAGGGACATTCATTAAAGCACTTGACTTGTACAAAATTGGTTTGGTATTTCTCTCATGTGCTCGATGTTCATTCCTACAGCTGGACTTAGCAGCAGGAATGAGCAGCCCACACTCTTACTGCATTAGACAATTTTTAATGAATGAATTAATGCAAAAGGTCACCGAAAAACCGATTTTTATAAAGTGGATTGTGTCTTACAATAAAAATTTATTACCACTAGCTTTAAACTTTCATAAGATATTGGAAGAGAACCACTGCTCAGTAGGATCTTAGCATGTATCTATGTATAAATAAGTATAAATATAATATATTTTAAGCTACTTATATTTTATTTAAATATATATTTAAATTAAATATAAGTAGCTTAAAAGCTAGTGAATAATTAACCATCCAAATGTTCCTTTTTGATTTTTTCTTAATTTAGTCTTAATCACATTACACTACTTGGATTGATTAATGAATGCAGAGTTTAAACTTTTTGAATGCACACAACCCTAATGTAAAAAATAAAATTATTTAAATTTGTACCAAATAAAACAGTTAATAATATGAATGTAAAAAGTCCAATCTATATTTTTTAATAAGACCAACAAAGTTGTGATTATTACAACATCCAACAACAAATGAGAACAAAGTAAATAAATAAAAACCGACCAAAAACAAATTGATTAGTAAACTAAATATTTTATTATATCATTCATATTATCAATCTAGAGAAACTTTTGAAAACTCTTTCATTTGTGAATACCAATTGTTCTAACTCCCAATAACAACTGATAAAATAAAATTAAAACCTCTCTTTCATCTATAGATCAAAACCAGCATTTGCTAACTATATACATTTGTTAAATTTAGGTAAATTATAAATAACTGTTTTACATTTTAAAATGTTAACTGAGAATTTGTTTCAACTACACTAACATGAGAGGAGTATTTTATCAAAATCACTTATGTTGAAGTGTTAACTGAGAATTTGTTTTATGTACCCTTACATGAGAGGAGTATTTTATCAAAATCATTTATGTTGAAATACAGAAATTTCATGAGAATATGACAATGGTAAAAATAAATTTAATGTCTAAGTGTAAGTATATTGACACCGTAAACAATGCATTATATTAAATTATTTTGTAACTATTTATGTCTTAAAATTAACTGTAACAATATCTTGCATTTTCTTTATACACATTCATTACGACAAATAGATTTTATTTTTCTAATTTTTCATTGATTGATGCTTATACTATATAAAAATGACTGTCAAATCAAGAGTTATTGAACCACTTAAGTTTAAGTAAAATAAGAATTTTTGGATAAATTGTATACCGGTAATATATTATTAGGCCTTTTACTTGAGATTTGTTCTCATAAAATAACAAGAAGAAAGATTAGAAAATATTCCACACAGCACAGCAACATCTAGAGTTAAATTGATATCATGTTGGAGTTTTTCAGATGTTCTCAAACCGGGTCACCTCACAAGCTCCCCCTTTCTGTAGGTATTTCTACTTTTTCCAGTAGAATTCCAATAATGTTTCAGAGTATGTTGACAGATCTCAGTCTGCTTTAATTACCTCAGCACATATAACTATAACATATGATCCAGAAGTTTTTCCACAGTTATGCTTTTTTTTTCTCATTTAGCAGATCTGGTGCAGTCAATTTCGAGATCTCTCAGGGCTGTCACCCATCCTTTTTCCTGCTCCTTAGGTTTGGTTAGTGTTTTGACTTTCTTGTATTTGATTTTGATCAGTTTATTTTGTTGTCGGAACTTTGCTGTATTGTACAAGTCTTTAGTTTTTGCTGTATTGTACAAGTCTTTAGTGATTGCTGTATTGTACAAGTCTTTAGTGTTATATGTATTGTACAAGTCTTTAGTGTTTGTTTTTGTCTCTGCTATTTCTACTTCTATTTGTTATTTATGAACATGTCAGGTGCTATTATAAAAATAAGAATGTTCAAATGTAGTTTTGTAACTAGTGTTAGTTTGTTTACCTCCTTCATTCTCCCTGTTGTTTGGCACATTATCAGCCATTGCAGCACTAATAATAAACCCAAAATCTAAGTCATTTTTGACAACAAAAAAAAAAATTATCAATAACAAATTCTACTGAGTACATGATGTTCAATTTAATTCATCACCAAAAGTATAAGTTGTGCCAAATGGCAAGTCAAATGTTCAGCCACAGTTTTGTCCACATCTCTGGACCAGAATTTTCATGATCATTTCATAACACACACATATAAACAATGATGAAGTTAATGATAATGACTTTTATTGTACATATCACAGATCAATTAAGGTTTTGGAAAAAAAAGGGGGGGGGCAGAATATCACAGATGTTAAAAATTGGATGATATTTAATGATGGCAAGATAATTTTTTAAAAATAATGTTTTAAATATTTTCTATTATTGAATTTTTTTTATCCATGTTCAGATTTTATTCCAATTTGACACATTTCTTTTATACTGGTACATGAGATTTATTTTCATAAAAGAGTGAAATAAAGTCTAAGAGCTTGTTCTGTAATTGTACTGCTATGAATGTAACACAGCTTCACTTTCTACTGGTGTAGCCAGACGTACTTCACCTTCTCTGAATTTATAAGCGTTTTGATCTTCCATTAGAACCTGAAAGTTTCAAGATATTCATGTTTACTTCAACTGGTTGAAACTGGTTTTGTGTTGTCCCAGAGGATGAAAACAATTATCTAACGTAGAACATTACAAAATTAGTCATTAAACTAAAATGACAAACTTTTATACAATTGCTAGAAGAACTTAACATTAGCCTTGTGAACCTAACATTAGCCTTGTGAATCTAACATTAGCCTTGTGAATCTAGCATTAGCCTTGTGAATCTAACATTAGCCTTGTGAATCTAACATTAGCCTTGTGAATCTAACATTAGCCTTGTGAATCTAACATTAGCCTTGTGAATCTAACATTAGCCTTGTGAATCTAACATTAGCCTTGTGAATCTAACATTAGACTTGTGAATCTAACATTAGCCTTGTGAATCTAACATTAGCCTTGTGAATCTAACATTAGCCTTGTGAATCTAACATTAGCCTTGTGAATCTAACATTAGCCTCATGAACTAACATTAGCCTTGTGAATCTAACATTAGCCTCATGAACTAACATTAGCCTTGTGAATCTAACATTAGCCTCATGAACTAATATTAGCCTTGTGAATCTAACATTAGCCTCATGAACTAACATAAGCCTCATGAACTAACATTAGCCTTGTGAATCTAACATTAGCCTTGTGAATCTAACATTAGCCTTGTGAATCTAACATTAGCCTTGTGAATCTAACATTAGCCTTGTGAATCTAACATTAGCCTTGTGAATCTAACATTAGCCTTGTGAATCTAACATTAGCCTCATGTACTAACATTAGCCTCATGAACTCACATTAGCCTCATGAACCTAACATTAGCCTCATGAACCTAACATTAGCATCATGAACCTAACATTTGCCTCATGAACTAACAATAGCCTCATGAACCTAACATTTGCCTCATGAACTAACAATAGCCTCATGAACCTAACATTAGCCTCATCATGAACATAACATTAGCCTCATCATGAACCTAACATTTGCCTCATCATGAACCTAACATTAGCCTCATCATGAACCTAACATTTGCCTCATCATGAGCCTAACAACAGCCTCATCATGAACCTAACATTAGCCTCATCATGAACCTAACATTAGCCTCATCATGAACCTAACATTGGCGTCATCATGAACCTAACATTAGCCTCATCATGAACCTAACATTGGCGTCATCATGAACCTAACATTAGCCTCATCATGAACCTAACATTGGCGTCATCATGAACCTAACATTAGCCTCATCATGAACCTAACATTGGCGTCATCATGAACCTAACATTAGCCTCATCATGAACCTAACATTAGCCTCATCATGAACCTAACATTGGCCTCATCATGAACCTAACATTAGCCTCATCATGAACCTAACATTAGCCTCATCATGAACCTAACATTAGCCTCATCATGAACTTAACATTGGCCTCATCATGAACCTAACATTGGCCTCATCATGAACCTAAAATTAGCCTCATCATGAACCTAACATTGGTCTCAATATGAACCTAACATTGGCCTCATCATGAACATAACATTGGCCTCATCATGAACCTAACATTGGCCTCATCATGAACCTAACATTAGCCTCATCATGAACATAACATTAGCCTCATCATGAACCTAACATTAGCCTCATCATGAACCTAACATTGGCCTCATCATGAACCTAACATTGGCCTCATCATGAACCTAACATTAGCCTCATCATGACCCTAACATTAGCCTCATCATGAACCTAACATTAGCCTCATCATGAGCCTAACATTGGCCTCATCATGAACCTAACATTGGCCTCATCATGAACCTAACATTAGCCTCATCATGAACCTAACATTAGCCTCATCATGAACCTAACATTAGCCTCATCATGAACCTAACATTAGCCTCATCATGAACCTAACATTAGCCTCATCATGAACCTAACATTAGCCTCATCATGAACCTAACATTAGCCTCATCATGAACCTAGCATTAGCCTCATCATGAACCTAACATTAGCTTAATGTCCCAAACAGTATCTCATAGTATTACACCAAACCAACAAGGCATCTCTCTCTATTCAAGTACACATATAATCAAGTTAAGGTTGTTAAAATTCTGTTGGCAGCCTCCTGTCATCTTACAAACAGTTTGTTAACATTTCCTGTTTTGAAACTTTGCACTACAAACCTCAAACCTCTCAGCCAGTGGTGCCAAGAATTTCAGCCATGTCGGTGGCAGCATGTTGTCGCTGACGTCAAAATACTGAAGGTGCTTCAGCTTCACCAGCGTCTCAGGGAGTTCATCCAGGAAATTGTCGTGGACATCGAGTCTCTCCAAGCTGAGCATGTTGTTGATGCCCACAGGAAGTTTGCTCAACTCATTGCGGGAGATGTCCAGAACGGTCAATCTGTGGAACAGTAATCATCAAAACTGTCCATCTGTGGCCCTGAACTCCAATGAGAACAGTCAATATCTGGTGCTTAAATCAAGTGACAGATGACATTATCAGGAACAGAAATGAAAAATATCAATGAGTTTGAAAAGAAATCATCATGACATATGATGAACGGAAAAAAACAAAACACACACACAGATAAAGAGATTTCACAAGTCTTGAAAATTACCAGCTGATTAAAAACATAATAAAATAACAGAGCTCAAAAGGAGCTTTCCATACATCATGCAGCTATCCATACATCATGCAGCTATCCATACATCATGCAGCTATCCATACATCATGCAGCTTTCCATACATCATGCAGCTATCCATACATCATGCAGCTTTCCATACATCATGCAGCTTTCCATACATCATGCAGCTATCCATACATCATGCAGCTTTCCATACATCATGCAGCTTTCCATACATCATGCAGCTATCCATACATCATGCAGCTTTCCATACATCATGCAGCTATCCATACATCATGCAGCTTTCCATACATCATGCAGCTATCCATACATCATGCAGCTTTCCATACATCATGCAGCTTTCCATACATCATGCAGCTTTCCATACATCATGCAGCTTTCCATACATCATGCAGCTATCCATACATCATGCAGCTTTCCATACATCATGCAGCTTTCCATACATCATGCAGCTATCCATACATCATGCAGCTTTCCATACATCATGCAGCTATCCATACATCATGCAGCTTTCCATACATCATGCAGCTATCCATACATCATGCAGCTTTCCATACATCATGCAGCTATCCATACATCATGCAGCTATCCATACATCATGCAGCTATCCATACATCATGCAGCTATCCATACATCATGCAGCTTTCCATACATCATGCAGCTTTCCATACATCATGCAGCTTTCCATACATCATGCAGCTATCCATACATCATGCAGCTTTCCATACATCATGCAGCTTTCCATACATCATGCAGCTATCCATACATCATGCAGCTTTCCATACATCATGCAGCTATCCATACATCATGCAGCTTTCCATACATCATGCAGCTATCCATACATCATGCAGCTTTCCATACATCATGCAGCTATCCATACATCATGCAGCTTTCCATACATCATGCAGCTTTCCATACATCATGCAGCTTTCCATACATCATGCAGCTATCCATACATCATGCAGCTTTCCATACATCATGCAGCTTTCCATACATCATGCAGCTATCCATACATCATGCAGCTATCCATACATCATGCAGCTTTCCATACATCATGCAGCTTTCCATACATCATGCAGCTTTCCATACATCATGCAGCTATCCATACATCATGCAGCTTTCAAAAAATCAAGCAGCTTTCCATACATCATGCAGCTATCCATACATCATGCAGCTATCCATACATCATGCAGCTTTCCATACATCATGCAGCTTTCCAAACATCATGCAGCTTTACATACATCATGCAGCTTTCCATACATCATGCAGCTTTCCATACATCATGCAGCTTTCCATACATCATGCAGCTTTCCATACATCATGCAGCTTTCCATACATCATGCAGCTATCCATACATCATGCAGCTATCCATACATCATGCAGCTATCCATACATCATGCAGCTTTCCATACATCATGCAGCTATCCATACATCATGCAGCTTTCCATACATCATGCAGCTTTCCATACATCATGCAGCTATCCATACATCATGCAGCTTTCCATACATCATGCAGCTATCCATACATCATGCAGCTTTCCATACATCATGCAGCTATCCATACATCATGCAGCTTTCCATACATCATGCAGCTATCCATACATCATGCAGCTTTCCATACATCATGCAGCTATCCATACATCATGCAGCTTTCCATACATCATGCAGCTTTCCATACATCATGCAGCTATCCATACATCATGCAGCTTTCCATACATCATGCAGCTTTCCATACATCATGCAGCTTTCCATACATCATGCAGCTATCCATACATCATGCAGCTTTCCATACATCATGCAGCTTTCCATACATCATGCAGCTATCCATACATCATGCAGCTTTCCATACATCATGCAGCTATCCATACATCATGCAGCTATCCATACATCATGCAGCTATCCATACATCATGCAGCTTTCCATACATCATGCAGCTATCCATACATCATGCAGCTTTCCATACATCATGCAGCTATCCATACATCATGCAGCTTTCCATACATCATGCAGCTTTCCATACATCATGCAGCTATCCATACATCATGCAATATTTGGCAGATTTATGAATTAACACCCCCCCCCCCCCCCCTTTCCCCAAAATTTGTAACACAAATTTAGAGAGCGTTAAAGTCACAAATTTGTGACACCGCACCCCCCCCCCCCCCCCACAAATATGCATGACCTCTTTTATGGTTGGCCCCTAAAAAATAACAGCATGCACAGTAAGTGAGAAAGTTGTCAGGGCTCCTGAACAAATAAAGGTGTGTCAATAAATAGGCAAGCACATTAGATGAACTGTCATGACAAACCAGTCCCTGGCATCCCACCTGTACAGAAACACCATGTCAGGAGGGAACTCATTCAGCTGGTTATTTGAGACATTCAGAGTGAGCAGGGTGGCCAGGATGTCCATTCGATTGTTGGGGAACTTGACTAGTTTGTTGGAGCTCAGGTCAAAATATACCAAGTGATCCAAGTGATTGAAATTGTCCGGCAGCATCTCCAGCCGATTTTCTGATATGTCCAGGTGTCTCATCCTGTGCAGCTGAGTAAGTAAAAGAATGTTTTACTGCACCGACAACAGACAGGTAATAAGTGTGTCTCTTATATTCTGTTCATTGACAACAGACAGGTATTAACTTATTATTAAGTGTGTCTCTTACATTCTGGGAAAAGCCCTGATTTTTAGTGGGAGAAAATATTTCATAGATATTGCGGAGGGTTCAGGTTCAGACCTTGGTAGTCGACCTGTGTCATACATGGGTAGGGGGTCAAGGTAACGGACCAACGGTTAATGTCCATTTAAACGGAAGGTGGGCTTTACAAAATTTTAGCGTCAGTCCCATTGTCCCGGGACGACTGTTGCGGAGTTGGGTTATGACAAGATACATGGTGGGATAATGAAGGGGGTCACTGTAACTGGTAGTGTCAGTCCGGACCGGGCGAAAACTGACCAACGGTCAAGCGGGTCAGATTGTCGCGGGACAACCGTTAGGTGCTGGTTTATGACCAATTACACGTTGGGAAAATTTAAGTGCCTGAGATTTAGTAATAAGATTAAATCCCTGGGAAGAAATCTCTAGCGAGGCGGGAATTATAAAAAGGGACAGTGAACGGGACTGGGGAGAACTCAGCCGGGGAGGCTAGTGGATAGACAGGAGACTCCGACGGACAGGAGTAGTGAATAGACGTGAGAGACTCGAGAAAGAGACAAACTGGGACAGTCGACGTCGAGTATCATAGAGAGAGAGAGAGAGAGTGAGGTTAAAGGAGGAGACAATAAAAGAGCAAAGACTATTACAAACATTGAGTTGTATTCATTGGTGCAGTACGAGTGAGCAAGGCCAAGGTTATCAACCAGATAAATTAGTCAGATAATCGGAGACGACTCAAAGTTCTTTACAATATAATTGGCATTCCTGAAAAAGAGAATATCTTTAGCTCCGTCACATCTTTAGCTCCGTCACATCAATTGATGTGAAACTAATAACAAGAATAAATTTTTAAAAAAAATTTAATCACCTGGGAAAAATTCAAGATAAATTGGACAAAAACTATTTAGAGAAATATGACAACATTGACACCGTATGTCAATAAAATTGACAAAATATGTTAATCTGACGTAAAGAAATAATGTTTACTTTGGCAAGGTTCACAGGAAAGAAGACCAGCCAGTTCTCTGCCAGTTTTAAGAACTCCAGTTTATGCAGGCAGTCGATACTCATCGGGATTTCGGAGATTGTGTTGTTGTGAGCATCGAAGGTTACCAAGTTGCGAAGTCGTCCAATCACTTCAGGCAGAGACTTAATCTTAGAGAAAACAATACTGTTTCTTGAGCCATGACTGGGAGAGTTCACCCCGTTCTTCTTCTTATTAAGATTTGTTCAAAAACATGTAACTTATGACTTACTTTTTTTATATTTTTAATGATAAAGATAATTTCTCTTGAATAAATAAAGCGGTAGTGATCCATGTTATTTATTTCAGTTGTGTCCCCTGTCATTTGTGTCCCTTGTTATTTATCAGTTGTGCCCAATATTATTCATCTGTTACCTGACACACAACTTGGACACCCTGTTGCCACCCGCAACCCAAAAAAAAAAAAAAAAAAAACTTTGATAGACAGCCTACCATGTTGTTGGCTATTTTTAGTGTCACTAGCTGTCTGCAGTTACAGAGTGATGGAGGCAGGAAGTCCAGCTTGAGACAAGAGATGTCACAGACAGTCAGCATCATGCCGTGCTGGTCCTCGCCCATATACATCAGCGGAGACTTGACTTCCCCACTTGACAGAGGGAGTGGATTATTGGCTATATTCAGAACCTGAAACGTGCACATCAAGTAAATGGTGGCCATTTCTTCTCTTAATGCGAAGGTTCAAGTAATGAGAGAAACAAATTGGCTCAATTTATAATGTAACAGTTACTGATCTAAACAGCTGTTAAGAATGTTTCTCATGCAATGGCAGAAAGGTTACAAATAACATTTGAAGAGCTGATTTTCAAAACGCGGTATACACCATTTTTGAACAAAATCTCACCTTTTTGTGGAGCTAACCATTTTCCTTTAGGACATGGTAAAGTTTATTTACAAAATGCATTATATTCCTATTTTATTCTTGTCTAACAGTTATTTAATGCTCTAAACGCAATATGTAATTTTTTGTAAAAAAGTTGAATCTCAAAACCCCAAGAATGGATATACAGCTTTTTGAAAATCAGCTCTTCAATTATTGCGCTAAAGCAGGGATCAAATCTTTTTTTTTTTGTTTACAGGCAGAAGAATGATGTTGTTATAATTAAAAGCTACAAGTTGCTTACTGCACACAATCTCCTCTTCCTACCGTAAATTGATACATATGGATACATGAGAATCATGGATATTTTATATACCGAGACAAAATTTCATATTTTCAACCATTCCACTCCATTTTCATTTATTGTATGTTTACACTTTTATTATCTATAATATTGATCTCATTTAAGCAAAAGAAATTCAGCAGACCATAAATTTTTCACTTCCTGGTTTATATGTTGGTCCATCCCAAAAATTGAATGTATTCCACAACTTTATTAACTGTTATATCTATACCATGCAAAGGTTGTCAATTTATTTCTGAAACTGATATACACTAAATGTTTAAAAATTCCATTTGTTTAATCGCATCTTCTTTTAATTGTGTACATCACAGTACAGACAGTCGGCACTTCTATAGTTTTAACAATCACAGCACACACAGTTGGCACCTCTAGAGTTTTAACAATCACAGCACACACAGTTGGCACCTCCAGAGTTTTAACAATCACAGCACACACAGTTGGCACCTCTAGAGTTTTAACAATCACAGCACACACAGTTGGCACCTCTATAGTTTTAACAATCACAGCACACACAGTTGGCACCTCTATAGTTTTAACAATCACAGCACACACAGTTGGCACCTCTATAGTTTTAACAATCACAGCACACACAGTTGGCACCTCTATAGTTTTAACAATCACAGCACACACAGTTGGCACCTCTAGAGTTTTAACAATCACAGCACACACAGTTGGCACCTCTAGAGTTTTAACAAAGTAGCATTCAGTGAGCAGGTTGCTGCTGCCGTCAAACTCACGCAGCATCTCCAACAGCTCAAAGGATGGTGGCAGGGAGGACACTCTGTTGTTACTCAAGAGAAGAACCTCAATGGTACGCAAATGTTCCATGTCCTTGGGGAGCTCTGTAAGTCTGTTGACAGTGAACAAAATCGGCATGGGACAATTTATAATTATAATGAGTCATTCCTGTAGTCTATTACGAAACTATGCATGGTTGCATTTGAATTCCATTAGATCTAAATACAATCTATTATATTATTTAATTTCTCTTCTTTCTGGGTGAATCTTAAGACTTAACATGTAATAATCTGTCGGATATGTGCTGATGTCTTGAGTTTGTACAATGTGTCATTGAAGGTGCCGATGTCTTGAGTTTGACATAATGTGCTGATGACAGTACTGATATTGTGAGTTTGACAATGTGTCATTGAAGGTGCCGATGTCTTCAGTTTGACATAATGTGCTGATGACAGTACTGATATTGTGAGTTTGACATTGTGTCATTGAAGGTGCCGATGTCTTGAGTTTGACATTTCGTTGACGGCTCTGATGTCTTGAGTTTGACATTTCGTTGACGGCTCTGATGTCTTGAGTTTGACATTTCGTTGACGGCTCTCTGATGTCTTGAGTTTGACATTTCGTTGACGGCTCTGATGTCTTGAGTTTGACATTTCGTTGACGGCTCTGATGTCTTGAGTTTGACATTTCGTTGACGGCTCTCTGATGTCTTGAGTTTGACATTTCGTTGACGGCTCTGATGTCTTGAGTTTGACATTTCGTTGACGGCTCTGATGTCTTGAGTTTGACATTTCGTTGACGGCTCTGATGTCTTGGGTTTGACATTTCGTTGACGGCTCTGATGTCTTGGGTTTGACATTTCGTTGACGGCTCTGATGTCTTGAGTTTGACATTTCGTTGACGGCTCTGATGTCTTGAGTTTGACATTTCGTTGACGGCTCTCTGATGTCTTGAGTTTGACATTTCGTTGACGGCTCTGATGTCTTGAGTTTGACATTTCGTTGACGGCTCTGATGTCTTGAGTTTGACATTTCGTTGACGGCTCTGATGTCTTGAGTTTGACATTTCGTTGACGGCTCTCTGATGTCTTGAGTTTGACATTTCGTTGACGGCTCTGATGTCTTGAGTTTGACATTTCGTTGACGGCTCTGATGTCTTGGGTTTGACAAAGTATCATAACAAAACCATGCATCCTAAACTTACTTATTGTTTGAAAAATCCAATGCCCTGAGCAACTGGTTGCAGCCAAGAGATTCTTCAAACACTGATATCTGATTGCTGGCAGCAAAAATATCCTTCAGAGAAACAATTCTGGGAAAAAAATAAATAAATAACAATTTAAATGGAGGCCGAGAAGAGAACGGGCTTTGATAAAGACTTACATTAATTCATTTCAGTCTTTGGAAAAAACAAACATGGGTGACTTGTGTTTGTGCGATGCGCATCACAATTAGATATACGTGCATTGGTCTAATAAAAGCTGATTCTCAAATGAGGTGACTTGTATCTTCTGGATTATTGTAAAGGCTGAAAACACAAATGGATCAGTTATTTCAATGATGACGGAGTTATGACAACTTTAACTTATAGACCATAATATGTCAAGGTTCGCACTAAAAGACAAGTAAATCTTTTTCTGTAGTTTAATGAATGTATTTCCAATCTGTAACTTCATAACTCATCTATGATACTAGTGAGGCCCTGAAGAACTATTCATTGATAAGCTGTATGTTTAAAATTAGTGAACTATGATCATTGCAAAATCTTTCCATCATAAATAAAAACAGTCATTCCAGTTAGAAAGTTCTGAATTACGGCATTCAGATTAATATAAATATGTTAGTTTGTCAATGTTAAAATAAAATCTGTTTGGGCTCTCTGTGTGTAAAAAAAATCTGAAAAAGCTTTTCTTCCTACACAAGACAAGAGTTAAGTAATGATTTAAATAGGCCTGTTAAGACTGACATCATACAGAGGCAGTTCATAATAAAAGTACCAAAGTCACTTTCTCTGGATATGATGATTAGGATAAAATACTAACCATAAAACTACCTTAATTTTAAAGAAACTTCTGCATCTCACCCAAGAAGCAGTAGGCTGCGAGCTCAGACACAAGTTTCAGAGGGTTACCATCCCTGAGTACTACTTAATGGCTGCACTTGCTAAACTGTCCACGTTTTAAAGTGTCGTTGGCCCAGTGGTAAGTTACATTCAATTTTTAATTAGTTTTACAATATGTGTGTAAGTCTTGATCATTGCTGGTGATCATCAGTCCAATTTGGCATGGTATAAGCAAAAGAAAAAAAACTCTTCCAAAAATGAACTTCTGAATGAAGGAAATATCAAAGGCTGGATGTGCAAGGAGTTAATCCAAAAAACTGGTGGGCATTCAACGCATAACAATAACTGAGAAACGATTTAGATTCAGAGTTTTAAAAAAAATTGTCCATCTTTAAAAATAAAAAAAAAATTATAGTTGTGTGTTGGACTTGCTAAATTTGCTTGTCAGTCACTGCAATCCTTGTCAGTCACCGCAATCCTTGTTAGTCACCGCATTCCTTGTCAGACACCGCAATCCTTGTCAGTCACCGCAATCCTTGTTAGTCACTGCAATCCTTGTCATTGAATACGGTAGAGTCATTAATATTTCTGGTTAACATGATGTTCATCTGCTGCCACTGCTGTCGTCTCGAAGCCGAGTCACCCCTACACAATTTCAATGTTTGGACTTATTTTAGTGATCAAGACAATACTTCATCAAACATCAAGTTTTACCTGCCTAAAGACTTGGGTAATGCAGAAACCTGGTTTCCTGTCAAGTCAATGCGTATTAAATGGCTTAGCTTGTCAATATCCTCTGGAATTTCAGTTATGTTGTTGTTGGCAAAATAGAGCTCTTCAAGGGAGTCAATTGTGATCACAACGTCAATGCAGCTCAGGTTATTGCCAGATATGTCAAGTTTCTTGATAGAAAAATTTAATTTGGTTGGAGTATCCGTATAAGGGTCCTTTACTTAAGTAATAGAGGTACATAGCAATCTATAATTCTATAACCATAAGTTATAGAGAGGGTCAAAATAAATAATGGTTGAACCACCAATGAAAGTCCAACATGTTCTAAAATAGTAAATCAAATGATCATTATCAATGAACATCAAAAATTAAACACAGTCTTTGACAGTGCATCTTGTGAACAACTCCCATCTTTGACAGTGCATCTTGTGAACAACTCCCATCTCATCCTTCCATGATGGCTCTTACCCAAAGGTACTTCAGTCGAGGTATCTCCTTGGGTAAAGATTCAATCTTATTATTGGAGACATCAAGCTCTTCCAAGACTTTCATCCATCCCATGTCCAGGGGCAGTGCCGAGATCTGGTTGTTAGAGGCTTTCAGCACAGCAAGAGAATATGCCTAGAGATAGAATCTAAATCAGTGACTGGGGATGGATGGGTTGCTTTTCTTAATGAATAACATGACTATCTACTTCATCTGCTTTCTTGTTTTATTTTAAACATGTTTTAAGCTAAATTTCTATTTCCTTTTTCTTTATTTTTGGGATGTGGGTAGTAAATAAAATACTGGTAGCTGAAATTAGTGTAGGGACTTTTTCTAATAACTGAGTTAACCCTTTTTTTTTTTTTTTTTCCTCCCTGAAACTCAAAACGTTTGAAAATTTTTTTCCGAAAGTTACATGGAGTGCTATGCAGGGCAAACAAGAAACTCTCACGATTTTCACAAAACGAACACTTTAGCATATAAGGGACAGTCTCCAAAGGTTAAGAACCACTGTGACAGGGATGTGATAGTGCAGTGACAGAAAAGCAACAAAAAAACTATGTCACCTGTCGTCCAAAAGTTTGTGGCAGCTCTTTTATCTGGTTATGGCTGATGTTCAACTCGTGCAGGTATATGAGGTGGGTCAACTCCTGGGGCACATTCTATCAACAGAAATATTCACCATCATAGAGTATTGGAACAGGTATTTATAACAATGACCAAAAAATAAAAATTACATTTGTTTTAAAGAGGCTGAGCTAAGTTTAGCCCAATCAGAAAATTAAAATATGTATGATGAATCCCTAGTATTAATGATGATAAAATGGTATTTGTAGCTCATGTTTATATTTTAGTGCTGGGTTTTGGGAGCTGAGCCTGTTTTCAACTCTATGACATTGTCGTGGACGCATCTATTGTCAGTGATTTATCTAGAAAGATTTGGTTAAAATATTAGAATTTCTTGTGCACATTTGGCACAAAATTCTAAAGTCTTCATATTACCACCTTAAATAGTAAATATGATGAGTTATGTCACAGCTGCCATTCGCACACACAACAGCACAGAAAGGAATCCTGTCTGGCACCAGAGGATCTCCCAAAAGCTATGTGAAAAAAAATACAATTCTACTTTACCTCAAGCTTGTTGTGTGAGAGATTAAACCAGACCAGTGTGTAGACAGCGTCAATGTTGTAAGGGATAGTTGTGATGAAGTTGTTAGAGACATCCAGCCAGCGTAGAGCAGGGGTCTTGATGTTGGCATACGGAAGTTCGGTCAGTTGGTTAAATGATAGATTTACTTCAGCACCTATTTCATAAATTGATTTTGGAACTCTTCTGATCTGAAATTGTGCATGAGCTTAACAGTACATTGTAAAAATAAATGCAGCTGAACAATGTTATCAGGTGAAATTTCAGGTGCTCATGCTTAAATAAACAGAAGATAATCTTCTTCTCTTCTCTATTTTGAAAGCCCACGATCAATGTGAACTCCAGATCACCACCAGCTGCTATTTGAGTTGAGTCAGTTTAGACCGCACGTCCACCCAGCACCCTCAATCACTTGATAACATGAACGACTTACCATAAGAACGGACCAGACTAAGGCCATCTGTGCTGGTTGTTCTTAAACTGTGTCCAAACGCACTAAGTGTTCAGGATATTTTCTTTCAGATACCCACAACATTGTTAATTGCGTGGAGTCAAATCACAGATAGTAAAACTCTTGTCATTTAGTCGACAGAAAAAAATAAATAAATAAAAAGCTGCCTCTCAAAACATCTTTAGTTTAATAAGAACTGCTATCACTGGCGTATTTTGAAAGGTTTATTCCATTATATCTGTCTTGAAAATGTACACTTTTATAAGCTTGCAAGGATGGTGTTTCAAAGAACACACACATACACACTAACTTATTTTTTTATTTATATATGTGGTAGTGTAGGCCCCGTTTTTTATATCGCGCCCAACACCAACACTGTATTGAAATTTGACCTCGCCCAACAGGGGATCGGAATGTTGACCTCGGGTCAATTTCACCCCATGCAGGCTGACCGGCGGCTCTCCCTCATCGCGTAGAATTAGAATACTTAAATAGTGGGAAACACTATGTGTGCTTTAGTACTAAGTTAAATAATTTATATCTCGGGAACCCTAGTGAATTAAATGATATCTAGTTGGGAAGGGGAGTTTATTCGCTATACTTTAGTATATTTACAAGTCTCCATCTTCATAGGGTATTTTAATTGTTAGTAAGTAAGAGAGTTTTTACATTCATTTATGGGGGGTCCCAACCTATTTTATTTAAATATCTCAAAAAATATATAACTCATTGCAATATAAAAATGTATCTTAGATAGCCGAGACAAAACTAAGAAGGACACATTTAAGTTGTTAAGGATTGGGTCCGGGATATCAACTTTAATTTGGGTTGTAGTCTCCTGGGTTTGTCATTTTACCACAGGAAATATGTCAGAAGACAAGTTTTGGACTGTCAAAGTCGGGGCGTGACGTCAGGTTTTCGGGTACGTTCGCGCACGACTATTTAAGGCGGGAACATTAGGGAGATTTTTATTCGAGGTTGGAACCGCATCCCTGAAGTGTGTCAGTGTTCACCTCCCATCCCTGAAGTGTGTCAGTGTTCACCTCCCATCCCTGAAGTGTGTCAGTGTTCACCTCCCATCCCTGAAGTATGTCAGTGTTCACCTCCCATCCCTGAAGTGTGTCAGTGTTCACCTCCCATCCCTGAAGTGTGTCAGTGTTCACCTCCCATCCCTGAAGTGTGTCAGTGTTCACCTCCCATCCCTGAAGTGTGTCAGTGTTGACCTCCCATCCCTAAAGTGTGTCAGTGTTCATAGCGGCCCATTTGGACGCTCTGTATTGTACCTTTTATTTCCTTTTCTGTAGCCTTTCTTTTCCGTCATAGTAATTGCTCTTTAAGTTGTCGTGAGTTTCCAAATAAAAGCTATAGTCCTCAAGACCTGCATTTTCTTAGTTTGTTTTAGTAAAACTGTCAGCCATCAGTATCATCATCAATTTCACCACATTGCTACATATAATTTTGCAAAGTTATATTTTGCTATACTTATTAGCGTCCCAAAAAAGGAATCTATTTTCATAATGTGCCCATCTTCACTCATGGTCGGTGCCACTGACTTACCAACATTCACAGCTCTCCAATGGACCATATTAAACTTACCTCGTTGAATTTAACATTTAAAATTCTCAGACTTAGGCATTTGTTGATTGTAGCAGGTAATGTTCTGAGCTTGTTATCCACTGCAATGAAGGTGTGAAGCCACAAGCATCTTTTAATGGTAGGCGGGATTACTTTGATCATGTTGTTTGAACAATCTACCTGTGAAACAATAGTGCCTGTAAACTCTGTCACTGAATGATGAGATAAACTACGAGACGTAGAGTTAAAAAATGCTAAGTCTAAATAATAAAAAAATTTTAAGAACTATTTTATTTTATACATTTGTTTTTATATGAGTTCAAATCTTTGTATTGATTTTTCTTAAAATATTTTTGCAACAGTAATTTTTACACACAAAAAAACAAAAACAAATCAATCAAATATAAGATTTAAAAGTTTGTCCTTGAAAACTGTTTCATGGTAATTAAATTTGTTTCTACATGGGATGCAGATATGGGTAATCAAGTTATGGACACCAGATTAAAACATGCTCACAAAAGCTAAGTTACAGCAGACTTACAAATTCCAGGCATTGATTGTTGAAGAAAATAGGTGGGATAGATGTCATTACATTACTTCTCATATCCACATAACGCAAGTTACGCAGTGCATCAATATTTTCAGGAAGTTTTCTCAGTCTGTTAAAAGGCAACAAGAATGTAGTGGCCAGCTCCATGATTTCTTCATTTTTGCAAATCTCTACGGGAAGATATTTAAACCCTATGCTGGAGAAGTCAATGAGCAGCTGATGTGAGCGTCTGAATTCTGTCACAATGAGGCATTTCTTTAATGCATCAATAAGAGCTACAATTTTAGAGCCAGGGCCCATCTGAGGTATGTCTTTATTAATCGGAGATGGCATTTTCAGGATAAAAATGAAGTTATTTCTTTCTTTGTGGATGAAATTTACAGCGCAGAGCTCACTATATCTTTAGTGGGTAAAATGTGTTTATTTCCCTTTAATAAATATTGCCATCACTCTGCATAAGTTAGTAAGCTTTTTATTGAAGTTTGAAGTCTGGCCTTAATGTTTCTTCACAGAGTAAGAGAATGTTACAAATACTTATATGAATGATGGTGGATGTATATTTTCAGTTATACTCCAGTGCCATTGTTTTCCACTGGAGAGAAAATCCAAAACTGAAATAAAAAGTTCAGAAATTATTCAAGTGGATGTAGTAGATCCATGTCCATGCATAACAATATCAAATTGCATCTCTTTTCTAATTAATTACATTTTTAAAAATTATTTTATGATAGGCCTAATTGAAATAAACAAAAATATAGTTTGTGTAAATTCATGATATAATTAATATGTAGCTAACTTACTACTTACTACCATAATAGATGATAAAATAATACAAACAATAATAAAAAATATGTTTTATCATAGTATGAAATATGCTATATATAATATACTAATATAGTCATAAGTCTAAACAATGGCATCAACAGAAATAAAAAATATTTAAAAATATAAAAAAATTAATAAATAATTTATTTTTTAAAAAGACTTCTTATGGAAGCACTATATATTATATTTGAAAATTGAGTCTGAAACAAAATTGCATTAAAATATTAATTATATATTATATTAATTTAAATAGTATGAAAACAGAATAGCCTACTTACTAGGCTATTATTAGTATTAAAATTAGGTTCTAAATTTAATAAATGCTAAATTGATTAAGTGGGTAATGATATTAATTTAACAAAATATTATAGTATATTAATGAGTTAATGTTATAATTATTCTGTAACTATTATGTTTATAACAAAATAAATAATTAAATTATGTTTTGATAATGCTTATTGCATTTGCTAAAATAAATAATATGACTATTATGACTGGAGTTTTTAGGGTAATCCCATCAGAATAATAAATCTTTATTAAAAATATTATTATTACTAAGGCCAGGGCTTAACCGGTGCAGTATTTTTTAAAACCATGTCATTTGAGAAAAATACCCAGTGGGTCCAAGTGTTATAAATAAAAAAGAGCAAACTTCTCATTTTCTATAAACAACAGGCCTAAGATAGGCAGTCCCACATCCTAACTGCCAGCCTTTAAACAATTGCCCTACAGGGAGATTATTGATTATTAACAGTGAGTCAATAATAATACTAATAGGATATATAATATATAGTTTTATAGGCAGGATTCTCATTCATAATAATATTATCATAACCCTAACAATTAATTATTAATATTAATTATTAGCTGCAGCTATTGGAAGTGGAAAAAAGTGAGATGTTTGGTTTATTAAAAAATATTTAAAACTTTATTGTTGGGTTTATATTTATAGGACATAATTTGGTATGAAAGATAATTGTATGGACTATAGACTATAGTATAGTCATATCATCATGTGTTTGTAAACTTACTCCTTCAGTTTAACTAAAATAAAGTACCACAAATGACATCCAAATAGCATTTAGTCTAAAGGGACCAAGGCTGGAATAGCGGCTTTTTTGACCCGGGGCCCTTTAGACTAAAAATCAGATTCCTTTGTGGTTGTTTGTTAGTTAAAGTTAAACTGAAGAAGTAAGCTTGCAATGACTATAGGCCTACTATAGGCTACACTATATAGTAGGCTATAGGCCTAGTCCATTCAATTATCTTTCTTTTGATGACAAATTTAGTCTTACAAACCCAACAATAATCTTTTAAATATTTTTTTAAAAAACCCAACCTCTCACTCTTTTCTGGGTCCGAATAGCCACATCGTTACTTAATTAATTGTTAATGTAAGTGTAAGATTATGTAGTCTGTAGACGAAGGCCTCTAAGCCTAAACTATATGTAGTCCCAAATAAAAGTAAATGTTTTGTCTATAATAATTACTTAAAATTAATACAGCTGTTGAACCAGGATACTTTGCACATCGATAAAAACATCGTTGTTACCTGACAATCATGATATCGTTTAAATATACTTTGAACTAGTACTTCGTTATACGGGAACCTTTTTGCTTTTTTTTTATTGAAGAGTTATAATTTCTTAAATAAATTTCGCCATTCTAAATCAATTAATTTTTAATAACTCATTGACATCTCTCCCCCCCCCCCCCCCCCCAACTTTCTTTTTCTTCACTAAAATGGGATTCATTCAAATACATTTTTTAAATATCGATACGCCCGGCTTGGTGTCAAATCTTTAAATATTTTTCATTTAGGCTCTATGTTTTGCTAATTCGAATTATTTTAAATCCTGGATAGTGTACACTGATATTAGTGTACCATATACAGAATTTTTAAGTCAATGGATGGTGGTACAACGAAGATTCGGATTATGACTAGCTATAATGTGTGCATACATTTCAAGGTCAAATGGTCATGTAAAAAAATTTAATAACATTTTGCAGAAACAAAATTTTAATGGCGTGTATGTAAATATTTATCTTTTTTATCATAACATTAATGCCAGTTACTATCCCCTTCAACGCCATCCCCACCCACGTCTACCATTTCCCTTCATGCCCTTCTTCCAAAGATTCAATCTGTCAGTTTTCGTAGAGTGCATTCGATTCAAGAACTTTGGCGAAAACTGTCATTTGTTGGTGTCTCATTTAGAGTCGTTGAAACTTTGAACAATTAAATTTTATCATTACAACTCTAAAAACATTTGCATAAGTTTGAAGGTGCTCTGAATGCTCCAGATCACATTGATGCCATATCCTAATATCCATTTTCTATTGACCCTAATCATAACTGCTGAGAAGGTAAGATAATTAAGTTTAAACGTTTGTAGTCAATAATTTTTGTTATGACTTCTATTAATGTTTTTTTTTTTTTTTTACTTCCTATGTTATACGGGGCAGCTTTTACACCAGGCCAACCATGAGATTACCCCAGCCTAACAATGATATTACCCTAATTTTGGCTTGCTTTTTTAAAATAAATTATCACTATATATATATTTTTTAAATCAATTTTTTTTGTTCTCGAGTCAATTTCATTTCAAAATAAAATAATAAAATTACCAATCAAGAAAGTCTTGTGTAGTGCCACCCATTTGCATTTTGCTCGATTACTGTTGAAATATCGATTACTGTTGAAATATCGATTACTGTTGAAATATCGATTACTGTTGAAATATTGTATGTGAGCATGATCATTGTTTTGTCTAGTGTCTCACAAATATAGGCGGTTTTTTTTTTTAAAAAACCTTTTTTATTTCTTCTACTTCTAATAATTGTTCTTTGTCTTCCTCTCCCCCAAAACTATTAGGCCTACTGGAGTTCTTTCGCATTTTCATGAGTTAAAAGTTGCCTTTAATACGATGGCCATTGATAAATTATACTTTTCAATGTTAAGAGATTTTATGAAGTCGTTTTAAGTTGGTTTTTTTTTTTTTTTTCTGTTTGCTTGTTGATGTTTTCTTTTTTTGTGTGTGTTATTATTATTATTATTATTATCATTATTATTATTATCATCATTATTATTATCATTATTATTATTATTATTATTATTATTATTATTATCATTTTTTAAAAATCTAAAATGTTTTTTACCCCCCATTGACCAATAAAATATTTATTAAAATAAGCAGTTTCATTATCGCATTTTCGTTTCAGGAGTCAATTGACAAATAGATCTATTCATCTACAAAATCTAACAGACAGGCCATTTTAATTTTTATAAATTTTTAATTTATTTATCATCATTTTAAATTATCGATTTTTTTTTCTGAAGTAGAGTAAAGAGCCTTTTTATTTTAATATGTTTTTTATGTCACAAATTTATTAATTCTAACCATAAAGAAGTGATGACACATTTATCTCCGCCCCACTTTCGACACAAATATCAGACACACTACTCACATCTGTGAGGTATCAATTCTAAATTGGCTACCAGCTCCATCTGCCGAGCTGAGCCATACAACATTTTCCTCACGTAGGGTTCCCCAACCGCCCTGGCTTCCCCCGGGAGATCTAGTGAGAGACATTCGGTCAACAGATGCGCTAGCGTCTCCGGGTCCAGTCTGCAATGCCGGCATGTGGGATCCCTGTTGCTGTCTAGCCGGCAGAAAGAGCCCAAGTGATGCAAGGGGCAATGTGATGTAGGGCCAAGGTTATGTAAGGACCAAGGTGATGTAGGGCCAATGTGATGTAAGGGTCACGGTGATGTAGGGCCGAGGTAATGTAAGGGCCAGTGTGCTGTAAGAGCCAAGATGATGTAAGGCACATACGATTAACCATTCACTGGCTTTGCAGATTATTCAAATTTTGTAAACAACAGAGTATGAGATTTGTCACGAGGGCTTAATTAAGAACTGCAAGTCCTAGTAAACGCCCATTACAAAGGTGAGTAACCGCATATTCTGCAGATAAGCTTTGTAGGCATATATGAGGCTAATGTCACATGCTATCAAGGTGAGACTACCATGATCGAGAGCTCGGGTTCGACTAATTTGTCATCCTAATTTTCATCTCCACAAAAGTCAGGAAAAAAATTCTGCCTCAAATTGTCCCCAAAAATCTCCCTGTTGCTGTCACCGGTTTCCCACACTCCGTTGAGGTTACAAAGTGGTGTGGAATGGTGGTACCACCATCCGCCACCGTGGAATAAAGCCCGATTAATGTTTCCATTCGTGTCGTAATCTCGGTCGTGTGTAGAGAAGGCGACGTTGTCGCCGAGTCTCAGGGCGCTGGGTTCGTTTCCCGCTGAAGTTTCCGCCAACCCTTATCCTGTACAGCGAGACCTCATCCAACACCCTAAAGATGCCGCGCTTGGCGTAGTAATCGCTTCCCTTGAAGCGCAAGTCGATTCTTAGCTCGAAATTTGCCTGGGGGAAAAAAATGAAGGTAATAATAAGAGGGGGAGGGGGTGGGAACTTAAGCCTTTATTTTATTTTTTAAAAAACATAATGAAATTAAAGAAATAAATAATAGCCGTATCACGAAATTTTTACGTAAGCATTTTTTCGTCAACTTACTTTTTTGAACGCATTATTTGTGTTTTCCTATATACATTAGTGCCAAGGTGTCTGCTTTTTCATTGGCACTGACGTTAACGTACCCTGGAATCTACTTCTGGAATCCTGGAATTCTTCTAGACTACATATATAAATATATATCGATACAATTGAACTTACAACCCTTTTTAAGAAGGTCGGGTTTGTACGTCAGTGAGACGAAGGACGAAGACAGATTGGCCAGAATCGACACAAGCTTGTGCTGGGTCTCCTTGACCTGGGCGATCTCCAACACACTGGCTCTTCGTGTTGTCCTCTCAACCTCCGCCAGCCTCTCCGACAGAAACACAGCGACTCTTACTTCTAGATCCGACAAATCTTTCTGGAGAAGACGAGCTGTCAAGGCCACGTCTGAGTTGCTCACTTCCGGGGGTGAAGTAAATTTTTCCCGGACGTCGACGATTTCCAGCGAATTTTTTAAATTGGATCTCGCAGGAAAAGTTTCCGCTATTGCAGTCTTCTTCCCCGGAAAGCGTTACATTAATTCTCCCAAACTCTTGGACATCAAACCCACAATTGTAGTATCGATACCGGTGTGAGTTTGAATATCTTATTCCTGCGCCAGCATTGTGGCAAGAATAATTCTTTCATTCGAGTTTTTAATCATGTAAATGTTCATTTTGATTAAAGACGTGATGTTGCTGCTACTTCCGCTGGACGTGTAACAGGGGAGCTGTGCGCAGATGGTCGAGTTGCCTACTCTGCGTCGTGTTCTGTCCATGTTTAGATCGAAACCTTGTAATAGGAATGAAACAGAACATTATTTTTGACAAGTAATACGTAAGGTACGATGAATAAGTTATGATGACTAAGTTACGATGACTAAGCTACATTGACTAAGTTACGTTGACTAAGTTTGATTGATTGATTGATTGATTGATTGAATAAGTGCTGACCTTGAACATTGCTAGGATTTGCACCCGGGTACCATTAGACTCAATGCTATTGTGGTATTTCATTTTAGTTAAACTGAAAAAATTAAGTTTACAAACGTATAGTACATTCAATTACCTTTCATTTGATACCTCATTTTGTCTTGCAAACCCAGCAATAAAAATTTTTAAACAGTTTTTTAATCCCGACCTCTCACTTCTGGTACCCGGGTACCAATAGGTGCAGCCTTTTATAAACTGGATTTTAAAAATTTATTCATTTATTATTATTTTTATTTATTATTAGTATTATTAATGTTCTTTTTTTTTTTTTGAAATTTATAAAAAATATTTGAATGGTAATTTTTTTACCCGAGTGTTTTTGGCCGCGTCCTAAAGTTACGTATACGCTGATGACGTTTTTGAGGAATCTCCCCTATGCAAAGCCACTCCGCCGAGTATATGGCAAGCACCATATCCTACTACAGCCAGTGGCGTAGCGAGCTTAACTCGCGCCCGGGGCACAATACCTTTTTAGCGCCCCCCCCTATTTTAAAACAATACAATATTATATGTAAAAAATACCATTTGGCGCCCTTTGTGAGTAGCGCCCGAGGCATGATGCCCCCTTACCCCCTCCCCCTCGCTACGCCACTGACTACAGCCAACTCCTTTTATATCCTGCAAAACTCTATCTGTCTTCCCCAACACCCTCTGCCAATCCCTACTCTGTCTTCCCCAACACCCTCTGCCAATCCCTACTCTGTCTTCCCCAACAACCTCGGCCCTAAACTATGTCTATGTGAATATGTATTTGTATTTTTTTGTGTGCATTGGGATTTTAAGGGAGACAACTGCCCTTCTTTGTGTTGTTGTCTTTGATGGGCAGGCCTGCACAGATCAAAATGTAAGGCGGCCGTAATACTTTATGAAAAACTTGTGCGGGCCAAAAGAAAATAGGACAGGGCTTGTGCGGGCCAAAAGGAAATAGGACCAAGTGGGGGGGCAATTAAGAAAATAAGAAGAATAAAGACTATTTCGTTACTTCGCGGGCCACCCAGTGGGTGCCGGCGGGCCGTATGTTGTGCCGGCCTGGCATAGGGTGATAGATGTGGCAGTGTGTACCACAGATATGGTCAGCAATTTGTCCCTTTTTGTAAAAGTTCATTAATTTATTAATCGGTAACTTTAATAAAGTATGCTATATAAATTTAAATCCTGTCGGAAAAGGGATTTTATTCCCTATACCGTTGTCTCCATCTTTGGGAGGATAGTGTTAATATTAAGCAAATTAGAGTGTTTTCACATTCAGCCATTGGGCTACTTATAACTGATAGTCACATACCATACGGCTACACAAAGAACACATGTAAATTAAGAAGAGTACTTCAAAAGAACTCTTATCTGCTGGTGCGTTACATCCAAAAGCAAACACACATTGACATATCTCATTATGATAGCGTCTACGTAATTTAGACTGCTGTCAATATGGACTGAGGAATACGACTTGGGAATTTTTTTACTTTTTTTTTGGAGGGGGGGTTGGAGGGGGGGGGGAGTACTAAAAAATAATTAGAGGTGATAACGTGAGTTATATTATACAATAACTTTTGAAAAAAAAAATAACATAACGAAATCCAAAACAAACATCAGTTTAATGCAAATAGTTAACAAGTCTGTTCATGGCAGCTTACACGAATAAAGTAAGTTAAATACTTTCATACGCCAACGTACATCGTCATACACGCCCGGGGTAGCACGGTGTGTCCTCACAGAGACACTCGCACACCCAGTTAAACTAACACACTTGTTTGCACACCCAGTTTAACTAACACACTTGTTTGCGCAGATTTACAAAAGTCCTCACACAGAATGTTTAAGTTGTTTTAAAATAATTTATAACCATTCTACAAAGTATCACAAGTAAAATACTGAATATACAAAAAAGAAAGAATTTCAAACAAATGTAAATGGGTAAATGCAAGTTTAAATTTCTAAAACTTTTTTAAAAACGTAAAGATAACTTTATACTCTCGATGTGATTAAGACTAAAACATTGACATACTACTGAAATGTTGTTGAGCCACTGTCTTTAAAAAAATGTTAATAATGTGAAATGTTTTAATTAAACCAGCGGTTCCAAACCTGTTGACCGTTTGGAGGTACAAAAAATAAATTACATTGATAATGTCGGACAGCGGCCAAAAAAAAAAAGAAAAAAAGTTTGTTTTTTTTTACACATGTTCATTGATAAGACACTATATTGCAATATTTAGCGGTATATTAACAACATATTTTAACTAAACAAATATTTTTCGAATGACATTAATAAAGAGAACGCCGCATTATTTTATTAAAGACAGATGTTGATAGAATTTATGGATTTTTTCTCCTTTTTCACGGCTAAATGTTCTATTGCGATGTTGTTGTTTTTTTGGCAATCATTGTTAATATCTCATTAAGTAGCTTCTTACCGTAAAAAAGAAAGAAAAAAAGGAAATAACATAAATTGTAATATAGAAAATAAAAGCCATTAAATTTTATTAGCTCTATCAGATTTATTATATTCTTTAGCCAATCTATTTTATTTTTTTTAAACTTATGGATGCGAGAAAGGGAAGAGATATGCTCATTTTAATCAAAGGGGCATATGAGAAGAAAAAAAAAGGTTGGGAATCTCTGAAATAAACCATACGTTTGAAAAAAAGGGGAAAAAATAACTTAGTTGGAGTTATTTTAACTTTATTTTGAAAACTTCGAACTCTTTAAAAATATTGTTTTAAACAGATAAAGCAAAACTTTCGCTTGACGCCAAGATGGCCCTGTTCAAAGTAGCCGACTAATACTCAAATCTTTAATCAGTGTACTTAAATTAAGCCTTAGACTCTCAGATGCCAGTCAATAATACTTTTTGTGTATCAACTTCATTATTTTCATTATAAATCAAGACATATACATATAAATAGTAAAAGCTTTGGAGAGTATCAATTGCACTCTAGAATAGTAATAAAACATTGTATCAAAATTTAAATAACAAATTTATGTACATAAAAGTTCCGCTATTTTATTTATCCTGGTCTTAGATCATAACTACAAGCGTTTCGGTATTTGGTATATCCCTTAAAAAGCCTCCCATTTGGGAAGTAAAGTTGAAATATTTATAAAATTCTCGCTCTTGCAGTAGGCATATTTGTTTTAAAAAAATGGCGTATATTTAATAGAAAACCGAAGATGACTTTTAACGATTTAAAGCAAAGCTCTTTAGCGATAATTTGTACAAGAAATGTGATGAAAAGACCCAGGAATAGTAAATTTGGTCTTGCTTTTACTTTTAGATTTATTGAAAAATACAAATCTTACTCATAATAATAATAATTTAACATTGAATAGAAATCAATTATTGTTTATTTGAAAGAATTTGCAGGAATCCACTGTAATAATAATATTCTTTTGTCAAAGGGATGCATTTTAATATATATATATAAATATTTGTTGTAAACACAAATATAGTGAAAACAATCATTAAAAAACAACTGTACCAAGTTTTGTTCAGCAAGTAGCATAACTAAATCATCTGGCGATGCGGGTACAGAGGTTTTTCAATGTGGCACAGAGGTGCTACAAACTGTAACGTTACATAACGGGGAGAGGGGGGGTATAATAGAATGACGTCATATGCTGCAGCATTTGTCCATTAACAATGCCACCTCTAATTTCTGGTGGTTTATTCGAACACATAATATCCAATGCCGAAATATATATATATATTTGCTGGCATCCGTCCGTCACAAAGGTGACGATGGTGTGGAATTCACAGGACGAAATCCACAAGGTCTGGGATTATACTTCTAGGATTATAAGCTGGTTCCCAACAATATATATATATATATATACACACCGTATTTTACGGACTATAAGACGCACCTTAATTTTTAAACAATTTAAAAAAAAAATAACAATTTTTACCATTTTTATATTAATTTTGAGTATAAGACGCACCTTAATTTTGAAGGCGATTTTTCGAAAAAAAAAAGAAGTGCGTCTTACAGTCCGTAAAATACGGTGTATATATATATATATATATATATAATTTTCCCACCAGAAACCGTGCAATGTCTACTTTGATTAGTAATTTTATTTGAGCCAAGTGAACCTGTTTGATCGTCTCTTCAAATCCTTATTTTGAGTATCAAATATAAACGTACTTACTGATAATTTTTAAGACAAAAATGTTTAACCACGTTCTCTCTCTCTCTCTCTCTCTCTCTCTCTCTCTCTCTCCCTCTCTCTCTCTCTCCCTCTCTCTCTCCCCCTCTCTCTCTCTCTATCTCTATCTCTCCCTCTCTTTTAATAGTGTTTTTTTTTATAAAAGTTGATTTAAAATAAATGCATTTTCAAAAATTTTTAGTCAAAATTTTAAAATAAAACCTTGGATAAATTCAACTCCAACGGGGCCCATCAGACACACAGGAAGCACGGTACCACCACTTGGAATAATTTAAACATAGGCGAGCGCCTCGCCGGACTGTCAATATGACCGCGTGACGTTGGTTCCTTCCAGAACATAAGCACACACTCAAAGAACCCTTTAACCACAAAGCTTTATGTGTACATCCTTTTTAAAATTTAATATCGAGCAACGGGGGTGGGGCTGAAAATTTGACAAAACGTGCATAAAAGTAACGCACTTTATCAGAATCCCAATTAGTGCCCCCCAAAGTTTCAGCTCGATAGTTTGACGGGAAATTAGTCGTCCGAAGATTTAGCCAGCCAGCCACGAACAAAAGCGAAGTTACTGTAAAGTTTATATATACATATATATAACACGTTCGTCTGAGGCCATAGTTAAAGCTGTAATGTGAGTTACAGTAAGCTCGTAAGTTGAAACGCTAAGCCCATTGTCTCCACAACTTCAGCACTGACTCTCCTTAAAGTAAAAAGTTCGTTCGCACATGTCGTCCTTTGGCGCTTCAAGTACCTCTGGCTCGACGGATTCGAGTCGTTGTTCCTCTGCCCTAAAGTTACCCGGATTGAACGACCCGGCAGTGTTCCTGCGTGACGCATTGTCAGGCGGTTCTGGTTTTTTACGCGGCGACTTCACGAATGTCCAAACTCCGACGATCTGTTTCCTGAACTCCAGGTTCATAGAGCCGTAGACGAAGATGTTGATGACGTTGTTGACGAAGTAGGACCGAATGAAAATGTTGTAGAGGATGAGCGAGAATTCGTCCAGGCCATGCTCGAAGTCGACGTGGACAGATCTCAGGATGACGAGGATGAGGTGAGGGAGATAGCTCAGTATAAATCCGAGGGTGATGACCGATGCGATGACCGTGGTGCGAGTAGCCTTCAGTGCCTTCTTGACGCGTTTGGCGGTCAGCGATTGTGTGGATTTGCTGTGCTTCAGCTGTTTGTGAAAATGCGCTGACTTGAGCGGGGCGAGAGATTCGGCAGGGATCGAACCGAAACTCTCCACGCTTCCGTTGGCTCGAAAACGATTTTCCGGCAGCTTGGATAACAGTATGAGATCCGCTATCGCGTTGCTCTGTAAAACGGTTTGTGATTGTTCGAGGACCTCGTCCGTGTCGGACTCGTTAGACTGGGGTAAATCCCCAACAAAAGACACTCGATTTGACCTCAGCCCGTCTTGGGATCGCTTCTCGTTCTGCTTCGCCCCCTCCTGAGATGCACCCTTGACAGCCTCGCTGCGACTAGCACAGCCGCTACCGTCAACCACCTGTGTGCGATCCGAGCACTGAACGTCCCGTCTGCTTTGCGAATCCGACGCCGTTCCGTTTTGTGTGTCATGGGGTGAGTTGCGCGACGTGTCGCCGAGAGCAGCAGCCCGATGATTCGAGTGACATCCTTCGCCCAGGACGCTCACCGAGCCCAAGATCGGCCCGTTCCCGCCGAGCTGGTTCTCAGGAGCACGCGTTTCGTGCGCGCGAGATGTCTCGAAGTTATCCTCTGAGATGGACGATTTCGCCTCCGACGAAACATTGTCGAGCAGGATACCTTCCTGAATCGTTGCAAGTTTGATCTCGCCAAATTCCGGCGCTTGATTATTCTCTCTCCACGCATCTTTAACACTCGCCGACGTAATGGAATGACGGTCCTCGCATCTCCCGCTGCCTAATTCTTGGGGCTCACTTTTATAAAGGTTGTCCGGCGGAATAATTAATCCGGGGTCTTTGGGGGATGTTTTTTTTGGGTTTGTTGCATTGTCGTCTTCGTGTACACAGGCGTGCCCGTTACTCCTCGCGGCGTTGTCCTCGGGCGAGGGGCGACTCTCGGGGATTTCTTTACCCTCCCCGGTTCCCACAACCCAACTGCACCGCCCTTGACTAGATGGCGTCGTGGCGTCGCCTCTGTTGTACTCAGTGGTGATATTTGCAACCGCTGCTCGCGCCAGCTCTCTCACGCCTCGCCTGCTGTCCGTCTCGCACGATCGGGACCTGTAGCGCCCCTTTCGGTGACGTTTGAAGTATCCCTTCGCGTGGATGGACGACACGGAAGAACGCTTGGAGGTCAGAGACGGCGTGCTTTCCGCGATGTTGTCTGTGGACGAGTCGTAGTTAGTGGACGATGTGTACATGTTGTCGTCCATCAGCACGGTTCCCATGATGGCGTGCGTTTTCATGTACTTCCGGTGTCGTCGCGTCTCCATCCATATCCGGATGTAGAGCGAGACCAGCGCGGCGGTGAAAAGTACAAAAAGCGAGGCCAGGGTGGCCTCGTAGATCAGAGGATACGACTTGTCCCGGAAGTAGTCATCCACTGAGCAGTCGTGGCCGTAGACGCCGGCTAATGGCGTCTGAAAGGTTCTGTGCCCGTAGATGTAAAGGGCGGGCACAGAGAAGACGACCGAAACTATGACGATGGCGACGATGGCGATTTTGGCGTAGGTGATGTGGATTTGGCCGTGAAGGGGCTTGCAGACTTTACGATAGCGGTCAACAGCAATGACCATGAGAACCATGATGGACGCAAATGACGGAAGAGTGGTCAGGAATCTGGGGGAATGGAAAACAATACCTTTAAAAGAATGCGTAAAATACTATTTTAGGTGATTAAATTTAAAATTAATAACTAGGCCTATTGAATTAGCCATCAAAACTCCCATTGGATTAGTAGTCTTTGGATTTTAATAATTTCTAGTCACCAAGGCTATTGGATCAGTACTGCAAGTCAACTGACTTTAAGGCCTGCCCTTTAAAATAATAGTTTTAAATATATATACATGTATATATAATATATATAATTCAATAGGCTAACATAATGTTATAAGGAGATGAAAATATGACTTTTACACGCATGTCCTGACTATTTATAGGTAATAGGTAACCGTTGACCTTTAATCTCACTTTTTTTTTCTTCTCAACCTCATTCCCCCCCCCCTCCAAATATCTCTCCCTCGTCCCCTTTCCTTCTATCTCTCTATTTCTTTCTTTCTCTCTCTCTCTCTCTCTCTCTCTCTCTCTCTCCCTCTCTCTCTCACTATCTAGCTGCATAACTTACATACAATATTTCATAATGTTATCAAATTTACCTTACATTAAAACATTTCTTAACCTTTTTTTTTCTCGTAATAATCCTAGAAAATGAAGTATATCAAATTCACAGTTTAAAAAAATAATTAAATAATAATATTTTCCAAGAACCCACCTCATAGATTTACACGCCCATGGCGACGAGTCGTACAGGTAATAGTGCCGCATGTCCCAGATCTCTGACGGTATCCCCACGACTGTGCTCACCAGGTCGAAAAACCCCAGGCAGAGAAGCAGAAAATTCTGGGTCGTCTTGCGCAGTTTCTTCATGAAGATGTAACACACGAAGATGTTCCCCACCACGCCGACGACCATCAGGCCGATGAAGACGGCGATGGCCGGCGCAAGGCGGAGAAACATGGCGTCGTTGAGCTCTTCCAGAACGGACGTGTTCCACATGTCTGCCCCGGGGTCACCGCTCAAGTTGAACGTAGCACCGTCGCCACCGAGTGAATCGGAGAGCCCCATGCCGTCCAGCCTCATGGTACTCCCCCGATTCGCGGCCGGATCGACGCCGAGATGGGGGGCTGCTCCCCCCCCCCCCTTACTGCCGGGTGGGCCTGGCCTCTAAGTGCTCCGTGTCATGCCATCGTAAACCGTTTAACGGTCTCAACTCGCAGTGCTTGTCCTGGCCAAAAGAAGTAAAATAAATTTTTTTAAAAAAATGAGTTAACTTTCCTTGAAGACAAAAGAAACCCTAGTGCATTCCTTCTTCCTTTTACGAGACCCCAGTGTTACCAGATTACAAAACAAAACCACAACATTAAAGGTGACCTGCAGGACGTCCAACTTTGATGTTAAGTTTGTAGCAAAAAGTTGAGTAAAAAATTAATATGATTTTTATTTTTAATTTTTTTTTGTACCGTACAGCAGTAAAGAGGAAGTTACTTTTCGACTAGGAATCACTCGTTAAATAACAACGGAGGGTGAGTACAGCAATGGAATGAACAGATATGTCGATGTTTTTCTTTAAAGGAATATAACTTCAACCCCACACCACCCCCTCTTTTCCCAGCTTCAACAAGGGACAGTCACGACGAATAATTTCATTGTGTGAAAAAAAAAACCCATTAAGAAACATCTTTTCAAGACCTTTGTGAACTTATCGGTACAGTTTCCCTTCCCCACCCAACAGTAAGGATGCGAAAAATATTTAATGAAACTGTTCTTTTGAATGTATTATGTATGACATTAAATATTATTCACACAATTATAATATAGTGAAGGTAAATCTTGAAAGCTTTTATATAGAAATTTTAATTAATGTTTTTTTTAATATTTTTTTTTTAGGGTAGCAGGGCTTGTGGGTTGAATGGTTTATACATCTATAAATCTTATAGAAAATCTTGTCCATATATGCGTGTGCATACAACAAAAATAAGAGTGCATTGCTTTATTTTGATCTAGTCTGTAACCTGACACTTTTTAGCTCAAACCTCTAGCATGGTAACGATAAAAAAAAAAAAGGTTATTCGAGTGCACATTTTGATTGTTAAATAAGATATTTAAAAAAAAACATGAATCCATTTAGGCCTTTTAAACATGGCTCAGGGATTCCCTTTCAGTGAACAGTTTGGAGGTGGTGGGGGGGGGGGGGGGTTTGAGATGAAGAACGTAGAGCCAGATGGGATTGAAATTTTTTGGATGATCATTTGCTTTGAGACTTTCAGGAACTTTTTCAGATTTATTTGCCGTTGTTAGTAGGAGTTATACTCTACTGGACGTATATGTGTTACTTTTTTGCTTTTTGTGTTTGCGCTGCCCCCCACTCCCCCACCCCCCCCCCCAAAAAAAAATCCAGATTTAAAAGAAATTAATAAAATTCGGAATAATGTTATACTAAAGTCGAATATTCTCCGTCATAGCAGGCTAATTAGCAATGGAGAATTAGAGAATATACGTTTGTAGAAGCTGCACAGAACTTATACAGCCACAGGACGGTGACTTAAATAGCGGCTCAGCACGGACAGTGCTGTATAACTTGTTTGGTGCGTATGTTTGAGTGGAACCGAACTCCCAGCAATTTGAAGTTTGATTATGACGTTAAATTTGTTATATATATATATTTTTTTTTTAATCTGGTTTAAAATTTAGAGAGTATACGAGAAAGACTTTTCATCAATACAAAATAAAAGGATGCCATTTTGCGCATGCCTAGATTTATATTTTACATCATTCTACAGTTGGTGAGAGCAATGAAGGTGATGCTAGTGAAAACGTCTGTGCAAACACTAACCCGTTTTTCACCACCCAGAAAATAAACTTGAATTTCAGATGATGACAAGTGGGTATTCTTGAGCACAGAATTTAGTATCGAAAATTTCTCGGTACATTCAGACCATTGGTGCCATGACATATCACACGGCTGCCTTTTCGGTTGCCACGATCGTGAACTTTTATAATTCACTGTCACTAAACCTAACCTGAACCCTAAATGTATCCCTAAACCAAGCCTGAACCCTAAATGTATCCCTAAACCTAACACGAACCCTAAATGTATCCCTAAACCTAACCTGAACCCTAAATGTATCCCTAATGGCACCAATAGTCTGAATTAGACCATTTCTCTTATTTTTATGGGCATTAAAATATTTACTCATCTATGGATTTTAAAAAAAAATTTTGTTCAAAAGGTCTGTTTTTTTTTTCCCTTTCCTTTTGTGCCTTTTTATGGTTTCCGCTTTCTCCTGATGTCCAAAGCACTTGCTTATTTTTGCTTAAGGTACACTCCAGTCCGGTGAATCTCACTTTGAATACAGCATCGCATTAAATATAAATGACCAATAGCACATAATAATTGCTGGTCATTCAATCTGATCCCTTCGCCTCTACAGAAATACCTGTAAGGTGAGCCGGATTCAAGAAATCGAGTGAGGTGTAACGTGGGGGGCGGTGGTGAATATAAGCGGTGGAGATTGAGGAGGAAAAGCTGGTGTGGGGGTGGTCAACAAAATAAAAATTAAGTTGATGCATGACGTCATGAAGCTGGTTTCCTATTTTGCAGATATTTTGTCTTCGAAAAACGATACGGTGGTGGGGGGGGGGGGCACTGTGTGGGTGTGTGCGGGTGGGCCGGGGTTGGAGAAAATCGTTGAATTATAGTGCTCTTATATGGCTACTGGTCCAAACCATAATTGGAATTTTGTCCGGAAACTTGGACAAAATGCCATGTGAGGATTAGACTGACTAGGTTTTCAATATGGTGGCAGATTTCATCAAGGTTAGTCGATGGCGTATAGATGGCAGATTTCAACAAGGGTAGTCTATGGCGTGTAAATGGCAGATTTTAACAAGGTTAGTCTATGGCGTATAGATGGCAGATTTTAACAAGGGTATTCTATGGCGTGTAAACGGCAGATTTTAACAAGGTTAGTCGATGGCGTATAGATGGCAGATTTTAACAAGGGTAGTCTATGGCGTATAGATGGCAGATTTTAACAAGGGTAGTCTATGGCGTACAGATGGCAGATTTTAACAAGGGTAGTCTATGGCGTGTAAATGGCAGATTTTAACAAGGGTAGTCTATGGCGTATAGATGGCAGATTTTAACAAGGGTAGTCTATGGTGTGTAAATGGCAGATTTTAACAAGGTTAGTCTATGGCGTATAGATGGCAGATTTCAACAAGGGTAGTCTATGGCGTATAGATGGCAGATTTTAACAAGGGTAGTCTATGGCGTGTAAATGGCAGATTTTAACAAGGTTAGTCGATGGCGTATAGATGGCAGATTTCAACAAGGGTAGTCTATGGAGTGTAAATGGCAGATTTTAACAAGGTTAGACTATGGCGTATAGATGGCAGATTTCATCAAGGTAAGTGTTTAGCACATAGATCATCAGTTTATTGGCTGATTACTTTATTATTTTTCTAATTTTGCGTGCTTCATTTTTTGGGGGGGGGGGAGGGGGGGGTCACTTTGTTGTTGGGTTGTTTGGGGTGTTGTTGGAGTGTTGTTTGGTTGGTTGGGGAGTTGTTGGGTTGGTTTGGGTGACGTTACTAAGTGGCACCATGACGTTACTAAAAGGCACCACGACGTTACTAAGAGGCTCCATGACGTTACTAAAAGGCACCACGACGTTACTAAGAGGCACTCGGACGCAACCGTACCACGATTACTAAAGTGTCGTCTGCTAAATGACATTATATAAGCGTTTGACCGGTTGCTCACTTCATTACAAGTGTAAATTATTTGTCAAACGACACTAGGGGCGCCTTATTTGACCAGAGCCCAGCCTCCATACCCGCCCTAGCACCCTCCTGCCTACATCTGGATCTTTTTTTTTTGCAATGTTAATTATCGGAGTTGTCACAATTTCATAGCATGACGTAGAGCTCAGATAGCCTCAAACCCTTTTGTTGTTTTTCCCCCCGAGTTGATTCTAAAGAGAAAAAGAACGATAACTTACAAAAAATTTCAAAATTTCTTACATTCTACAAGATTCTATTTATAGTGAAGATATCGAATGTCTTGAAATCTAACATAAACAGCAGGAGGTAATCCAAGGCTGGCCGAAAGGTCTGTTGGTAAGGAAATGTTCATGTTATTTAAAAAGTAAGGGGTAGACGGATCGTTTGTTATTTAGTTCACTAGCAATTATTTCCTTTCGTTCTCTTAACGGCAATTACAGTTTTGCACTTATCTTAATTTCCTAGGTTACGGTGACATATATTTAAAAAAATATCATATTGCCCTGACATAATTATGCCTTCTGGCAGCTTGCACGACAGTTGTGCCATTTCGAAACCTGTCGTGGCTTTTAGAGGGACATAACCCACGCGCTTATCCCTGGGTATACTTTTCGTACATTCATTACTGGACAATTGTGTACTTTGTAAAACATTTCTATTTAAGATATTTCTATTTACGACACAGGCTGCTTTAGCGATTTGAAAATCCTAGAGTGAAGGGGGCATCTGAGAATACACTGTCCCATAATAAAGAGTTACCCATTATACATTTGACAGCATACATTGGACAACATACTTTGACAGTATACACGTGACAGACTACATTTGTCATGCATTTGGAAGCATACATTTGACAGTATACATACATTTGACAGCATACATTGGACTACATACTTTGACAGCATACACTTCACAGCCTACATTCGTCCTGCATTTGACAGTATACATTTGACAGCATACCTTTGACAATACATCCACAAAAACGGACCTTTTGTGGCACTTATATACGTATCTATAATTGCTGTACTGCTATTTCCAAGACATTTTTCATAGCTATATCAACTAGTTTGTACTGCAGTCGTCTTCTTTCTTTCGCCTTTTCGTCCTCGAGGAACAGCAGCCGATCTTCATCGACGTCTGTGATTAGGACATAGGCCGCCTACAAGAGCCCTCCAGGCATCACGATCCTGAGCCAATCTCTCCAGCCTCCCCCAAGTGTGGCCAAGTTTCTTGGTATCCGCCTCCACTTCACGGCGCCAAGTGTTCTTAGGCCTGCCTCTTTTCCGTTTTCCTTGAGGGTTCCAATTCAAGGCTTGTCTAGTTATGCTGGAGGCAGGTTTCCTGAGCGTATGGCCAATCCATCTCCATCTTCTCTGGAGGATCTCTTGTTCTACAGGTTCTTGCTTTGTCCGCTGCCACAGTTTCTGGTTGCTGATTCTGTCGGGCCAGTCTTATTTATTTACTTTTTATTTTTGATAAGGGGGGGGGGGGGGGCGTAGGAAAAGGGGGGGGGGCAAAAGGGTCAGTTAACCCCAGGCTGCACATATTTACTTTATATGCAGGGCGGCATTTCTAGTCAGCTAGAGGAAGAGAACCGCATAAAAAAGTAGCACTTCACAACTTTTATATGGTTTAATTATTTTGTATGTGTATTCTGTTTGATTTTGTTGGTGCTCGTTGGTCAGGGGCGGCGAAATCAAGAGCAATGCCATGCGTCACAAACTCTAGCCACCCAACGTCCTGGGGACGTTGCCGGGGGGGGGGGTGGTTGAAATTCTCAAGATGATTTAGTTAATGTGCCGCCGCCACTGAATAAATGAACATTGTCACGTGATGGGTTAAAAAAAATGGTGTCTGTGTTTGAATCGCTATTCTTAAATTTACCTTCATTGGCGTGGCATCACTTTTTGTCTCTCGGTTGTACTTTCACTTTTAAAGGTGGTGAAGTGATTCGTTGAAACCATTCAGCTATCGTTTTATAGTTCGTAGGTTATGGTGAGGGGAAGTGAGACACACACGCGTTGAATTGGAACGTTGATTCGTAGAGAGGCGTTAGGCATAAACTATTTGTTACACAGTAGTTTGGATCTAGA
This sequence comes from Omphiscola glabra, assembly GCA_964017045.1. NCBI lineage: Eukaryota > Metazoa > Mollusca > Gastropoda > Lymnaeidae > Omphiscola > Omphiscola glabra. The sequence continues at coordinate 13,557,186 of OZ024806.1, read as the reverse complement.
TATTCTGTGACGATACACACTCTAGTGATTCTGTGGTGTTTTTTGGGGGGCGGGTCCTGTTGATAGCTTACCGTGTTGAGAACCCCAGTGGTAAAAGAGACTCTATGCAGTCAATGACCCGGAGGCGGTCAGAATACTAAGAGAAAAGCAGTCTTGGAATGTGTTAAAGCAAAATAGAGCAAAAAAACCAGCCAAAAAAACAAGACTACTTTGGAGCTGTCGGACACAGGGTTCACATTCCCGGTCTTGCCCATGAACCATATCCAAGCCGAAGACTGAAAGGTCGGGTCGACCTGGTTTAGAATTTCGCTGCAAAGTGAACTACAACCGGAAGCATGTCCTCTGCCAATCTCATGTACTAAGACCAGAGGCGTTTCTTCCATCCCCGTAAGACAGTCGGCAGCTAACATTGAAAGGGGCCAGGGTATCGGGAAGTCGGAGACGATCTGCAATAGCAATTTTGCACACAAATCTATTTGATAATTTTTTAAAATAAAATTATATTCCTTCCGACTTTGCGTCAAATAAACTATTGATTTCTACGTAGTTTTCTCTGTTAGCCAGGGCTTCTCACATTTGTAGAAGCTTCTGTACCTAGGATGCACTGGCCTTTTAAAAAAAAAAAAGGCATCCACTATTTTTATCATAGCTATATTCCACCGATGCTTCGGGAAATAGTGGGGGGAAAAAAGAGTGTGGAAGCTTGAAATATAAAGATAGGACAAATACTTCGGGCCATATTTGAGAACCGCCGATTGAAACTCTCTTAACTGGTGACAGACGATTAAACAAGAGTACGGACTCTTATGTTTAGCTGGGAATCCACCAAGCCGACCGCGGTCTGCTACTTATAATTGCACGTCATGAGACGCGGCTAATCTGGACGTGACGTCACATCCTGTTCCGAACACGAAATCTGAGCAGATTGTGCAGGGGGGACGTAATCTTCGGGAACGCTCAACCTCCACAAACGTTCCCGCTCCTGTTACGAGATTGAAAGTCTTCTGCGCAAAAGTGCAAAATTTATGTAATCGCGGGGTCAGAGGATAGTACTTGGGAGGGTTCACAGACACATGCAGCCGCTCCGAACTATTCTTTTTGGTATATTCATAACGTTTACTAAGTATACTACTTTATTTTAAAACATAATCTGACTTTATTTTGGCCCCCCCCCCCGCCCCCGTCTGTTACACCCTTTAATCCTCCGGGTTTGGGATGTGACGTATGTATTCCGAGTAAACTACGATATCACAGCTCAGAGAGGTTACTTGGAATGTAACACCTTTGATGTTTATTTGTTTTTTGTTCTGCTGAAAGCTCTCAGAAGAAATACTCCATGTTTTATTGGTAGGAAAAGATTGAGGGGGGGGGGGGGTAGTGGTGGGTAATGCAATATATCACGTGATGGTCCAGCTGAGTCATGATAAAGGTTGATATTGATTGCTATTAATAACAATGCGTCCGGGGAGAAAACTTTTTTTTTTCGGGACACATGATGTGACTTGGAGAAATCGTCTATTTGGGAATATTTTTTGAAGTTAAGTGTTCTTTGACGAATGAAATTCACTGGAGTAAAAGAAGGCGCTCTGTGTATCTGATTTGAATGTCTTCATGAAGTTACAGCCCCCTGCAATCGCGTCAGTTACGTACAGGAAGTAATCTTCTAGAGAAGGGTTCGCGATACAATCGCAAGTGTGCCACATAATTTCTTTCTTATGTTTCAAAAATGTTTTCCGTTTGGCAGTGGCTGGGGATAGGCGCGAGCTGGGGGGGGGGGGGGGGGGTGGAGTGAATTGTTTGTATGAATGACTTTGGCGTACAGTAGATGTTCTTACAAGAAATGGATAATAGGTATCTGAAAAAATCACAAAATAATTAGATGTTGTTACAAGAAATGGATAAGGGGGTCGTTCGCCAATCACGTCACGCTTGGGGTTGGGATTTGAGACACTTTGTGACGGGGGGAGGGTGGTAAAAAATTATTGACGTCACTTTTTTAAAAACCTTTTTTTAAAGTTTAAAATGTTCTAATTTTGAAAAATCTTTATTTAGTTAATTTTAAAAGCATTACTTTGAGGTCGAAATTGCCTCATGTTCTTTAGATACCATGAACTCAGTCGCTCACACCTTTTCCGCATATCGAAAAATGACGCAAAAACTGCTGTGGCCATTTTATATTCAGCTTGTGGATGACTTCGTTGTTTCGCGTCACAGTTGTCTAATAATACATCTTAATCCATTATGGGAGAATGTTAAAAAATAGCAAACAATATTAGTTTATTTATAAAAATTGTATATATGTTTTGATTTTATTGGGTGTGGCGTGAGACCGGGGGGGGGGGTGGGGGTGACAAAGAATTTGTGACAATTCGTGACAGGGGTCGGACGGGGCTGTGTGTGTAAAAAGGTCATTTTTTTGTGTAACGTAATTTATGAACGACCCCCTAATGGACAACAGGTAACTGAAACCAAAGTCGCAAAATATGATTGTATTTAAGCCAGTGGCATTCAATTGTTGCACCCCCCCCTTGACAAGAGCGCCCCTTCCCCCGTACCTAGCCTCCCCCCTCCCCCACAATTAATCTGCTGCGACTCATCTCCTCAAAAAGATTCGGTAACGTATATGAGAACATAATTGTACTGCGATAAGATCAGAATTGTACTGCGATAAGATCAGAATTGTACTGCGATAAGATCAGAATTGTACTGCGATAAGATCAGAATTGTACTGCGATAAGATCAGAATTGTACTGCGATAAGATTACTTAATTTATTGTCATTGAAGTTGGTGAGATCACTTTCCCTCTGGAAATATTCAGAATAAAAGATGGCTTCACCTGCACAAGTCGCAACGTGATTTACACCATCCTTTGTAAAAATTGCGGTATATTATATGTAGGAGAGACAGGTTGTTATAAGGGATGACGTATTTTGAGACACACTTTGCCCGCCTTCCACGTGCATGACCTCTTTCAAGTCGGTCCCGTGTTGGGGCGGCTAGAAAAAATATCCCTTTGATGATACTTTTGTTTACTATCATCCGTTTCTGTGGAACATGATAGAACAATCTAGAAAATGTGGGAAACAGTAAGACTGTGTGTTCCATTTCCAGAATGATCATCTGAAACTGCCTATAAAAAGGGCTGACCGATAGAGAGGGGGAGATTTTCCTTTCCTTGATTACGAGGCATGCTATGTGTCATTATACTTTGTTGCGTGTAGAGATTTTTATTTCCTCGTACAATTTTGTGCTCATTGTATTTTGATATACAGTACCGGTACCAGCAAATCTGTAAGTTTATAATTTCAATCATATTTCACTTGCTGTTATTATTTAATTGAAGTTCACAAATTAAAAAGTTATTAATTGTAATTAGCTCTGGCCTTAATTGTCGTTTTATTTGTTATTATTTTTAACCTTTGGTATCGTCCTTTATTATGGACTGTTTTTAGAACGAGCCCTAGACAAAACAACAGAGATTAAATTCTCCATCTATAACGGTCCGTAATACAGATCATCGCCTTAAAGACCGGTTTATTGAACACCTCTTTAACATAAATAAATAGGCTCTATGTCTGGTCTCCAAACATTTCAACAGCACTAACCATGAAGGAATCGGACATCTCAGTTATTTGTATACTGTATACTAGTAACACACCGGATAGGATCCATATGGAGAATAAATAAATAACAAGATTTGGTACGTTGACTCCACACGGGATAAACCAAATCCACAATTTTACGTAACAGCCATGACTTTTTCCTGATTGGTTTTTTCATTTTACTTTAAGCCACCTTCTTTCCCTTCTTCTTTACTTTGTTTCTGTCTGGGTTTTTTTTCGCCCACTCTTATTTTCTCTCTCTTTTTTTTTTTTTGGATAGGATATATATCTATATACAGTATCATGTAAATTTGATTTATATTTATCGATATGTCTTGTTGTTGTACTGATGAAGACGTGTGCCGAAACGTCTACTTATGTATTATGTAAAATTATTATTAAAGTTTAACATATACTGTTATATTGACGCAGATGGTTCGTGTGTAATTAATATATTTTAAAGCTTTATCGCAGTCAAACACTTTTATACTGCGATATGGCGTGACAAGTCTTAACAATAAGGGTGAAGATTTATAAGACAGTTATATAATAAATGAAGACCAACACAAAAAAAAAAAACAAAAAAAAACACCAAGACGTCTGGTCAAAATCAAAATCAATACTTTCATGCCGTCACAGTTCGCTTACGCCTCCTCCATCTCGTTTACCCTGGCGAGATCGTCTTACATATTCAATACCGGTACGCAGCTTCAACAGAATATATTTTTTTTAAAAACTCAAATATATTTGTATAAGACATTTTGAAAGATATAATTGTCACTGAACTGGAAAGATGCAGGCAAAAAGTTACTGGAACTTCATTCTTCCTTTATTTCTTGTTACAATTTCTTTCCGGGAAAGTCTTTCGTTTGAAATCGCCGAGCCCGAAAATGGTGATCTGGTGGTCTCTCCTCTGCAACAGAGATCAAGTTTTCTTTAACCGGGTGGTTCTTTAACAAATAGCCAAAGTGTACTAGACTTTTGGGATAAGTTTGAACGAAATTCACTTTTCCATATAAGTAAATCATATTGATGGTACGCTACGGTAGTAATACCAACCTACTTTATTCTCTATCCGCGACTGTTCATGATGATCATAATAAATATTTCTAAGTCCATAAATAAAAATACCTGGGGTAGCGACGTAATGCAGTCCCCTAATCTGGTTATTAGAACCACTGTTTTCAACATCGACGGTTTCAATGAAAACCTGACATTGTCACGCGCAGGCCGCGCGTTGGTTAACTTTACCCGCTGAAAAAGCATATTTGAAACCATTTCCCATTGACCCGGGACATGTGGGAACAGTCCTCAAAGAATTGAGACTCGTGGCGCTCTGCCATACACAAGGGCTCATTGCAAAATGAGTATGACAGAACAGCGTGCTGCAGAACACAAAAGACAAGCCACAAAAGCCCGGGTTAACCTTGTACCTGGAGTTGTCGCCCCCCCCCCCTCATTTAATCCCTTGCAACTTCTGCACCAGAACATTTCGTGCCATAATCGGCCTGATTAGCCATCTGCGCCACCAGCAGACAGATTCAGCTCCGGCAACAAGCTGGTATTTCAAATGGTCTTGATGGACTTTCGACGGACGAACTACCAGCGTTACCCAAAAGACGTACACATTGGGTGAATCAGTGTGTGTTTGTGGACTTTTGGGTAGGGTGACCATAATGTCTTTCGCAATATATGATCAATCATTAAACCCGTCTAAAAGTGGAGTAACTAACGTCTTGTATTGCCAGGAAGACCCAGCACAAGCACGTTCCCTCTTACGGAAATTATTGTATGAATTATTTTTTTTTGTTTCACGTTCAGCAGCGGTTCTCAACCTGTAAATCGCGACCCCTTTGGGGGTCGCGCGACCCTTTCCCAGGGGTCGCCTAAGACCATCTGAAAACACATATAGTCTACAGTTATGAAGTGGAAACGAAAATAATTGTATGGCTTGGGGTCGCCACAACATGAGGGACTGTATGAAAGGGTCGCGGCATTAATAAGGTAGAGAATCGCTGAAGTACAGCATCCCGTTTAAAACTGGACTGTAAATGTGGAGACGCGGGTGCAAACTCAAAACTCAGTGGGCGGTGGGCGGGCGCATTTTTCCAAGAAAGAATTTCAGCACCCCCTATCTCTTCTGTGGCGAGAATCGTATATATTTTATATGTTCAATTAATGCAGCGGTTCTCAACGACCCTTTCCCAGGGGGTCGCCTAAGACCATCGGAAAACACATATACTGTACGGTTATGAAGAATACTAACGAAAATTATTTTGTGGTTGGGGGTCACCACAACATAAAGAACTTTATTAAAGGGTCGCGGCATTAGGAAGTCTGAGAACCACTGAATTAATGAGAGCATTCGGATTTTTTTTTCATTGGTTAAATGTTAATTAAATCTATGCCCTGCTGCCTGAAAAATATGGTTCTGGAAGCGTACGTGTTTATATTAAATTATAAAAGAGAAAAATAAAGTTTATACCCAAATGGAGTCCTTTAAGGTTTTACCAAATGGAGGCCTATAATTCTAAATCCAATGGAGCCCTATAAGTCTATATCCAATGGAGCCCTATAAGTCTATATCCAATGGAGCCCTATAAGTCTATATCCAATGGAGCCCTTATAAGTATATAGTCTATATCCAATGGAGCCCTAATAAGTCTATAGTATATATCCAATGGAGCCCTATTTGTTGCTCCTATTTTCTAAAGACAAATACGGTTGCTTTTTTTCTTTTTTTTTTTTTAATGAGAGAAAGTGTGTGTGTTTTGGGGAGGGAGGGGAGAAGGTTGTCATGGTGAGTTGGAGGAATAAATGGATAATGGAGCAACTGAGGAGGAGGGGGGGCATTTTGAACCAAGACTGAGTACAACATTTATGTTTAGTTTCTCATCCATTGATAGCGTCCAGTACATCAGAAGTACAACAGAAGTACAACATGAGTACAGCAGGAGTACAACACAAGTACAACAGGAGTATAACGGAAGTACAACAAAAGCACAATATAAATACAACAGGAGTATAACGGAAGTATAACCGAAGTACATGCACTTGTACATGTATAGATAGGACCACGAAAAATCATATCACTGGACGACAATTTCTGGAACTATAAATAAGTTACGCATTTGAAACAACTGCTATCCAAAATAATAATTCTAGAGAAAGAGATTTACTTAACTCGTTTTATGTGGAACTGAAAAAGGAGAATATTTATGGCAAAAGAATGGCACAACTCTGGTCAAACATTCTTGGATTGAAGAACAACATGCCCAGTATGACCTCACACCCAACTAACAGAAACATGACTTTCGCAGTATGACCTCACACCCCCACACAGAAACATGACTTGCCCAGTATGAACTCACACCCCACACAGAAACATGACGTGCACAGTATGACCTCACATGCCACACAGAAACATGACTTGCCCAGTATGACCTCACAACCCACACAGAAACACGAATCACACTGTATGTCTTATACCCCCCCCCCCCCCGGCCCCACGTCAAGGGTAGTGCCGTCCGGGGCTCGCCAAACTATTTACCGCCCCCTCCCACGAATCTTAGTCTGCCATCGCCCTAATGTGCCGCCGCTGTACATAATGGGGGAACAAATTACGCCCATCGGCATCCGTTTCCCAACGCCACTGCCCCTCACATCAACATAATTTCATCATTACAGACATGTATCTCACAGTGCTGAAGTTACGAAGAGGCTGGTGTTATAATCTATGTAATCCAACTGTCGTAAACAAGAAACTCAAAGCTCTCGGCAGTGTTGCTTTTTAATTAAGAAACTAAGGCGGCACATGGCGATATGACACTTTGACATTTGAATGAGACATTTGTCACGCCATCTCTGAGATGCGGGCTAAGGCGAGGGAATGTTTTGATAACATTAACAGGTACGGACAAGGGTGGGGGGGGGTGGGTGGCCCGATGGCCTTTTCCTGGGGGATCAAAATTAAGGCAAAGAGAAAAATATTGTTAACACTTAATTAGGCCTACGCCATTACTCAAATAGAATTTACTTTAATGGCTTACATATTATATTTCATAGTAGAATATAACAAACTAGTAATAAACCGATCTAAACATAGAAATTTGAGCTAAGAGATAGTCAAATGAGCAAAAAGAAAAATGGTCCTAGAATCTAGAATATATATATATATATATTTAAAGTTCGAAACTGTCATGGAGCATTCACCAACAATTCTCCCACGAGACGCCCTCTTGGTAAGGGTGCCATTATTTAGCTACCCCATCCTATTGTGAGTACTATAATGCACTTCCAATATAAAGTAAGAAACGGGTGAATATATATATATATATATTTTTTTAAATTTTAAAAATCAATAACCATGAAACTGGCTATAACGTGTCAATTTAATTGAGATTATCAGAATACTTCAGCAATCGTTCTTTTCTGAAGGGATGAGATGGTTCGTTAAGAGTTTTTCCTTACACTATTGGTCGGCAAACTCATTAGTCAAAATAGCCAAAAAAATCAGCAGTGGAACAATTAACATTTTTTTTTTTTTTTTGAGTGCCAAATTTCTTGTCAAGAACCTATCAAGAACCATGTTTTTCGGAGTCAAAACTGATTTGTGGCCGACTGGCCGAGCCGCACTCAGGTCGCTAAAGAGCCGCATGTGGCTCGTGAGCCACAATTTGCCGACCACTGGCTTTACACAAACTTCTTATTAACTGATTTTAAGCGATGAGCAAGGTCGTGACAAGACAAAAGCAGGGTCCGGGGAAAATTCTGTATAAAGGTGTCTTCTAAAGTTTGAATTTAGGTGTCTTATAAAGCCGTAATTTAGGTGTCTTCTATGTATCTTCTAAAGCTTGAATTTAGGTGTCTTTTAAAGCTTGAATTTAGGTGTCTTCTAAAGCCTGAATTTATATGTCTTCTAAAGCCTGAATTTAGATGTCATCTAAAGCCGTAATTTAGGTGTCTTCTAAAACCCGAATTTATGTGTCTTCTAAGGCTTGAATTTAGGTGTCTTCTATAGCTTGAATTTAGATGTCTTCTAAAGCCTGGATTATGTGTCTTTTAAAGCTAGAATTTAGGAGTCTTCTAAAGCTAGAATTTATATGTAATCTTCCCCCCCAAAAAAGATTTATATTAATACACCTATTTTTCAAGAAAAATGGCGCTCTGAAAATGGCGCAACGGGACTACACCCCCCCCCCCCCAAACCAACCTCTGCACCGCCATGGCTATGAGTATATATCTATTATAAAACATCTATTGCTTTGTTTAGGGTTTTACCTTTAGAGACTTGTACGCGGAATGCACTAATTCGGTACACGACTTAATCAAAAGTGGGCTTTGTTATCTGTGAAAATGAAGTTGTTATTCCGCCTTAACGTGTGTGTAATGTTACCCCCACCCCCCCCCCCCCCCCCCAAAAAAAAAAAACAACAACAAAAAAAAACGATTGTGGAGTTGTTTCGGCATAATCATAGTGTGTTTAACAATAGTGCAGCCGTGTGTATAGGTGGCAATGTCCTAACGTGTCATCTTAATCTTGTAATAGAAAGTTTTTGCTGACTTGCAATCTTCCTTTTATTGGTATAATTTTTTTTCATTGATGAACAAACCACAGATGAATAAACCGTATGTGAATGAACCGTATGTGAATGTGGTGGATCCCTTGTTCCATATACTATGTAATTATAGCGTACCTTATACTGCATTTATCAATGGATCCCTTGTTCCACCCACTATGTAATAGCGTAACCCTATACTGCATTTATCAGTGAAGGTAGACGTTGAAACTCTAAAGACTCCATGAACACTCCAGGCAGAGGCGTAACTAGGTTTTTGGCGGCCTTGGCTAATTTATTTTTTAAATAATAAAATTTAAAAATTAGAGATTTAGCGGCGCCCTTTTGAACAGGCGTAGGCCGGCGCCCTTGGCAACTGCCCCAATGCCAAGCCGTTCCTACGCCTATGACCCCAGGTAACAAAAGGGGTGCCAGCTTGGCTTTCTATATACAATTGCGAATTTCAATTTCAATTTCTATTTTTATTTTTAATTTAAAAGAAAAATTTATTTCTAAACTGGAGAAGTGTCAGTGAAACACTAAGAGCGTCGGGACACAAAGGACGCTAAGAATAAATCCAACAGCTTTTTTTTTCGTCTGCTGTTGATGTCTATATTTATTTCAGCCATAAAGTTATTCAAAGTTGTTGCTTTCCTTGCGTCTGTACAACACAATGAGGTTAAACAAGTTTTTTTTATTTGATGAATAATAACTTGAGTGGGAGGGGTGTGTGGAGAATTGTGGTAACCACTGTTTTCATGACACTGACAGCTAGGTGATACTGCTTTGTGTGTTTCTATTTCGAGTCTCCGTTCATTTCTGTGTAAGCCCCCCACCCCAACCCCACCCCACAGCAGTGACCGCCGTAACAAAGGCAATAAAAGGATTGTTATGTCGTCGAAGGTTGTTGGTCGGGTTCTGTCCGTACTATAATGTCAGTACTTATCATGTCAGTACTATCATGTCAGTACTATCATGTCAGTACTATCATGTCAGTACTATCATGTCAGTACTATCATGTCATTACCATCAAGTCAGTACTATCATGTCAGTACTATCATGTCAGTACTATCATGTCAGTACTATCAAGTCAGTACTATCATGTCAGTACTATCATGTCAGTACTATCATGTCAGTACTATCATGTCAGTACTATCATGTCAGTACTATCATGTCAGTACTATCAAGTCAGCACTGTGCAGACTTTTTTTTTCATTGATGAATAAACCACAGATGAATAAACCGTATGTGAATGAACCGTATGTGAATGAACCACAGATGAATAAACCGTATGTGAATGAACCACAGATGAATAAACCGTATGTGAATGAACCGTATGTGAATGAACCACAGATGAATAAACCACAGATGAATAAACCGTATGTGAATGAACCACAGATGAATAAACCACAGATGAATGAACCACGGATGAATAAACCATAGATAAACCACATAGCAATAAACCATATCTAAATAAACCATAAATGAATAAACCATAGCTTCAAGCTAAAACTAATTACTAACTTAAAAAACCTGCACTTATTTTAACGGTAAGACCCTAGCAGTCTGCCATCGTAGCCCGTGAGAGTGTGCCCCCCCCCCCCCCCCCACCCCACAACAGTGACCGCCGTAACAAAGGCAATAAAAGGATTGTTATGTCGTCGAAGGTTGTTGGTCGGGTTCTGTCCGTACTATCATGTCAGTACTATCAAATCAGCACTTTGCAGACGGCACCATCACATGCGTGTCAATAGGGCAATGGCTTCCAATCTCTTCGGAGTAGAGACACACGCTCCTTTTGGGATATGGTTACTTTTGTTTTCTTTTTTTTTTTTTGCAAGGTCACGATGTGCATAAATCAATAAAGATCATTGGGAAACAACTGTGATACATCAACTAGACCAGTGTTCCTCAACCTTTTCTACACCCCCTACGAATTGTTTTGCTAAATCTTTGCTACAAAAGTAGCTTTGCGATGAAAATTTTTAAAATAATATAATTCTAATTTATTGATTGAATTACAACGGAAACTTATCAATAGAAAATATAACACGACTAAAGAAATCTTTAAAAAAATAATTAAAAATTTATCACAATTTAAAAGGTAATGTCTCCTCTGATCTTAAATGCTCTTTACTCGCAGCACCGGAAATTTCTTCTCGTATTCCCTCCTCCCGGAAAGAGGGGGGGGGGGGGTAGCTAGCAGCCCAGGTTGAGAAACCCTGGACTATAGGGTACTTTAAAAAAAAGAGCTGAGAAACACTGCGCCACATCCTCTTGTAGTGGTCTCAGTCAACGAAATACAGTTCATTGATAAGGAGAAGCACGTACTTGTGAAAATAACCCTGATATGGGTCGATTATAGCCACCACTTGAACGCAGGGGTTCTTAAACAGAGTCCTAGTAGGTTCCATGCATATTTTGTTATGGCTGAGAGATGTGGGGTTGGGGGAGGGGGCTCTTGAAATTTTTGAAAAAGGCTTTCTCCGTTGTCCTCAAACCGACGTAGAATTATCACGTTAGTGTACACCTGTTTCCCGTTTCCAGGTGCGTCCGTGGTTATGGCAAGTGTCCGGTTGCTCGTTATGTCACTGATTAGAGATTCGGGGTCAAACATACGATCCGCGATTTCGTCTGATGATGTTTTTTTTTTTTTTAAAAATCCGGAATCAATTCGTTAAACATGCCGAAAAAATGGAATGCTGAACAAAATCTCCGCTGTCAGAGTCCTTGTCAGATCCCTTGTCAGATTCCTTGTCAGATCCCTTGTCAGATCCCTTGTCAGATCGCTTGTCAGATCGCTTGTCAGATCCCTTGTCAGATCGCTTGTCAGATTCCTTGTCAGATTCCTTGTCAGATTCCTTGTCAGATCCCTTGTCAGATCCCTTGTCAGATCCCTTGTCAGATTCCTTGTCAGATTCCTTGTCAGATTCCTTGTCAGATCCCTTGTCAGATCCCTTGTCAGATCCCTTGTCAGATTCCTTGTCAGATCCCTTGTCAGATTCCTTGTCGGATCCCTTGTCAGATCCCTTGTCTGATCCCTTGTCAGATCCCTTGTCTGATCCCTTGTCAGATCCCTTGTCAGATTCCTTGTCGGATCCCTTGTCAGATCCCTTGTCTGATCCCTTGTCAGATCCCTTGTCTGATCCCTTGTCAGATCCCTTGTCAGATCCCTTGTCAGATCCCTTGTCAGATTCCTTGTCGGGGAATGGCGTCCTCTTTATCTGATTACACACACTTTCTTTAAAAACAAATCTTTTTGTTCACACACATCAGTCGATTGAAAAATGGTTCATTTATTTCTCTTATGAACACAAAACTCGACTGGGCTTCAAACAAAGAGAAAGAAATCGACAGAAATGGTTTAGTATTGAAATCTAAATTTATGTCTTAGACAGATACGGGCCAAAGTGGACGCTGGCAGAATCTCGAACATTCACGCTCAGAACGAACGGCTTGGGGGAAAAGAGAAGGAGGTGAAATGAAAGAAATTTTAAGAGTGTGGCCCGTGGGAGGACGTGACGTGACGTACCTGTTTCCTGTCTGTTAGTAACATAAACTCATTGAAAACAACGGGACCTGCGGGTGGGGACCGGGGAGGGGGGGGGGCGGTGAATGTAAAAGTTCACTAATGGACGGGGCTATTGTTTTATTGCAGTGTGTAGTTATAATAGCAAAGTATTGCACAACAAAATTAGGTAGCCTACTATAGCTTAAGATTCCAGGCCGTGCTCTAACACAGTGTTTCCCACACGTTTAAGTTTTTTGGCGGACTGGCGGACATTTTTCACACTTCACCAGGGGTCGTTGTCAGATTGACTTATTACTTATATATTTTTTACACTAAATATTTTTTCATAAAAAATATTGTATTATCAACGATTGGGCAATGTAAATGAACTATTGCCATATTTTTGGACAGTGTAAATGAACTATTGCCATATTTTTAGCCAGCGTAAATGAACTATTGCCATATTTTTTGGCCAATGTAAATGAACTATTGCCATATTTTTGGCCAGTGTAAATGAACTATTGCCATATTTTTGCGAATGTAAATGAAATATTACCATTTATTGGCCAATGTAAATGAACTATTGCCATATTTTTAGGCCAATGTAAATGAACTATTGCCATATTTTTGGCCAGTGTAAATGAACTATTGCCATATTTTTAGCCAGCGTAAATGAACTATTGCCATATTTTTTGGCCAATGTAAATGAACTATTGCCGTATTCTTTGGCCAATGTAAATGAACTATTACCATATATTTTGGTCAATGTAAATGAACTATTGCCATATTTTTTGGCCAATGTAAATGAACTATCACCATATTTATTGCTTGCTGTTACAAGTTTTATAAATGGCTGTTTCAGTTTATACAACTTGAATCCAGTTTCATGTCTCGCGTGTTGTCCGGTCCGGCAAGATAAGGCACAGCAGACTTGTGTGGGTCGGTGGACCACCACTTTGAGAAACAGTGCTCTAACAGATCCAAGATCTGGTGACACGGACAGCGAGATGAAATCCTGGAGATCACTGGAAAATTGCTATGGGTCAAGAAAATGCTCCTGGGTATTAGGGGGCCGATTTGGGTGTGGGGGTGGGTGTGTACACCCAAACAATGTATGTATCAAAGGAAACGGTTAAGAAAATAGTAAATACTAGAAGAGGAATGGAAATATTAACAGTAGCAAAAGAGCAGAGGCATAGAGGCAGACAAAGGAAACCATACATAAACAATGTTGCAACAGAGGCTTAGAGGCAGACACAAGAAACCATACATAAACAATGCTGCAACAGAGTGAGAAGAAGCAACATCCTAATGGAATGTAAGTGAACTATTCAATACAACCAATTGACTTGGCAGGTTTTGAGATTATATCCCCAGGTCAATGTAACATAGCAAATAAATAAACCGTTTGGTTGAAGATAGAAGAATGCCAGCCAGACTTGCAGAAATATTGCCTTGAAGGTAACACGCACTCTACTCTTCCAACAAAGGCGTAGGATAAAAAAAAAGACTTTAAAACACCATGGGCTCCGAAAATATTATCATTGGCAACCTGAGATTAAAGTTTAAACATTGAGACTCGGCCTCCTACTCCTCTCGCCCTCCAATAGCCCACCCCCCTACCACGTCATTTTCAGAATATTTATTGAAAGATGTACAACATTCATCAAATAAGCCCCATTCCCACCCCCCCCCCACCCCGACCGAAAAAAACAACATCTTTCAACACCATTATGCAAAGTGGACGGTGTGCGTGATGCGGGCTGAATTAAACGCTCAAAAATCGTATGGAATAAACAATGTAGCGGAAGGCAAAAGAATGCCATAACATTGTATTTAACATTTTTGTTAACTCGAAAACACCCGTTAAGCAATATCTCGCTCTTGGGACGAGTCCGCTGGATGGGTATTTTCTTAAAATATATACAACGGTCACGCGTTAAGCGATATCTCGCTCTTGGGACGAGTCCGCTGGATGGGTATTTTCTTAAAATATATACAACGGTCTCGCGTAAAGCGATATCTCGCTCTTGGGACGAGTCCGCTGGATGGGTATTTTCTTAAAATATATACAACGGTCACGCGTTAAGCGATATCTCGCTCTTTGGACGAGTCCGCTGGATGGGTATTTTCTTAAAATATATACAATGGTCACGCGTAAAGCGATATCTCGCTCTTGGGACGAGTCCGCTGGATGGGTATTTCTTATAGTATACAACTGAAAGTTGCTAAATGAGATGTTTTGAAACGTTCCACCGCGACACACTTGTTTCCTGTGTGTCACCAGTGAATTGGCCAAGGGCGGTTCTTGACTTTGCCGCCCCTGATTCATGATAACCATTGTGTACACCGAATAGACAGGAAAAATACGCCATGGAGAGTACGTTAAGTGGGCCCAACAAATGCCAACCCCATAAAGGTGACGCCCGGGCGTCCCTTCCCCACCCCACTCTCTCTTCCTACGCCAGTGTGTGTCCCCAAGGTGTGTCGAGATATTTTGATTTTAAAAAAATAACTTTATAGAAAATTAGAAGCAGCCTATTAGTGAGCATGAACCTCAGATCAATAAGACACAAAATACAATCCTGTTATTAATTAACTAGATATAGCCCGCCAAACATTGGCGACAGCAATGCGTGAACTTACCATCTACTTAAGTTACTTGACAAAACATGAACTCAAGTAGCGCACATTTAAGAATCCCAATATTTGCGACACCCCTTTTCCCCCATGATACGTCACTGCACACTTTTTATTTCACGCCCATGAACTTTATTAAACATTCCGATGTCCCAGCCACATTTAAACCGAATATTTTTTTTTAAAATTTATTTTAAACAGACGATTTCATTTTTCGAAAAGAAAATATTACGCACCAAACGCAGCTGCGTTATATAAAAAGAAATCATCTAGCGTAGTTATCGGAAATTATATATTACGCGCTATTGAACTCATTATTGAACCATATTTTCTTTCAAACATTTAGAATTATTTAATTTGTAATATCCTATCAATACCAAATTCACTTATTAGGAGGGATTGAATTAGGAAGCAGTCCACGAGTCATACCAGAAGCGTAATATATATAAAGATCTTACTCGACTATAGCTCGCTTAAAAGCTGCATGTCACCGTAAGAGCTCGACACATTTAATTCCCGTTGTGAGCTTTCACGTTAATTCAACTAATTCGTTTTAACGTGTCTTAAGGTGAAAAATGAAGGACACAAAGGCTCACAAAGCTGTTTCACATTGACGTACCTTATTATGTACAACTGATAGATTTCTAAATCATAATTTACTCTTTTTTTCTCCTTTAAAAAAATGTTGAAAAGTTGTTACCCACTTGCGCAAGAGATCAAATGCAATATTCACATTACAGGTCAGGTGGATCTTACAGTAAATTGACGTAATAGTTCAACGCAATCTACCCAAACCTGCTTTGCCATGCAGCAGATGATGCCATGCATGGTGTTAATAGTTGACACGCTAGGCCTCAAAAAGAAATAAAATGAAGAAATTATGGGAAAATACCACAACATAACAAAAAAAATGTTATATTAATTATATACATTAGGTCAAATTATTCTATACCTTACAAGCCGACATGCGATCCCACGTGATCCTAACACCTGTGAGGTCACGACAGGTAAAACAACACAGATAACACACGCGATCATGGTCCAGGGTGTGCTACGCTGTCACGGCCGTACATTAGTGTGCTACTGCACAGCGTGTCGGTGGTGACACGAGGACGGAAAGGTCAAACACGCCGGCGGTTCTTGCATAGTATTAGAATTCCGAGAATCTCCGTCCTTGGCCGCTGGTGGGGAGTCCTGAAGCGCCTGGTGCAGTCTACTTTAATTCCAGTTTTGGCTCCGTTTGACTGACTTTCCTAACACACTTCTCTGACCGGTGGTTTATGTCAAATAAGTAGAATATTTAAACATTTAAGACAGAAATGTGACGCCACTAATGATCATGTTGTTGTTCTTTTTCCAATATAACATCGGATCTCTAACAAGAAACATCCTCTTCTTCCACACCCCTCTCCCCAGTTACTTATCCATGGTAAACCCAATCACAGGGTTGATCTATGGTAACCCAATCACAGGGTTGATCCACAGTAAACCCAATCACAGGGTTGATTCACGGTAAACCCAATCACAGGGTTGATCCACGGTAAACCCAATCACAGGGTTGATCCACGGTAAACCCAATCACAGGGTTGATCCACGGTAAACCCAATCACAGGGTCGGTCAGGGTTCGTCCATGGTAAAAATGTTTTTTTTTAATTCTAAGACTCCGGTTGCTTTAAAAAAAAAAATAAGAAAGGTTGTAAAATTAGAACGACGATGACGACACCAGATCAGTATAGCATTGACAGTAGTTGAGTGTTGACCACAAAAATCGCTTGTAGCCCCTCCCCCCCCCCCAACCCACTTTTTTTTTCCAAACGGCACAACACGCCCCATTCTAAAGCCATTAAGTGGCGTATGTTCAGGGTTCACTGATCGTTGTGGGGTGCTTGCTTACGCCTTAATTAACACTTTAATTAAATTATATGATATATATAGAACGCAGCTGTTTAGTAGGTTATAGGGGCTAGACTTTAAGCCTATCGGGGTTTCCCCGAGCTTCGACACACACATCCAAATGCGCCACATGTGGCGTGAGGTCAGTAGTGGAGAGTTGATGTGACATCGGACCACTCTCACGTGCAAACGGCTGCACGATTGAATAGCAAACCTGTCGACTTTGCCGCTTCATGAGACCTTTATATTTTTTACGGGCTACTCTTTTAAGCAATTGAGAACAGCTGTAGTTCCCGTTACCAACAAGATCAAAGTGCATATTCTTTAAAGTGATGTGGGGAAAAAATACAATACACACACACATATATATATATGTATATATATTACTAAGAACGGTGGAAGGCTGGTCATTAATGAGAACCATTGTACCCCCACCACCCCGCCCCTGGAGCTCGAACTGGGTCAGGTTTTTAATACTGTAGACACAGAAGTCAAAACAGCGGAATGAGTCACCGACTCTTTCACGTTTCCCGTTTCAACAAAGCCCTCTTCATCTGAAATACGGCTGTCGGTGACAAAGGTTAGGTCTACTGACTCTATCCACACACACAAGCTTGGTCATTGTCTGATACACAAATGGTGTGATTGGTCTAGT
Organism: Omphiscola glabra; assembly: GCA_964017045.1. NCBI lineage: Eukaryota > Metazoa > Mollusca > Gastropoda > Lymnaeidae > Omphiscola > Omphiscola glabra. The sequence goes on along the minus strand of OZ024806.1, from coordinate 13,539,325 downwards.
GACTCTATCCACACACACAAGCTTGGTCATTGTCTGATACACAAATGGTGAAATGCCGTTGTATTTGTTTTGTTTAACATAAGCTTGCGTCCTATATGAAACCATCAATACGGTATAATACTATACGGACCCTTCTTATATAATCAAATGTCAGTAGAAATTAGAAATGTAAATAAAGAAAATTGCAGACTGTATACAAGTATCTTCCTGTATAATGTATAAAAAAAAGAAAATATCAGTACTGACTCTTCCTATTGCAGCCCTATATCAAGACAATGAATTTTTCAAAGCACCACGTAGGCCAACAATACAGCTCAAGTAAAGAGCCATAGGTTATGAGATGCCAAGTAAAGAGCCATAGGTTATGAAATGCCAAGTAAAGAGCCATAGGTTATGAGATGCCAAGTAAAGAGCCATAGGTTATGAGATGCCAAGTAAAGAGCCATAGGTTATGAGATGCCAAGTAAAGAGCCATAGGTTATGAGATGCCAAGTAAAGAGCCATAGGTTATGAGATAGATAGATGCCTATAATTTACATTAACCATGCTGACAGCGTTCTTATGTTAGTGCTTATGAAGTACTGTTAGTGCTTATGAAGTAGACGTTGTAATCGAGACATGAAACTGTGTAGTCAGTTAATATATTACCAAATTTTTATTACATATACGGTATACCATGACTTTTTTCGGCTGATTCAGATGTGTGGTCCCTGTACGGGAGTCACTGCCCTTTGTTTATAGATTTAGGGTTCAGGTTAGGGTGAGGGATAGATAGAGGGACCATATCGCTACATTTTTTTACCCTTTTTTCTAAGATAGAGATCCCTTTTCTTTTAATACGGTTGCGCCACAAGCCTTCCAAGCCCCCCCCCCCCGCCCAGAAGCCACACAAGCCTCAGAACCCCCACAAGGCGTAACAAACACAAGGAAGTAACATCTTTTTAAAATGTTCATACTCGATGAAATTATATGTACTTATCATAAAGGTCTAATTGATCGATCTCGTGACTGATAGCCCCCGACGGCCCTCCGATCAGTTACAGCGCACTCTATCCATCCTGTTAATATCAATAAAACAAGCTGTGTTTATTTATTGCACTCCCAACTATTTCAGACGCAATCTTCTATGCCACAAGCCCAGTTGGTCGTAGCAACACCGTATATATGTCTTACCTGTTTAAGTCTCAGTCCCTTTGGTCATCCACGCAAAAAAAACCAACCAATATCACATATCACAACAGATGTCACAGAAACTCCCATCTTTGGTGCACGTATTTCGTCATCCACGACACTCATGATCAGCACATCTAAAATTACAACGCGGTCTTACACCTAAATGAAAGCAACGCCTCAACGGGTCGTGTATTTCTCATTCACTAATCTAAATTCTGCCTTAAATCCTTCATAGCCTGTGTCACTCCTTGTGGACTATCGGTAATTCCCGAAGTAAGACCAAGTTTTATTTAACACATCTAAAAATAACACACAAAAAAGCGTGCCAGTCCTCAGCACATGGCATTGAGAAGTCACAAAAGTCCTTTATGCGTAAACGAAAAGGGTCCTAATTACGACCAACAATCTCTGAAATCCATTTCACGGTAGTATCCTGTCCCCGGATGCGTCGCAAACCTCCGCATTTATTTTGTTACTGTTGAAGTGAAGAGAGTGGAGGGGGGGGGGGAAGGGTGGGAGGGGGGTAATTGATCCCATACGACGGGCCGTTGTCAACAAGAGACGTAAATACCTGGTCTAGGTGGCTCAGAGTTAGCCGTGGGTGAAACGTTGCGGAGATAATAGAGCGGTAGTAAAGCGCGTTGGAGGCGCTGTGGGTGCGCTGGTACGCAAACAATCAGGGAGGGGGTATGAACAACGTCTCGTTTTGCTGCTAATGATGGACGAGACATTTCGGGATGTGGGGCAGTGGAAAGAAGAGGCGGCGGAGTCGATGGTGGTGTGAACGTGTCACCCCCATCCTCTCTTGTAGTGAACGCGTGTCATGGTTGAATTGTTCTGAGAGGTACTCATATTCTGTGCACTCATAGATCCCGTTATTCCAGAGGTTCCGGTGTTAGGGTCTGCTCAATGTGAGATTGTCCATTCAGAGTATGAGACACCACCAACCCACCAATATGGGCATATTTGTAGCTCCCCTAAATTTAATACAAAGAAAATGTGCACAAAATACGGTGCGCATATTTGAATATGCCCATCTCTGTATGCGACATGTAACAGTATAGACCATCAACGTACATATTGGTACGCTAAAATGTTTCCTTTTCAAATGTGATGTTTTTGCTTGGCTGGGCTTTGGTGGGGATTGAACTACATACCATCAACTTAAGATTTGCTCAGTTTAGACCGCTCGGCCATCCAGCACCCAAGTTACAGTTGCTGTGCATTTTTTTAGGAAAGTGATTTTTTTTTTTTTTTTAAGCACTTTTAAAAACATTTAATTACTTATTTTATGACAATGGTGTGGTTTGTGTGTCGTAGACCCGATGGTTGAAAGTTAGAATATCTGGTGTGTAAATTTTAAACTCTGTCACAAATGACTGGGGCAGGGGTACAGAACGGGGCTCCATTGTAATTAAGGTAACTTATGGGATGGGCGGAAATTGCTGTTAGTTTTGGAGAGGCATTGTTGGGGGATCGAGGTGGGGGTTAATAGAGTCGTGCATCTTTTAGATTTGGGGACGTATCTTTCCATGACTTCGCATGATGATTTTGGGGTTAACGACGGGGAATTCTAATTGACCGGATATTAGGGGGGGGGCAGGGGTGGGCTAACAGCTAGCATTCTTGGACGACCACCTAAGGAGGTAGAAAATTGTATATAAGATAGAACGCTTGGCGACATAAGGGAGAGAGAGTTAGAGATTCGTGGACGGGGATTAGGAAGTTGTAGACGCAGCGTGACTAGACTTAGTTGAGGATAGAAACAGTGATAGACTGTTAGGCAAGTGTTAGAGTTAGGGAAGAAACTTTACTAAATTCGTTATGTTTATCAATACATCATTTATCTAAAACTGTTGCTGAGGAGTTGTTTGATCATTCGTTAATGCTCTGTGTTTTCTTCGTTGTACTTCTCAACGTCTGCACTATTGAACCATCACAGAGAGGAACGGCTTCGTACTATTCACTACACCACCAATACCACTTGGTACATGACCATAAGTACGGGCCATACCTCATAATACCATCTAATCTGTGACAAACTCCATGCTGATACATGGTGAAAAAAAGCAAGATCACATTATATAAATTATATACATACATATATACATGCATACCTAAAAATATACATATTTAATAAACTTTTTGTTTCAATGAAGGTGAAAGGTGGGGAATTATTTCCTACCTACGGCTGAAATGTTTCATTGGAAAATGGCGTCAGCGGGCCGTCGAGCGCCAGCCCTTAATGCCCTCCCCCCTGACGCAACCCCACACAGCCCAAGCACCAGGTTCCTCCGATACCGGACCGTGCAGTGGCACGCCAAGGACCTCCCCAGCCGGGACCGCCTGGGACGTCTGGTCGACCAAAGACGCTGCGTTTAAAGCGTCCGCAGTCGACTCTCACAAGGAGCCGGGATGGTACATTTACGTCCTAATATCTCCCCCCTCCCACACCCATCCGAGGAATTGTCGGACGCCCTTTAAGAAGGGTTCTACAATGGGTTTCCACCCCGCAACTAGTTTGCGAAGCATCTGGGCGAAACGGTTGCCTAGGAGATGCTTTCTCGGGGCTGCGTATTTAGAATCATCGGCCAGAGACTTCCACCTTGCCTCATATCCGTTAGCGGCAACTTGTAATCATGATCCCAACCCTGTCTTTGCCTTTACCTCCAACTGTAAAACGTCACAGTGGGCAGCCCTGCAGGTGCTGTTTTTGTATTCCGGCAGGTACCATGCATGTCCCTTGTCTGTCCACACAGGACACGCAATGGTGGTTTTGTTCCCCTGGGAACGCCGAGGGGGGTCAAGTGGCCGGGCGCCCTTCAATCGACAAGCCACACCAGACTCGCCAACCTGATCCCCATGGGAGGCCTACCTATGGCTAAACAATTCTTATTTGTATCTGGTTGTATCTCCAAAAAGGACAGAAACGTGGAAAAGTTCATGCCGTGGAAGGAAATACATGTAGTAAATAAGGACAGCCAACCTCCGCTACAAAATGTTCCTCTTGTGTCAACTACTTTACCACCATCTTCAACGGGCGTCTTTTCTTTTCTTTGTCCATCACTACTACGACAACGGTCATCACAAGCAGGCAACACACGCACGTACATCTGAGGTCGCAGAAGTGAAACCCGATAGCCAGGCAGAAACATGAAGGAAGTCACTGACTACGGAGGCGCGTCCACGCGCTGACAGGAAGTGACCAGAAGACATACAAGCCTCGTTTCAGATGCAGACGTCACTCCGAGTTTTGTTATTGTAATCAGCTGATCGATATTAGTTTTGGAAATGACCGCCTGGGCGGGTGTCTACGGGGTCACAGCGGGTACTGACATTTTTTGAACTGGGAAACAAATAAATCACATTATATAGCTGACCAGAAGTCGAAAATCCCCTCCCCATCCCCAACTTCAGCCACCCAAACCCTAACCGCACCGAAATATTTCAAAGCTATTATTTGTTTAAGAAACATCGAATTAGTTGTTCTTTCTCCTAAAATTATTTTTTAAAAAACGACTGATGACATTTATTTTGGATATTATATATATATATACATACGAAATTTACTGTGGTTGAGATATACACATACGAAATTTACTGTGGTTGAGATATACACAGTAGGTCGTAATGAATTGTGGTCGAGATAAAATCAATAAAAGGAATTATAAGGTTGAGCTTATATATATCTATATATCTATATGTATGTATATAAGCAATTAATGTGGTATACACATGCACACACACACACACACACACACATATATATATATATGAAGAGCTGATTTTCAAAATGCTGTATATCCATTTTGGGGGTTTTGAGATTATTCAACTTTTTTACAAAAAATTAATAAAACGTTGAGAGGATTAAATCATTTTTAGACACGAATAAAATAGGTATATAATGTGTTTAGTATATAGAATTTACCATGTCCTAAACGAACCTGGTTTGCTCTACAAAATGGTTAGGTTTTTTCATTTTTTAAAAAATGGTGGATACCGCGTTTTGAAAATAAGCTCTTCGTATATTTACATGAGATTATTGTTGCCCTCGTTCAACGGTCGCTTTAGACACTTCCGAAACACGTTTTGGTGACAACGCAAATCTGACCTCAACAACTTTTGGGTGCACGGCTTTTGTGCACGGTTGGGGGGATGGGGGTGTGGGGGGGGGGCAGTGATTTTGTATCGTGTCGTCACTATCGGCAACGGTCGATGTTTTGGTTAAAAAGTGCGTATCGATAACATAACAATAGCAACGGTTATTCGAGGGAAAAAAAATTGCTCATCGACATCGTTATGATGGGCTGTAGGCGATGGTCCTTGCATGATGGAACGCCTACTGATATATACGCAATAATAATTGGCAAATGAATCTTGTTTTTATTACCGCATCCTAGGGAGGGATCTAAGCCGGATTCCAGCATTTGTGATACATTCATTTCTATCATAAAATTATGTTGTTTTTACTACCGCATCCTAGGGAGGGATCTAAGCCGGATTCCAGCATTTGTGATACATTCATTTCTATCATAAAATTATGTTGTTTTTACTACCGCATCCTAGGGAGGGATCTACGCCGGATTCCAGCATTTGTGATACATTCATTTCTATCATAAAATTATGTTGTTTTTACTACCGCATCCTAGGGAGGGATCTAAGCCGGATTCCAGCATTTGTGATACATTCATTTCTATCATAAAATTATGTTGTTTTTACTACCGCATCCTAGGGAGGGATCTACGCCGGATTCCAGCATTTGTGATACATTCATTTCTATCATAAAATTATGTTGTTTTTACTACCGCATCCTAAGGAGGGATCTAAGCCGGATTCCAGCATTTGTGATACATTCATTTCTATCATAAAATTATGTTGTTTTTTTTCAATATAAATTGAAGATTACCAACACCAGAAACGCCGAGTGTGATGAGAAACTGTGGACACGGCTTACATCACTTAAAACGTCAATAAACAGAACTGATGTGTACGCGCAGAACTCATGTGTACGCTCAGAGCTCATGAGTACGCACAGATCTGGTGTGTACGCACAGAACTGGTGTGTACGCACCGAACTTATATGTACGCACAGAACGCATGTGTACGCTCAGAACTGATGTGTACGCACATAACTCATGTGTACGCTCAGAACTCATTTGTACACACGTAACTAATATGTACGCACATAACTCATGTGTACGCACAGAACTGATATGTACGCACATAACTCACGTGTACGCACCGTTGTAAAAATAAACGGATGAGTCTAATATGTTCGCTGTTGTAGCCTTGGTTTTGATATCAAGGTCACCCAATAGCAGATCTAATGGCCTATCAAAATGGAACACATGTAGCCACACTGATTGTAAGATTACGTAGCGCACACTTGTTGCACCGCCATGGAATGAATATGATTGTTTGGAAATGTTATATGTACTGTGCATCAGCGTAAGCCAGCGGCTCTCAACCTGTGGGTCGCGACCCCTTTGGGGGTCGATCGACCCTGTGCAGGGGTCGCCCAAGAGCATTGGAAAACACATAAACGCTGCAGTTATGAAGTAGCAACGAAAATTATTTTGTGGTTGGGGGTCGCCACAGCATGAGGAACTTATTATAGGGTCGCGGCTTTAGCAAGGATGAGAACCACTGGCGTAAGCAGAGAATATGTGCAACAGATTAACGGGACAACCCTTAATCTCTGAGTGATTAACTGCTAAAAAATATTTCCAATTCTATTTGGATGCAGTTAATAAGTGTGTGGTAAACGGAGGGGTTGATAGAGGTTAGATAAACAGCCTGGGTCTGCACAGGATGAATTCTATAGGCATAGAGAAATAATTGTATGAATTGATAGATGGATGGATCTATGCATGTCATTATGGATGGATAGATGGATGGACGGATGTATGGATTTAGGACTTCTGCGCCGTCTCTATGCCAGCCCCCGGGGGGGGGGGGGAAAGGGCGGGTTTTAGCCGCACGACACTATTAGCATTATCACGTGATGCCATAGATTAATCCTATTAATGAGAATCTCAACGATGACACCGGAAATAACAAATCGTGACGTCAATATCGGAAAATTGGGTCAGTGACAACTAGTTTCTAAAGGCCATAGTGCTCGTGTCCCCAAATGAAAAAGTGTGTGGGGGGGGGGGGGGGGTCATGCGGCATCTGAAGTACGCAATCGTTAAGACTTGTTTTTTTTTTACGTTTTTTTCTTTCACATAAAGACCAAAAAAAAAAATTGCGTTAAATGAAGAACGTTCCACCGGAAGGTCGCCAAATTCAAAACAAATATATTTTTCGAACTTTGTGAGGAGCAAATATGACAAACACGGGAGACATTGGTAAAAAAACTATGTTGACCTCTTCCAAATATCAATTTCCTATTAGCAGACATCGAACACGCTTTCAAACTCACTGCACGACTACGTTTTTTTTTTTGTTTTGTTAGTTTGTTCGAATTTTTTATAAATCCAAATAGTAATAAGGAGATGCGCGAAACGAAACCATCGGCGGATTATTTTCTCTTGCAGAAACAATGAGTTGGACAGAACAGCCTGGAAATGTTACGGTTCTCAAAAGACTCATTGAAAAACTAATTTAATTGTGAAACATAACACATTTAAAAAGATTGATTTTTTTAATAAAACAACGCACAAACAAGATTGATCATTAAAAGATAAGACACAAATAAGATTGATCATTATAACATAAGACACAAACAAAATGGATCATTATAACATAAGACACAAACAAAATTGATCCTTTGCAGTTGTGAGTACTATCAACAAATGTAAAGAATTTTCAAATATTTTTAGACACGAAAAGACGAAATTGTAAATTGTCTTTCATTGTCGTCGCCGCGCCGCCCCCCCCCCCCCCCCACCCTCGCCTCCATTCTTTTCCTATCAAGGTTTGACATCTCTTGCTCTACCATTTCAATAAGCCTTAAGGAGCCAGCTACTGTAAAGATTGTCCTTTTTAATTTCTCAGACACGGCATCCTTGGCCTTGATCGATATTATTTATTAGCTCACTAATTGAAACAAAACTATCATGGCTTCGTACACGCGTGGGTCTGCTGGCCCCGGCGGCCATTTTCTGGGTCGCGTCTTTTTTTGTTTTGTTGTTGCCATGACAATGAGAGCCGGAAGTGTTTTCAACAAATAAGTAGCGTATGACGAAGAATAAGTAGTGGTCGGTAATTGTGCACTTGTCTGTACTATTACATTGTTGCATCTCACCACTTACCATTAGGGCGTAATTAGGTCAGATTCAGTAGCGGATCCTGTCAGAGGTGGTGACGAGATACAGATCACACCCCTCGTGGGAAGTATACGGAAAACTTTTGTTGTTGTTTTTTAAATTTTCAACTAGCTCCACCATGAAGTTCCGACACTTTTTCTGTTGTGGTGTCCCACACCACACAACTGATTTTATATTCCGCCACTGAACGTTTAGTCGTGACCTAATTTGAGCTAGTGAGTAGTTTTAGGCGTGTCGAAGACCCCCCCCCCCCCCCCCCCCAGTCTTCTAGAGCCACTTCCGCATCGAGGTACGCTATGACGTCAATGGCTTCAATAATTTACCACAACAATCTGTTTTCCAGCACACAACAATTGAGTAACATATATATATATATATATATATATATATATATATATATATAAGGTGTTTAATGAAATATATATCCAATGCTAAACCCTAACCCACTCCCTACCCCAAATGAGAACAACAAAAAGAATTAAGAATTAAAGCAGCAGCAATAACAGCAAAAAATAAACGAACAAAAGCTACACACTCGTAAAGTATTGTTTTTTTTTTTAATGGGCCAGAATTCAAGGTTTCGACCCAGTGATGTGACAGACAAAGAGTGTAGCCGTAGCACTAGTCAAGTTTTGGGGCTTGAAGAGCCAGCACATGATCTCAGGTACTAAAGAAATCACGGCCTCGCCATAGTTTCGAGATCGTGCATTAAAAAAAAAAGAACAGTTTTGAATCAGTTCGGTAGAAGTGGATCAAAGTCTGCTGATACAATTGATCCCTGATCGAATAGAATACATGCACATTGACTTGAAACCAATTTTGATTAAAGAACTTTCTTTTTTTTTTTTGGTGCCCTTTGTTTAGCCCTGAGAGTAGCCCATCAAGCCTAGGTACCTATAGCGTTATTCCTGGACCGAAAGGGTATATTTGCTGAATGGGGTATACTTATAGCGTTATACCTGACCTGAAAGGGTATTTGCTCAATGGGTACTAATAGCGTTATACCTGATCTGGAAGGGTATGTTTGCTTAATGGGACATACTTATAGCGCTATACCTGGCCTGAAAGGGTATATTTGTTGAATGGGACATACTTATAGCATTATACCTGGCCTGAAAGGGTATATTTGTTAAATGGGACATACTTATAGCATTATACCTGGCCTGAAAGGGTATATTTGTTGAATGGGACATACTTACAGCATTATACCTGGCCTGAAAGGGTATATTTGTTGAATGGGACATACTTATAGCATTATACCTGCCCTGAAAGGGTATATTTGTTGAATGGGACATACTTATAGCATTATACCTGGCCTGAAAGGGTGTATTTGCTGAATAGGACATACTTATAGCATTATACCTGGCCTGAAAGGGTATATTTGTTGATTGGGACATACTTATAGCATTATACCTGGCCTGAAAGGGTGTATTTGCTGAAAACAAAAAAAACGTGACCTTTGTCTATCAAATTACTGATGCATCGAGCCTATTGAAACTACTTTATCAATAATAAACTTCCGGGAGGCTTACAGTAAGCTGTGCTTCCGTCTGACGGCATGACGGAGTCTTGCGTCTCACAACGATACTGTAATCTATTGTTATTCAGAGGCCAAGCGCAATAATTTATTACACTGAGCCATGTTACTACAGATTCTCCAGCACGGCCAGCGTCTTCACGGCCCCATTGCTCAATGAATTATTCAAAAACTTTAACCTATGAGGTCCGGATAGCAAACAAATCATGTAGTTTTTATGACTAGCCGACCCTTTGCTGTTCCGATTCTGGCGCACAACGCGCAGTCAAGAACTGCCCGGTATTTCCGGAGAGTGGATGAGATAGTTGGGTGAGGTGGGGTGGGGTGGGTGGGTGTTGGCTTGAGGAAAGCAAGAAAGTTAGACCAAAGTTACTTATGTACCAATTAAGACTAGCACCTTAAAGACACGTCTTGCTTACACGAGGCACGGCCGGATTCAGCAAGAACAACAGGCTGGGTAACTCTATGGCTGATCAAATAGTCAGAAAAATGACTTCGACTATAGGTCATTTATGTCAGCATATTTCTGGCATCCTTCTTTGTTTCTTTGTGTTTGATATTGAGCTGTTGGGTGGCTCTAGGGTCTTAGATATTGTCTTGTGTTTCATGATAAAGTATTATGCATTTTGCTACCATTTCTAAATCTAAATTTGCTACATAAATAAATTATGCATTTCGTTTCCATTCATAAATTTAAATTTTTCCCACATACATTAGTATGCACTTTGATATAATTTCTAAATCTAAACTTGCTACATAAATTTTTATACATTTTGATACCATTCTCAAATTTATACCAGGACAACAAAATGTCACTATTTGGTAGTAGATTTATTTCCCTTCTATTCGATAATTTACCTTATTTAACTATTTCTTGAGCTCACCAATAGTTTACATTACTTTATGCGCCCTGAGTTCACTAATAGTCTACCTTACTTTACGCGCCCTGAGTTCACCAATAGTTTACCTTACTTTACGCGCCCTGAGTTCATCAATAGTTTACCTTACTTTACGCGCCCTGAGTTCACCAATAGTTTACCTTACTTTACGCGCCCTGAGTTCACCAATATTGACACATTGTTCTAACGACTCTCTTGTGATTTGCCGCCATTTTTGGATCACTTAGCTCACATCATGATGCTGTCAGATGATAATGACACCGGCTGCTGTGAGGACAGTTTCAAAATTTGTTTTTAAAGCCAAAAAATCGTTCTCCAGCAATTCGGACAAGGCTGATAGTTCCCAGCGGACGATTCCAGTGGCGTTGGGGCGAATAAAATCTCTGCTTTTCCATTTTACGTTAAGCATGCTCTTGTCATCTGAATGTACTGCTTGTTAATAAATTCATATGATTTTCATAAATAAATCTCATATTCATAAATATAACTCACGTTCATTAACACAACGCGCATTCATAAATATTCCTTACTTTGTAAAAAAAAAATTCTCACCTTCAGAATTACATCTTACCCTCATAAATATTATCTCAACTCCATTAGACTCATCACATTAATACTCATCCCATTACTACTCATTACATTAACACTCATCACATTATCGCTCATCACATTAACACTCATCAGATATAAATATATATATATATATATATATATATATATATATATATATAGCTCAACTCATAAAAAATAATAGCAGACATAACCTTCAACACAAACACCCAGACATTCGTCCTTTACTTTATTGCCAGAAACTTCAACTAACCGATTTTCGACATTTCAGAATTTAAAAGCACACTTTAAATACTAAAATTCTACAACCAGCTGAATAATTGGACATTATCACTTTATTGCTTTGATTCTGTCAAAATGTAATTTTGCGAAGTTATTAAAAATTATCAGTTGTCAATTTCCAGCCGTCTCGTTGCACTTCATCCTACAATTCATAAAGTTGAATCAAATTAATTTTTTAAATCTATCTTTAAACTCCGTTTGTAATCTTATACGCAATGCTAGCGGTAAATGTCATTTGAACACACAAATATAATCCCCTGGACACAGTGGCGTAGTGAGGGGGGCAAGGGGGCATCATGCCCCGGTCGCTACTCACAATGGGGCGCCAAATAGTATATTTTACTATAATATTGTATGGTTTTCGAATGGGGGGGGGGCGATAAAAAGTATTGGGGGCGCTAAAAAGGTATTGTGCCCCGGGCGCGAGTTAAGCTCGCTACGCCACTGCCTGGACATGCGCTTGTGTTTAGTACAGACATGACTGGTGAGACCCAATCAGTTTACTATAACATAAAGAGTAGCCCCAAGTGGTAGACACAAATCTCGGGTAATAAAAATAAACGCTGATCGCGTCTATGGCAACGTGTGTTTGTACTTGTCAAGATACTGTTTCTGCTTTCTGGGCGAAGAAGATTAACAGGGGGAAAAAAAAAAGGTGGGGGAGGGGAGGGCAAAAAACCTCTGCTTCTCCAGAAGGTTGCAGTGTCACATACATAGTACATCAAACATATGCTTCTCCAGAAGGCTGTAGTGTTGTATTATACACTGTACATCAAACCTATGCTTCTCCAGAAGGTTGCAGTGTCCTCCTATACACTGTACATCAAACCCCTGCTTCTCCAGAAGGCTGCAGTATCCTATACACTGTACATCAAACCTCTGCTTCTCCAGAAGGTTGCAGTGTTGTATACACTGTACATCAAACCTCTGCTTCTCCAGAAGGCTGCAGTATCCTATACACCGTACATCAAACCTCTGCTTCTCCAGAAGGTTGCAGTGTTGTATACACCGTACATCAAACCTCTGCTTCTCCAGAAGGCTGCTTTGTTGTATACACTGTACATCAAACCTCTGCTTCTCCAGAAGGCTGCAGTGTTGTATACACCGTACATCAAACCTCTGCTTCTCCAGAAGGTTGCAGTGTCCTATACACTGTACCTCAAACCTCTGCTTCTCCAGAAGGCTGCAGTATCCTATACACTGTACCTCAAACCTCTGCTTCTCCAGAAGGCTGCAGTATCCTATACACTGTACATCAAACCTCTGCTTTTCCAGAAGGCTGCAGTGTCCTCCTATACACTGTACCTCAAACCTCTGCTTCTCCAGAAGGCTGCAGTATCCTATACACTGTACATCAAACCTCTGCTTTTCCAGAAGGTTGCAGTGTCCTCCTATACACTGTACGTCAACGGGGGACAAAGCTATTGAAAAATAATAAAATCAATGATTTCCCTTTAAACTGCTGCTTCGTCGCCCTCCGGGAACTCATTAAAACAAAAACGGTGCCGATGAGGAAATGGATCCTAGTCACTTATCGGTTCCAGGAACAAAACTCAAGCTAATTACTTCTGCTCCAATTTTACTGTTTTTTTGTTTGTTTGTTTGTTTGTTTGTTGTTGTTTTTTTTAACTTTCTAGTACATCTATTTCCTAATCGCGTGCACAAATTGTGTTTAGTGACTTTTAATAATTTTGTTTAAACCACTGTTAAATACTTTCTTAGAACCTCCGTTACTGGCTCTGAGATTGTTACTACTTGTATTTTAAGCCGATTCCGTGTACTGAACACATAGTATGGGCTTTTCTATATTTAGTTATTTTATTTTAAAGACTTAATATTCTTGAAAGACATTCTCTCTCCTCGCATTTCCATCTTGCGGAGCGCAATCTTGTGTGTGTGTGGGGGGTGTATTTGTTTTGTTTACACACGTGACATTTTAAGATTTTCTCATGCAATCGTTCACTTGGTGAAGGGCTAGAAATACTGGGTCGATTTCGGGGGGGGGGGGGGGGGTGAGTTTGACTGTGTCAAGCTCAAATTATCATGAATAACCGCGGCTTCTTTGCGATCCGATCAGATCTCTCTTTTTTTTTTTTTTTTAAAAAGAGTTATGGATAGGTAAAGAGTTAAGTCCCTTTAACCAGAAGTATGACAGCATTTAGATCTTTTTTTAAAAAAGTAAATAATTCTATTTATGTCGATCATTTAAATATTACAAACAAAAATGCAGAAACTTTTTTTCAAAAACTAATTAAAAATGAAACATTTTTTTTTATTTGCGTCTGTATTCAATTCGAATCCCTTGGCTTCACAGGGTGCTCAGCACCACTTCTGCAAAGTCTTTCTTTGTATACTGCATTTTAAGAAATTTTAAATTATTAAATACTTTTTAGTGCGTTTTAACTCGTTTATAATAGAAAGTATTTTTTTAAAGTTTTTTTTAAAATTTTTTTATTTTTTACACGACTTCATAGAAACGTGTAAAAATTAGCTAGTGCCCCTATGATGCAACAAGTGAAAGTAAATTTCAGACGCATCCAAAAGTGTAACCAAACAATAGTGTTCGGCTTTGTGATCATGCATTTTTGGGGGTCCAGTCTTCGAACGCAGCTACGATAACTCTTTGTCCACATTTCGAGTTATCTTGTTTGACAAATAATGAACAATGAGATTTCCGTGGGACAAACCTAAAGTTGTCAATGGGAAATGTCAGCTGTAACATCTCGAGTCATGGTCAAACGATCCGGTCCCCAAGAGTCGTGGTCAAACGATCCGGTCCCCAAGAGTCGTGGTCAAACGATCCGGTCCCCAAGAGTCGTGGTCAAACGATCCGGTCCCCAAGAGTCGTGGTCAAACGATCCGGTCCCCAAGAGTCGTGGTCAAACGATCCGGTCCCCAAGAGTCGTGGTCAAACGATCCGGTCCCCAAGAGTCGTGGTCAAACGATCCGGTCCCCAAATTTGGTGAAAATCATTTTTGGCTACGAATTAGGATCGTATTTCTTTCTTCTTTCTTTTTTTAAAATTTAAATTCTCTGTTTAGAAATGGATGAAAAAAAATGTATAATGGCATTTCCGTCAGAATATCAGTGTGCTGTTGTCTAAATTGTTACAATGTCGATGATGATTATTATTATTATTATTATTAGTAGCAGTATTATAATTATTATTGTAAGTGCTTATTTTGTCACAGAACGTTGTTCTGGTATCAGTGGCGTAGCGAGCTTAACTCGCGCCCGGGGCACAATACCTTTTTAGCGCCCCCAATACCCTTTTAGCGCCCCCCTATTCGAAAACCATACAATATTATAGTAAAATATACCATTTGGCGCCCCTTTGTGAGTAGCGCCCGGGGCATGATGCCCCCCTTGCCCCCCCCCCTTCACTACGCCACTGTCTGATATCTATTTTGGCGGAATTGAGATTATGTTATCTGAATGAGAGTTCAGACAACTTTTTTAGCCTTATTATTATTTTTTTTTTAAATAATAAAAAATGTTTTTGTTGATATAGTTATTATTATTGAAAAATTGTAATGTTGATAGTATTATAAGTATGATAAGTTTGGTTACGTTTCTCCATGAGGAGTGTTCTAGTGTTATCCCTTAAAGATTCACCACTAAAGAAGGTTACATACATATTAAACAACTCGAACTGAAATGTCTCCCTTAAAAAAGACGTTCTTGAAAAAAACGAGTTCTGATTATTCAACACCGGCTTCTCTCATCTTGGAATTAAAGTATGTGTTCACGGGGGCAGTTCTGTGCGGCCTGAGGCTACCTACCATCTTACGTCCGAATATCGCCGTCGGGTTTTTCAATTTCGGACAGGAAATAAAGAGAACAGACGTTGTCAACACGACTTAATTAAGAGAGATTACCTTAATCATTGTTGCTCTCAATCAATTACCTCTCGGCACCTCCAAGCGAGGGAGGAAAAAAATGTGAACCTTTATATATGATTTAATCTTTTAAAAAATTAACATTTACATACAGTTATTTAATTTTTTTTTATTGATTTCTATGTTAATTAGTTAATTGCATCGTTGTACAAAGTAGTTGCGAATGATTGTTCCAAATTTTAAATCTTGGCCCGTACCATTAAATATATTGTAAAGAGAGTTAGGTCACACTTAGTATAACGTAACATAAAATAGTTTGTAAATAGAGGTGGGTCACCCTTAAGGATAATAAATTATGTCAAATGGTCCTGTCAAATAAGTATTTTGTGTCAAATCCTAAATTCTTTTAACGACCTAGCATGCCACAATACCGAAGGTGTTAAATTGTTCATACAGACCAATCAAGACTTTTTGCATTTCTCATACGTACAGATCAAGGGCGTATATATTTAATGTAGTTATAGTGGTGTATAATAGCTAACATAATTCAGTTTCACTTGATGACTAGGTTGAAACGAAACACGAATACTTCAGACATAATCTTATTTGAATGAATAGAAAATAAATTGCATGAATTTACACAATTAATCTTTAAAAGCAACAACTTTATATTACATGTGTAAATTGGGTAATATTTTATTTACATCTAGATATATGTTCCATAAAATCGGGAATTCCGTCACCAGGAAAGGCAAGAAATAATCACGAGAAGCTGAAAACACAATAATGTATCTATAACACTGCAAGGAGATTAGCATTAAAAGCCAGTAACTCCAATAGTACAAGTTACACATCAGCCAGATTGGCTCAGCGGACTGCTTCCATGTCGTGTTGAAACAAGAAGAACAGATGAAGCAAGCTAAGTTGGAGTGGTGTATACGAACGAAGGTCAGGATGGTGCTAAGATGGTGTGATGCTTACATGTGAAGGTCGGGATGGAGAGGGGTCTAAGGGTAAGCAATGGTCTGGAACTTCAGGGTACCTCAGACAACGTTCTATCTCTACTCATTTTTGGTACCGTTTTATCCCCAATTTCAAAAGTTATTTGTATATTAGAAAAACGTCAGTCCCTCAACGTTTCTTAAATGTGTACGGGCACATTTTTTGAGTGTCTTAGATGTGTACGAGCGCATCAATGCGTCTTAGACGTGTAAGCGAGCATCATTGTGTCTTAGGCATCAAAAAGCGTTAGATTCATTGCCATCATTGTAATTGGACGTATCAGTCCAAAGAAGGCGGGCAAGCAGACCACATACATAAAGTAAAGCCATATTTTTTACCCGGGTCTTCTGTGAGCACAAACATGCAGGCTTCTTTCGTTTTTTGAAGTACTGCTACATATTTGAAACCCCGCTGCTTTACTCAGAGGATAAATGTGTTTGCCCTTTTTGAGGGCTTACCGGTTAACCTTTTGTGAAGTCAGTTAGCTCATCATACTGAATTTTAGTTCCTTTGTCCATTTTCTCTCAAATCCTCATGATAAGATCCATTTTTTTAAAAAAAACTTGGAATTCCTACAATTTTTCAGTTATTTCCCTTTTAATTCATCTGTACAAGTTTTAAGAAATGTAAGTATAACATGGTTACAAATTTGTGTGTATTTTTCCTGATTTTATCTACTATTAAGTCATGTGAAATAAAGACATTACAATTTTAATGAAATTATTTTCCCATTTAAATTACATTTGATATAGATCCCTTTTGCAAACTCACTTTCTCAGTACAAATTTCAGTGCCATAAATAAATCATGACGAACTTCCATTTTGCTAACTCTGTCGCCCTGAACTGCAGCTTTCGCGGTGTTCCCTTCGAGTCCTCTTGCGGGAAACCCCGGTGAAAAGCGCATGCAGGGCGTGCTTGAATCGCCCGTTCCAGAAACCGTAGACAAAAGGGTGGGTTGCCAAGCTTATAAAGAAAGAGTTCCACACTATCCTGAACACGACAGACATGTCCGGTTGTAGGTTGTTGTTGGATCCCGGGTGGCTCAGCTTGTAGAGCATCACGGTGATGTGCGGCAAGTGGCTGAGCGCCGTCGTTAGCGTCATTACGAACATGATAAACGTCGTGCGCTTCCTCGAGTAGCTCGGATTGCGACGCAGGCTCCCAACAGGGGTCAAGGATTGGAGATTGTGGACGACCTCCATGCTTTCCTGCGGGTTGTAATGCCGCCGGGGCTTCTGATTATTCGATGCCCTCTGGCTCAAACTCCGGATGAGTTCTTCCACAAAGAGTGTGGAGCGCTGTTTGTTCGGATGTATTCCCGGACGATCTCTGTGAAAGACTCTCCGCTTCCGAGACTCGGGGCCATGGAGGAGGTCCGCGGTTTCTCGTAGAAGTTCGTGGCTATTGCTGTGGTCGTGGATGACGACGGAAAATCGATACGGCGCCGTGCTGCTGTCGAAGACACCCGGCTGTTTTTCATGATCTGGGCAGGACGTTGATTTGAGATTGTGCTCAAGGAAAGCTTTGGCGCTGGGCTCCAGCTTAGTAAAACTTTGAAGCTTGACGCTGAGATCGGGAGGATGAGTTGTATTCGTGGACGCAACGCTGTGGCACTGTTGTACACGTAACGTATCAAGGTCATTGGCATTGAAAGGCGGATCTTTTATCTTCCTGCTTGCGCAGTTTTGTGGAGGATATCTCACCCTTCTCTGCAGCGTTGAGTCCGGCGTATTCGGACGTGACCTGCGATCCGTCGGAACTTTGCCGCGCTTCCATATCTTAGACGCGATCACAAAGTAGATGGTAGCGATGGCGGCGGTGGACACAACATACACGAGCACGCACATCAGGCCCCACAGCTTTGGGAAGATGGTCTCCCCGTAAGCGTCCGTGTTGTACGTCGAGCACACGACGCCCTTCCCGTAAGGCGTGTGCACCGTCTCGTTGCCCGATAAAACCGCTTCCGGAACCGCCATGATCCCAGAAACCATTAGCGCGCCCAAAATAGCGCAGCGAAACTCAAACATCGTCACGTGCCGGCTGTACGGCTTAACAATCCTTTTATACCGCTCGGTCGCTATGGCGACGAGGATGCATCCCGTGGAAAAAATCAAGAACTTCCTAAAGTACCTCTCGGTTTTGCACAGAGATGGAAAGTTGAAGTTGTACGAGTTCAGCAGCTCGGTGATGTCGACGGGTATCGTGAAGACGCACCCGAGCAGCTCCAAGATGGCGAGCGACAGCACGAAGCTGTTGATGACGTTGCGCGGCATGCGGAAGTAGCAGACGTAGCAGACGATGGAGTTGCCGACGACGCCGAACAACATGAACAGCACGTCGAGGACGACGACCGGGGCGAGGTCGAGGACTTTCGCCTGCCTCCACGCGAGGAATTCTTCAGCGTTCAGTTTTGAGTCCAGTGGCAGTGTTGCTGGGTCCGTCCCGAAGGACGTCTTGTTGAATCGACCAGACATCCTGATTACGAGATAACACTGTGGAGAGACAAAAATAATCCTATGTCATTGTATAGGAATGTTAATAGGTTTTAAAGAGATTGGAACTGTTTTAATTCATCACATAACTGCGACTATGGCATGCACCACGTGAATTAATTATTTGAAAAAATTAAATCCAAGAATTTACATTATCTTAATTAAGTCAAGGATGGAGAAAAATATGTGGCTTGATATGGAATCAATTTTTGGTCAATTGAAAAGAAAAAATATGCACGTAAACATTTTAGGGCTAATGTGGATAATATGATCCAACCTTCCATCATCACAGATCCATTGATCAGTCGAGCGCTAGGGTGGATGAGGGAAATAGTGCTTTTTAAGGGAAACAGTGGACTGTAAAGGGGGGGGGGGGGGGAAACTGATCTTTAAGGGAAACAACTGAACGGTACGGGGAAAAAATTGACCATAAGGGAAACAACTGATCTGTACTAAAAACAAAGTTAAAATTCGTCGACCCCATCATGAAGGATCCGATACCGTCAACAATTACAGCACTTCCAGACAAAAATGATTATATTTCTCATTATTAAAAAGAGGCAAAACAAATCTTTAAAAAAAATAAAAACATTAATTAAAATGGATTCTATTTTAATTTTTTATAACTTTTTTTTTTTTTTTTTGATTGGCTTTTTTATCTATGAATTTTTGTTTTACTTCGAACAAAAAATTTTTTTTTTAGTCTCCTTTATTCTGTCGGCTACAAAAGCATACCATCGATTATTTAAAAAGAAAGAAGTTGTTGTCAAGAGTATGTTGGCTGGCTGGAACAAAAAGAAAAATTTACTGCTGTGAGTGCAATGACCGCTTTTTTAGACGAGGGAGTGTGAGGAGGGACGGACTTCACATAAGAGTGTTGGACTTTAAGTCTCTTTTACTGAGAAGACAGTGTCTCGAATGGATGGGTGGGTTTATGGGAGAGTTGTATTTTTTTTTTTTAATCCGCAGTCCTAAAATTAAGGCGCCTGACTACCCACGCCCCAGCACGAGCCCTTGTTATGTTGATAAAGTTTGTTTACTCAGGGATCGTTGATCGAACTATACCATAATAATATAGTAAAATAAAATAATGCGTTCAAAAAGAAATTTGACGCAAAATTTGATCGTGTGAACTGAAAATATAAAATTTGACAAAATTTCCATTCGACCAAACTTCCGTCGATCAATTTTCCGGCGACAAAATTTCTTTCAAACAAATTTCAGGATACGGATACAACGATGCAGCAAATCAATTTTTCTTGGGTCAGTAATTAGTAAGCGTGACCACGGATTGGATCGGTTCAGTGGACGCGAGATGCCACTGCGACGCAACAGAGCTGTTAAGGAAACAAGAATAAGGCTTTCAGGTTTCGAAGCGTTTTCAGAGTGCTCTCAAACCATGGCAGGTGATGCAAGAAGTCTCAACCTCACGTAATAGAAATATCGAAATTTAAAATAATTTCTAAAAAAAAAATGATATCCTCTTAGTTGTTCGAATCGTAGCGATATTGGATGGTATGGTAATAATATGAACTACACACATATTTTCTGGCCACTCATGTCACTCACGTATATATATATATATATATATATATATATTTACTGTTTGGAAGCGTAATTGTTGGTGCTACGGCAAGGGTTTCTGCTATATCAAATGAAATCAACCTACCGCTGGGTGGTCACGAAATGCTTGATGCAAAAATTGCGCTTATGCGGAAATTTTAAGTGAAACGTATTGTATAAAACATAACTTTCAAATTTTTTTCCTGGTTTGGAATTGAGTTTCCTAATTCCCTTCCATCACTTTAATTTTAGCTTTCAAATAGTAAAGCCATGAACGAGACATATCGACCTGGAATTTTTTTGTAAGGCTGATGATTTTTTTCAAACAACGGAAATTCTTTTTATTGAGTGAGAGTTTGTTTTTATTGTATGAGAATTTCTTTTGACTGTGTGAGAATTTCTTTTAACTGTGTGAGAATTTCTTTTTACTGTGTGAGAATTTCTTTTGACTGTGTGAGAATTTCCTTTTGCTGTGTGAGAATTTCTTTTGACTGTGTGAGAATTTCTTTTTACTGTGTGAGAGTTTCTTTTGACTGTGTGAGAATTTCTTTTGACTGTGTGAGAATTTCTTTTTACTGTGTGAGAATTTCTTTTTACTGTATGAGAATATATATATATATATATATATATATTATTATATTGCCGTTTGAGAATTTCTTTATACTGTGAGAATTTCGTTTTACTTCAGGTGTCTCCCCTTAATTACATTTAACCTTCATATTTATTTCTGTATTAATGGAGCGAGGATGTGTGTGTATGTGTGTGTCCCCGGGAAAAAAAAAGGGGGGGGGGTTGTACGGAATGGGTACCTACAAAATGTTTATAGTATTTCCCACTTGACTTTTTAGCAATTTTAAAATTGTCTACGGTTGTTACTTGGATGGTCATGTCATTGCTCAATTAATTTTTTTTAGGTCTACCGGCCCGTGGCATCAGGTCTACCGGCCCGTGTCATCAGGTCTACCGGCCCGTGGCATCTGGCGTCTGCTTGGTGAGTATTCACGGGTTGATGGGCCATCTTTTAAGGTGTGATGGGCCATCTTTTAAGGTGTGCCAGGTTTCAATGGATGCTGGCCGCTTGGTTAACAATGGATGCTGGCCGCTTGGTTAACAATGGTTGCTGGCCGCTGGGAAACAATGGATGCTGGCCGCTTGGTTAACAATGGATGCTGACCGCTTGGTTAACAATGGATGCTGGCCGCTGGGAAACAATGGATGCTGGCCACTTGGTTAACAGTGGATGCTGACCGCTTGGTTAACAATGGATGCTGACCGCTTGGTTAACAATGGATGCTGGCCGCTGGGAAACAATGGATGCTGACCGCTTGGTTAACAATGGATACAGGCCGCTGGGTAACAATGGATGCTGGGTGTTAATGGATGCTGGCCGCTGGGAAACAATGGATGCTGACCGCTGGGTAACAATGGATGCTGGCCGCTGGGTAACAATGGATGCTTCTTCTTCTTCTTCTTATGCCTTTTTACCCCATCTGGGGCATAGGCCGTCCACAAGAATTTTCCACTCATCCCGGTCCTGTGCTTTCCTTTCCAATTGCTTCCAGTTGTATCCCATATTTTGCGTGTCTGTCTCTAGTTCACGTCTCCATGTATTCTTAGGTCTTCCTCTCTTTCTTTTTCCCTGTGGATTCCATGTTAGACATTGTCTGGTGGTGCTATCTGGGGGTTTTCTCAGAGTATGCCCAATCCACCTCCATCTTTTCTTTATGATGTCTTCATCAACGGGCACCTGGTATGTCCTTTCTAATAGATCTTTGTTGGTGATGGTATTTGGCCATTTGATGTTAAGGATCTTTCTAAGGCATGTGTTTATGAATGTCTGCACTTTCTGTGTAATGCTCGCTGATGTTTTCCACGTTTCTGCTCCATAAAGTAGGACTGTTTTGACATTTGTATTAAAGATTCTGACTTTGGTTTGAAGTTTCAGCTGCTTCGACTCCCATATTTTCTTTAATAACACAAATGCTGATCTAGCTTTTCCAATTCTAGACCTCACGTCTGCGTCGGATCCGCCGTTTGTGTCTATGGTGCTGCCTAAGTAATTGAAGGACTCCACTTCTTCCAGTGCCTTTCCTTCCAGACAGATATGCTCTTGGTTGGATGAGTTCACCTTCATGATTTTCGTCTTGCTTTTATTTATATTAAGTCCGAGCTGTGATGAAAAGGTGGCTACATCTTTTGTTTTTTCCTGCATTTGTTGCTGGTTGTGGGACAGAAGTGCAATGTCATCTGCAAAGTCTAGGTCATTCAGTTGTTCCCAGAGTGTCCACTGTATCCCATTCCTTTTTTTGTCTGTGGATTTTTTCATTATCCAGTCAATGGCAAGGATGAATAGAAATGGGGACAAGAGGCATCCTTGTCTGACTCCAGTTTCGACTGTAAAGGCATCTGTGAGTCTACCTTCGTGGACCACCCTGCATGTCATTTCTTCATAAGAGCTCTGAATAATCCTGACTAATTTCCCTGGTACTCCATAGTGCCGAAGAAGTTTCCACAATGTTTGTCGGTCCAGGCTATCAAAGGCCTTTTCGTAGTCTATAAAATTTATGTATAAAGGGGAGTTCCATTCGATGGATTGTTCTACAATGATTCTCAGTGCTGCAATTTGATCTGTGCATGATCTGTTTTGGCGGAATCCAGCCTGTTGATCTCGTAGCTGCATGTCGACCTGGTCTTTCATTCTATTCAAAATAATTCTGTTAAAGACCTTTCCTGGTATGGACAGCAGTGTGATTCCTCTGTAATTTGCACAATTGCTGAGATCCCCTTTCTTTGGTATCTTGATGAGGTATCCTTCTTTCCAATCTTTTGGAACTCTCTCTTCTTCCCATATCTTTTCAAACAGAGGGTGCAGCATGTTGACTATTGTATTTATATCAGCTCTCATCATCTCTGCTGTGATGTTGTCCGGTCCCGGTGCTTTCCCTAATTTGAGCTGCTTGATGGCCAGAGCTATTTCTTCCCTATTTGGGGCGCTTTCTTCTATTTGTAAGTCTTCATTTGCTGGTTGTATGTCTGGTGTGTCTGTGGGTGGGGGTCTGTTTAATAGTTCTTTAAAGTATTCCACCCATCTTTTTTGTTGCTCTTTCCTTTCTGTTATTGATCTACCTTCTCTATCTTTGACAGGTCTCTCCGGCCTTTTGTATCGCCCTGACAGCTTTCTTGTTATATCGTACAGCTCTCTCAGGTTGCCCTTCTTGGCTGCTTCTTCTGCTGTTGATGCTAGGCCACTGCTGTTGATGCTAGGCCATCTATGTAGGCATTCTTATATTTTTTATGCTGTTTTTTACTTTTTGGTTTGCTTCTTTATATTTCTCTTGCGCTTTTGTTTTCTCCGCCCTGGTGCGGCTGCTGTTAACTAAACTTTTCATTTCTTTTCTCTCTTTTATTTTTTGCAGTGTGTTGATTGAGAGCCAGTCTTTGTGTTTCTGTTTCACTGATCCTAAAACTTCTTGGCAAGTGGATGTTACAGACGACTTTATGTTTTGCCATTTATGTTCTACTTGGTCATCTTCTGTTTGGTCTTCCAGCGCTTGGAACTTATTCCTTAAGGTAACACTGAATTCCTCTCTTTTCTGCTCATTTACCAAAAGTGCTACGTTGAATTTTGTTCGCTTAACAGTTGGCGGTTCCCAGTTCTTCTTCAACTTTAACTTTAGTCTTGCCCAAACAAGATGATGATCAGATGCGACATCTGCTCCTCGTTTTGCTCGTACATCTTGTAGAGACTTTCTAAATTTTTTGTTAATGCATATGTGGTCTATTTGGTTTTGCGTTTTGTTGTCCGGGGATACCCATGTTATCTTGTGGATGTTTTTATGTTGGAATTCGCTGCCTCCGATAACAAGCTCATGTGTTGCGCAGAAGTCTGCTAGTTTTTCTCCGTTCTCATTTCTCTCTCCTACACCATGGCGTCCCATGATTTCCTCATATCCACTGTTGTCGTTTCCGATCTTGGCGTTAAGGTCCCCCATTAAAATGTTCAGGTCTCTATTTGGGAATTTTTCTATTATTGTTTGTAATCTATTGTAGAATGTTTCTTTCTCGTCTTCTTTGCTGTCGTTGGTGGGTGCGTAACACTGTATTATGTTCATCTTTATTTTCTTTTTCTTGGTTCGGAATGTTGCTGTTATTATTCTTGGTCCATGGGCTTCCCATCCAATCAATGAATCCTGTGCCATCCTAGACAACATTAGAGCGACTCCTTGTGTGTGCGGAGCATTTTCCTCCTCATGCCCAGAGTATAGTAACATTTCTCCCGAGGCCAAAGTTATTTGTCCAGCTTGTATCCATCTTGTTTCACAGATGCCCAGCAGTGTAAGTTTGTAAGTTCTCATTTCTGCTGCCACCTGCGCTGCTTTCCCTGTTTCATACATGGTTCTGACATTCCACGTGCCTATATTTGTTTCCTTAGAAAGGAGGGTCTTCGGCTTTGAGGCTTCCAATATAGTCTGGGTTTGGCCACAAGGCTTCATAGCTCTTCTTGGAAAAGAAGAGCCCTCTCTTCTCAGGGCTGAAATTTGTTGGTTTTTTCTTGTTGACGTTTCTGTAGCAATTTGTTTTTACGGGTGAGGTAGCTGGCCTCACGCCAACCTTCCTCCTTTTGCACCCGGGCTTGGGACCGGCCTTGGCGGAGCTAATGGATGCTGGCCGCTGGGTAACAATGGATGCTGGCCGCTGGGAAACAATGGATGCTGGCCGCTGGGAAACAATGGATGCTGGCCGCTGGGAAACAATGGATGCTGGCCGCTGGGAAACAATGGATGCTGGCCGCTGGGAAACAATGGATGCTGGCCGCTGGGAAACACTGGATGCTGGCAGCTGGGAAACAATGGATGCTGGCCGCTGGGAAACAATGGATGCTGGGTTTTAATGGATGCTGGCCGACGGTTTTCAATGGATGCTACGGCCAACAGTCGGCGTTTTGCTGTACAAGTACTGGAGGCTGGCCTAAAAGCTCGGCTTTGTGATTAATTCTAAACATTCCTTTGGTTTTATCTTAGGGATCACCCACACATTTCATCTACGACTATTTAACGATATTTCGGTTTGTCCTTTTTTTTTTCTTTTTTTTTTTTGTTTGCTGTCTTAGACCTTGGCGCCTATACAGTTAGCAATATAAGTGCTATACGTGTCTAGTCTATTCTCTTCCTTTAACTTGGCACACATATACCTAACTGGCTTGATGCAAATAGACCTAATTGACTAGGAGCACAACGATCTAATTTTTCCTAGGCGACCCAATCACCAGTGCATCATCTTGTTCTATATTTCTGACAACCAACTGAAAAACCAAATACGGGAGTTTTAAAGTGTGTTTTTTTTTTATATATACACAAGAACATGACTTTCATACGTTTAGTCAAATGTAAGGTTATTTTTGTAAAGGTGCGCTTAGAAATTGGATATAAGATTATTTTGTTCAAAATTCTAAGGTTTTAAACCGGGATAAGTTTTAAAAAAGTGTTGTTTTTTTAAAAATCTTTTTATATTCCTAAAAATAGGATTCGTTTTATATCATTGATTTCAATAATATTTATTTTTTAATTATTATTTATATTATTATTTATTTTAAATACTTTTTTTTTGACCAAATCAAATGATTTCGTTAAAGATTTTTTTTTTTTTAAAATCTTTAAATTTAAAATATTTTTTTTAAATTTGTTTAAAGTGCAAACAAACTTTTCCAATGTATCGCGGGCTGATAAATATACCCTCAGTGGCCGAGGACAGCCCTTTTATACAAGATTCATTTGCAGCCTATTGTCTATTTTGAAATAACACTATATTGAAAAATTGTTATTGGTATATCATATTTTAACCCTACCATTTTTTAAAGAAATAAATAAAATATGGGTGTTTAAAAATAAATTGTGTTTACTTTTCACAAAACCGTAATTTTTAAAAAATTATTTTTATTATTGAATTTTTCACTTATTTTGTCGCTATCGTTAAATTTCTTTAAATAAGACCTTATCATACTTACACTTATCTATGTTTAAATGTTATAACATCTAGCTACAAGCATCAATCGCTCCAGAAACCACTTTGAGAATTCCCCCACCATATCATGAAGTCCGCGGGGAAACAACTCCGTGTATCACTATAATAATTCCGTATTGTTTCCAACGCGCTCACAATAAAATCGAATCCTATCAATGAATTAAGACACCGTTAGCTGTTACCGTAAATCTGTCACGGTGTTGTATTCCCAGTTTCACTCCTTTGTCGTCGAGAGTATTTTTTTTATAAATATATATATATATATATATCGCAATTAGCGCGTGCAACTAATTATGCCAACCGTTTAGAGAGTAAGTGCCGCTCACGACTATCAACAACGTATAAAAAAAAAAAAAGACACGCACACAAAGAAGTCGCCTGCCCCCCTGAGGAATAATTACAGACCATTAACACTTAAGGCAGGGGCGTGCATCGATGGTTTTGTGAAGATGCGGCGGGGGGGGGGGGTCACGTGATGCGGACGTGTGAGTGGAGGGATTAAAATGGGGCGTGCAGCATTGCTGTGAAAATGGAATTTTAACGTTTTAGAGTACATTTTTTTGGGGTGGGTCCATTCTCTCGATAATTATGTGCTTTGTTTATTTTCTTGTTTGTTTGTTTGTTTTAGATGGCGTGTTAAACGGCTTTGGATATGGTTGCGGAAATGGGGCGGCTTTGCATCAATCCATTGAGAGACAGAGAGAGGTGCTGAAATAAAACAATTATTTCCGTTCTCATAAGCAAAAAAAAAAAACAAAGAAAATTTTGTTGTGTGTGTGGGAAGGGTGGGGGAGGGTGCAGTCTGAATTCAGAACAGAGATGGATTAGTTTAAATGGATTTCATCACGTACCCCCACCCCCCCACCACCCCGCACCACTGAGTCGAAAATCTGATATGAATGTGGTCAAGATTCTTATGTAATGCTGTGATGGCCATTTTTAAAAAATCAATGTATTAACAAACACTTGCTGAGTTAAGCGTAAATGCAAGGAAGTCTCTACGCCTATGAAAAAGATGTGTTTCCAAAACAAACTAAAAAGTGAGGGAAAAACGAAATCAACTTTTAAAAAAATAATTATCCTAGGGATGGAGTGAGTTCATATTTAGTCTCTAAGTCAGGCTCTACACACCAGACAAAGATCTTATAGCCCGTAAAATACGGTATTTGCTTTCTGGAAAAAAAATATATATATTGGCGTCACAATAACAAAGTATAGCGTCATGATGACAGGGCATGACGTCACAATGACAAAGTATAACGTCATGATGACAGGGCATGACGTCACATTGACAAAGCATAACGTCATGATGACAGGGCATAGCGTCAAAATGGCAAAGTATAACTTCATGATGACATTGAATGACGTCACATTGAAAATATATGTTATCACGATCAAAAATTATATATTTTCAGGAGTCCGTCAAAAGTCGATAAACTCCGCTCTACTATCTCTTTTGAGCTCCGTTGTCAGATTTGATCTCTGCGTTTGGGGAAAAAATGAGGGTAGAGGCAACCGTAAAGAGATGACATGTAGCCAGTGAAGATATGAACATATTGAAATGTCATAAATGTCATGAAAATGCGACATCGTCAAGTGTTCGGATTACCCTGGCGTGGGCGGCCCATTAAACGGGCCAGCGGAGTGGTCAGTTACCGTCGCTGTGAAGGGGGGAAATTGTTACTTCCTGCCCTAGATAAATGTAGTGGAGTACTGGATAACCAGAATAGAGTTGTCCGTATATTGTCGGACCAGCTGATATCCCACAAGTACATGCCATGCTCTGCCACTGTCTATATTCCATAATCTTATGTTCCCTCACAGTTTACATTCGTCAAACTCTTGAGCCTCGTGCCAAACAGCCTCTTTTCGTGAGTACGTTTATCAGCGCGGTCCATGTCCCTACATTTCCTCTCCCGTGACCTTTTCCTTCACTTTTGCTTACTAAGTGCACACAAACAAAAAAAAAAAGATGACTGGAAAGTGCTCCGTCCAGCAATCTTTCGGCCCGAAATCACGGAGGTCATCTTACCGGAAGTGCGAAGGAAATCAAGCTCTCGAGATTTTCCCCCCACTTTATGACGTAGGTAATGGCGACCTTTGTTCCGGGCTTAGGACCGCCGTGGATGTAGATGGTAAAATACGTCGCCACGTCGCTATGCCGATAAATAATTGTATGTACTTGACTCCATGTTCTAAATTCTACATAAGGGATTGATACGCATTTGAAGTATAATAGATGTCTTTCACTTTGGTCCAAAAAATAAATCAACTTAGACTTTTTGTCATCCCTATTTACACCTCTTCAGACAGTCCAAATTTGTTTGACTGTAATATTGTAAACTTTGTGAAAGTGCTTTATTCATTTAACCCCAATGCACTAAAGAAAACAGGGTGAGACCTGTAGATTGCAGGTTGAGTATTTGTGTTGGCTATTCAAAAATAAATAACTAAAAACTACGTTTTTTCAATTTAATTTATAAAATGTAATAGCGATCAATGGCAAAAAAAGGGGGGGGGGGGCGGGAGAGGTGCGGCTGATAATTTGATAGAATGTGTTTTCATCGGCGAGTCTATGTACCAAGATTCTTTTTGACGAGAATGCTTAGGTTTTTCGGAGCCAGCCACTAACAAAGGCGAAGTTAATAGAAAGGATTTTTAAAAAAAATACAATAATGCTTTTGTTGTTGACATTCACAATATAAGAATCTATACGCTTTTAAGTAACACCTTTGGTTACACTTGACAGGATCGTCGTTTGCTCAAGTTTTATTAATGAAATCCGAAATGTCTCTCGCCTTGCTCGTGTCTTTATATTAATAGGCGTCTTTTTGTTGGTGGGCGTCTTGTGTAAGTGGGTGTCTCGTGTTAGTGGGTGTCTCGTGTTATCGTTGTCTTGTGTTCGGGAGTGTCTTTTGTTGGTGGGCGTCTTGTGTAAGTAGGTGTCGTGTGTTTGTGGTCGCCTTGTGTTGTTGGTTTCTCGTGTTAGTAGGTGTCTTGTGTTAGTGGGTGTCTTATGTTAGTAGGTGCAGTGGCGTAGCTAGGGGGTGCGGACCGCACCGGGTGACACCATCCCAGGGGGTGCGGACCGCACCGGGTGACCCCATCCCAGGGGGTGCGGACCGCACCGGGTGACACCATCCCAGGGGGTGCGGACCGCACCGGGCGACACCATCCCAGGGGGTGCGGACCGCACCGGGTGACACCATCCCAGGGGGTGCGGACCGCACCGGGTGACACCATCCCAGGGGGTGCGGACCGCACCGGGTGACACCATCCCAGGGGGTGCGGACCGCACCGGGTGACACCATCCCAGGGGGTGACACCAAATAGAAAAAATTGCATTGCGACCTGGCATGCCGCACCTTTACGAAACTGGACTTCGTGGACTTTGACCTCGAGGTTAAGCACTGCATGGCATGAAAGTTGTTACCTCCATGGCGTAAATGCTTAGTTTTGGGGAAACTTTTCTAATGAATTTTAAATAAATAATTTAAATTTATTTTAATATGTTTAAAATTGTTTTTGTAAATCAAATACATCGAAACCCAAAAATACTCAAAAAATTAATATTTTCGCCGATTCGTCACTAGTACTGCCGCTTGACATTAGAGCACGATTGTCGTACAGTACAACGTCTTTTACATTCTGTCTGTGATGTCACGTTTATCTGCAAACTTGACCTTTGGAATGAAGGAGTTAATCTTACACAGCAGTATATGTTTCGTTGAATAGTTCAGTCCATACGTTACCGCCATCCGAAGAAAACTGATATTTCTTATACAGCTTAGTTTATTTTCATTCAATGACTTATGACTACCCTATACTTCTATCGCCTCCAAAATGTATTGGTCAGTAGATTGCCAGAGGTCGTGAAAGAGATTTCGTATGATCAAAGTCACGTGGGACAAGAGACAACCTTTGGGTCAGCGTTGCATGTTATGTAAGTAGGACCAGGTGCGTCTCCTGTCCAGAGCTTGTTGAACCATAACTTTTAGAAATATGTTCAAAATAATGGCATTGGAAGGAATGTAGCGATTATGGGAGCTATATACAGTTTCATAGCGGTCAACTGCATTAAACTATTTTAAAACCTTCTTCTGATGTAACAGAGATGACTACCGTATTTTCGCGGATATAAGATGCGTCTAATACAAAGTTTTACGTGCCCCGCAACGAGGGTGCGTTTTATATACTGGTGCGTCTTATGTAAAATATTTTTATACAAATCGTGCGTCTTATATATATATATATATATATGGGTGTGTCCAGGGCCGGCCTTAGGCCACTGCAACCAATGCGGCCGCAGTGGGCCCCGCACTTTCATAGGCCCCGCCTCGAATTTATTTTCTAATACAAAATCTTAATTTTCATTTATTATCCTTATCCTCTACCCAGAATTCCTAGTTGTAAAAACAATTGGGTAAGTGTTCAGTGATCACCACGTGTAGCAATCCAATGCAGGCCACTTCGAATTTTAAAATACTTTCGTTTCAAAGCTTTGTACACTGTAACTATTGCAGATCTAAGTTTAGTGTCGGAGAAAATGTTTTAAACTTATATGATATAATATAGTATATTTAAAATAGTTGCGTTTATTGCTTTTAACTTTCACATCAAAAACTATGGCGTTTATTGTTTTTAAGAATCTAGATAACAGGTTCTCAACCCATCCGCTATTTGCCCGGCGGCAGATTAGAATACAAAAAATCATTGCGGCCCTGCCTCGGACAATTCTGTGATCTACCGGTAATCTAAAAATTGTAATGAAGCCGTGTTTACATCGACGGGTGATGAAACATTGGACACGTTTTCATTGATAATAAAGGAAAGGGAAAAAAACTGGATGTAAATTTCCCAGTGCCCAGGAAGTTTTGTTTCTAAGAAACATAAAACCGTACCAGGATGTCCTTATTCTCCAGCTGACCTGCTGACGTCATGTGTACACAAACATGTTAAGCACAATTACGGAAATGTATTATTGTTCCACATAATGATTTTACATATATATATTTTTTTAATCTTATTCCATTATGCTAGTTATAGCTGCCTGCTCTAAACTTGGCGATAGTGGTCGATTGCCAATTGCATCGAACCTCAATCGGGGGAGCCCACGAGCTTTTAGAGGGCTGAGGAGTATGCGTACAAGTGTCCGACAGGAGACAACAAGAAGTGGATGTATAGCTGTTGAAAGATTGAAGAATACTGTCGCCATTTTATTTTCCAGCCTGCTGACATTTTCGCGTGTTACTTTGCACACTTACTTTGCTTAGCACACTCAATATGTTTAAGATGCTTAAAATTTTTAGCACACTAAATTTTTTAACACAATTACTTTGTTAAGCACACTTACTATTTTAAACACATTTACTGTGTTTAGCAAACTTACTTTGCTTAGCACACTTACTTTGTTAGCACACTTCTTACTTTGTTTAGCACACTCACTTTCATTAGCACACTCACTTTGTTTGCCACATTCACTTTTTTTGGCCCACTCACTTTGTTTAGAAAACTCTGTTTGTTTAGCACGCTTACTTTGTTTAGCACACTCACTTTGTTTAGCACACTCACTTTGTTTGGCACACTCACTTTGTTTAGCACATTCACTTTGTTTAGCACGCTTACTTTGTTTAGCACGCTTACTTTGTTTAGCACACTCACTTTGTTTGGCACATTCACTTTGTTTAGCACGCTTACTTTGTTTAGCACGCTTACTTTGTTTAGCACACTCACTTTGTTTGGCACACTCACTCTGTTTAGCACACTCACTGTGTTTAGCACACTCACTTTCATTAGCACAATCACATTGTTTAGCACACTTACTAACACTTAACTTGTTTAGCAAACTTACTTTTTTTAGCACACTCACTTTGTTTAGCACACTCACTTTGTTTAGCACACTCCACTCACTTTGTTTAGCACACTTACTTTGTTTAGCACACTCACTTTGTTTAGCACACTCACTTTCATTAGCACACTCACTTTGTTTAGCACACTCACTTTCATTAGCACACTTACTTTGTTTAATGCGCTTACTTTGTTAGGCACACTTAATTTGAAGTCGTAAAATTTTCACCGACTAAGACAGTGATCGGAAACCAGCGGCTCAGAATTCATGTGGCTATTTAAAAAAGATAATACTCATTTATCTTGCCTGCGCCTCTCAAAATCTTTTCTTAGCAAGATTATAATGTCTAAAAATATCCCCTCACTCAAGAAAGCTTGTCGACCCTTGGATTAAGACAATTGTATGACGTCACACAAGTGGATCGCTATTTATAACATTTGAAATAAACCGGAAAAGTAATGTTTTTAGAGTTGCTTTCTAACTGTTACATATTCATAATTTAAAAACCAAAACATCAACAACAAAACAACCTGAAATCCGGGAGATGTTTACGATTGTTTAACTTAACTTCACTGATTTGGTTTCTTCCTTTTTAATAGAAAAAAAAAGGAAAGAAAAATGTGTAATTTAAAAAAAAAATATGTTTTGTAGTTTAATTGTTTCTAATTATTCATGAGCTTTGAAATAATGTTAGGAGTAGGATGGTCAAAGTTTATTTTCCAATTGAACATGTTTATTTACTCAATCGATGACGTCACTTTTTCACATGGCTGCGTGGAGAGAATGTTTAGAAACAATG
Organism: Omphiscola glabra; assembly: GCA_964017045.1. NCBI lineage: Eukaryota > Metazoa > Mollusca > Gastropoda > Lymnaeidae > Omphiscola > Omphiscola glabra. Next base: position 13,506,028 of record OZ024806.1, on the reverse strand, counting down.
TTTCCTTGTAAACACCGAGAAGAGAATGGTACTCGGGTGAGAATGGCGGCGCTGCGTGTCTGGGTCCATTTTGACTAATGCTATTCGGATGTCATTTGTAGTAGTTTATTTTAGTTAAAATGAAGAATTAAGTTTACAAACGTATAGTACATTCAATTATCTTTCATTTGATACCCTCATTTGGTCTTACAAACCCAACAATAATATTTTAAATCGTTTTTTTAATCCCAACCTCTCAATTCTGGTACCCGTGTACCTATAGGTGCAGTTAAACAAAATTACACAAGACGCACTCGGCTTAGCCATCTTCCGAAACTGATGCTGAACCCAACATCTTAAAGAATAATAAATTAAGGACTGCGTTCAAGCTGTGTGAAGGAAATAGCGGAACAACGTACGTGGAAGTTTAGTAATAGAAAGACAGGACAATAAAAGAAGAACGTTTCGGCTAAGAGCCTTCCCCAGCAGACAGGACAAATTTAAAAAAGTAACAAGAAATAGAAAGTAGTAAATAAAAACCTTAGTGTTCGCCATTTGTAGGGTTGTGATTTAAAGGTGATTTACTCCCTAATTATACAAAATTGAAATAAATAATTCCATTTTTTAATATTACTAAAGTTTCACTATTCTCTTACTTTACATCTGTGTCCTCATCAGTGACTGGGAATGCTACATGAGGAATGACGCCAGCGACCCGAGCCTCTTATGGACTCCTTGAGAGCCCTAACTCACAGGACCTCCCCTCATTTTACAGAGGGGAGAGGCCGCGAGGCAACTCCCCGGGATGGTTCGCACTAGCGGAGAACCATGTCCTCTATGACCTCCCCCACCACTCCTGGGGGCAAAACATGATCCTATTTTTTGAGTCTGTGGAGCAATTAGGGAGAATCTTCACGAGAAGGATTCCTCAGAGAGGAGAGGAAGAAAAAGAGGAAGAGAGAGAGAGGGGAGATCTTCCACAAGGCAGACTTTACATAATTATGGACCAATTGCTTAGTTCAATTATATAGATACATAAATTCATTGATTAAAAAAAAAACAGCGATTTTGACCGTGTGACATTCTTGCAATTATCATTCAATATTAATTGCCGAGCGAAAAATATGTCATTTGGTATTGAGGTAAAATTGTATTATTACATTTAAAAAAAAAAAAAAAGAAGAAGAATCACACTTTGTTAAAAGTCGTTATAAGCCTTAAAGGCAGCGGCCTTAATTCGCTAATGGACAGGCCAGCTTTAAAGTTGTTGATCCATCTGTGTGACGAGAGCGATCCCGGATGTATTCCCAATCCCTGGATTTCACGGTTTTATTTTGTTAATTTGTCCTTCTATTTTAGAAATAACCTTCAAAACGTTTTGATTAAAATAAGCTACAAGAGTACATTGTGGTGAAACTGCTATGTCGAATGAATATTTTAAGTTAGTAACAATATCTCTGATCATTTGTCCTTCTATTTTAAAAATAACCTTTAAAACGTTTTGATTAAAATAAGCTACAAGAGTACATTGCGGTGAAACTGCTACGTCGAATGAATATTTTAAGTTAGTAACAATATCTCTGATTAAAAAAAAAAAATACAGCCCCTTGCAGAGGAAAAGCTGCGCCCGGGGCGCAATGTCACCCATTTTCAAATTGTTATATTAATAAATCATATATGATAAATAATAATAAATATCATTGACGATTTTGGTTCCTCTCTGTTGTTGGCGACAGGGGCTGCTGCCCCCTTTGCCAAAAATTCACCCCTCAACCCTTTTTAGATACTTCTATACCGGCATCTGGGGTGTAGGCAGCAGAGGCGTAGCGAGAGTGTTTGGCACCCGGGGGGACAAGATTCGCGCCCGGGGGACGAGATTCATTGTAAAGCCCCCCCCCCCCCCCCCACTTTTCTTTTTTCAACTCTCAAACCCATTATTTTCATCAATAAAATAACATAAAAGCACATTTTGACGACCCTAACTAATTGGCGCCTGGGGGACTCCCAAAGAACGTCCATTCCAAGAGTTGAACAATGTCATTAATTTCTTTGTTTATTACAGTTAATCTCCAGGTTTCTGTCCCAGGGTACGATGATCTTGATGAAACATCCATGGCGTTACGCACGGGCAAAAAGAAACCATCCGGGGGATTTTAATTTGTATAATTTAAATTATAAAAAAAAATTAAAAAATTAAAATTAAGATCATTTATGACCATATTATATATTTTTTTATCGCTACCACTGACCGTTACTCAGTTAAATTCTCTTTTACATTCTTGAAAACGTTGTAGTTCTGCTCAAGTTAGCGCTAAATCTGAAAACACAAGTGGTGTTCCTTGATATAATTCCTAGGCCTAGGAGCAGTTATGATACGCAGGGCCGTATTATCCGTAAGGCTGAAACCTTGGGGCCCATGCAACCCGTAGCCATACCATGGCAATGCTTCGTAATCGAAACGTCCTCATTGTCGAGGGGTCCAGCGAATCTCGACCTCGAAACCTAAGGGTACTGCGAATTGATAATACCGCACTGGTGATAAGTTAAGAGATTTCTCTAATTTATAATTATTATAGCTATTTGAAGTATTTGTTTCGGAGGTTAAATGAACAAGTATATGCCATAAATGGAATAATATGTGAAAGTGACGGTGTTAATATGGAATCTTATTAACTTTATAATAAGCTTACTGACATTTATTTAGATTTTTAAACATTGAGTTCATTGACATTCTTTCGGACATCCCTACGGCTACGGAAAGGCGAAATTACACGTATTATGTCGATGATGCAAGATAATGAATTTTCTTCAAAACAGATTTTAAAAAAAATCATTAAGTCTTTAAGTAAAGTTGTTTAAAAATTCCGTGCTGACCGATCAACTGATGAATTAAAAAAGAAATATTTAGTTGGGACAGAAAACTCCTTTGTAACTGACGTTACCTCTTCTGTCTCGTCAAAATGGAATGAAATTATTTTCTTTTACAAAGAAATGCGAATACAGATTTTTGCTGTGACCTCACCTGTTTTCTCAGCTTTGTCAACATAGCACACCGAGATAGTTAGGCATGTATTTAATTTATTAAATGTCATTGTTAGGGTGCTAGACTTAATAATAAGAATCTGAGTGTCAATCGTTTTTAAGATAGTGCTTCAAACGGAGCCGGTAAGCATAAACTGTTTGATCTAAAGTGGGCTATATTTTGTCACACAAGCATGATTCAGGATATTTTCAGTCGGTGAACTCAGTTCACTCAATTCACTGGAAAATGAATGTGTACTGTGTTATGTAAGGTGATTCAGCAATTTCTGATTGTTTCTTTTAGCAGAACACAACAGTGCTGTATTTCCAACTGTTTGCCCATTGAGTATTTTATGTAAATGTAAGTTAGACATTATTAATTGCTTCTTAATTATTATTGTAATATATAATATATTATTGTTATACTGAATGCTGACCACCCATTTGATTTGGAATCATCCGGTAAAATCATTCTGACTATAGATAGACTAGACTAAGAATAAGATTGAGACTACTGGCATAAATTTTAACTTGGTACATAGTAGGCCAAACATTTTCCTTTTTTCAAAAGACAAATTTAGCCCTTTGATTTTGACTTTGGCTTTATTCATTTACTGATTTAGTCTACTTATAAATCACACTCACAACTTAAGTTAGTAGGCCTTCTTTAGTTTTAGTCTTTAGTTTAAGTTTAGGCACAGCTTAGCCATTAGCCTAGTGGCTAGTCCTAGTTCTAGTTTATTTTTTTATTTTTTTTTAGTATTGAGAACTTTTTAAACTTCTTAATTTTAGCCGGTTGACCTGTAATAGTTTTAATTTTAAATTCCAAATTACAACAAAAGGTAAGCATAAAGTAACTTCATGACTTATCACTGATATATAAAAAACATAATGTAAAATTATTTTTTTTATAGATTAAGATAGACCTAGATACTAAGGAAGAATATAAAATAGGCCTAAGTTCTAAGTCAAGTCTAAATCTTAAACTTGAGCAAGCCACAAATTAAATTACACTTAAGCCCTAAGTTACTATTAACTATAAGTTAGGCCTAACTCTTGAATTCAATGACATTTTTAATTTTGAAAACCCAACACTTCACTTTAGTTTTAAATGTATTAAAATTATTTAGAAGCAGTAGACCCATTTATTTTTTGTAATATTTCATTATATAAACTATTTAACATACTTCAACTTTGCTACTTTAATTTACAGCCTCTGCAATAAGTTCAATGATAAAATTGTTTAAACAGCCAACACAATTTTTCTAAACTAAAACTTTTCTAATAATTTGTTCGCTAATTTTGAAAACCAGAAAATTGTAGGAGTCTTTCTTTTTCCTCATTTCTCTTTGATGTCTTTTACATCCAATTTAATTAAACACACATTACTTGAACTCCATAACACAATGCTAAGGGAGTAAATGAATTTTAAATGTTTTTTTTTTAACATACCTAATCCTATACTGTTCAAATTAGTTTATAAAAAGATACATGGAACTTAGAGCTCTTGAAATAGACAACTATTCCTGACCATAGTAAATGGCAGGAACGAAGTAAATGCTTAATGTGTCAATGATTAAATTAAAGTTTATTTTATTTTAATTTCATTAATATTTTCATTAATTCTTAAATAAGACGAGATTAAATATCGATGCTATTGTTCATCTGTTTTCATCACATATCTGTGCCATCACCACCTTAATGGTGGCAACCCTGCTGTGTAATTTATAGTGCATATTTGATTTTCGCCATCCTGAAAAATATGTACAAACTTAGCATTTTAAGCTATATTATAGAAAGCATTATACTCCAAGAAACTGAACATTGAGTTAAGATATTATGCATTTTTAATTACTGAGCTGTATAATGCAGCATTTGTGATTGACATATTCAGGCCACAAACATAAAAATATGAAGGTGATTTTAATAACAGATCCAGAAAATAAAGATTGATAAATTACAAATTAGCTTGCCACAGACTTTTTAAATATTTTAGTCATATATGTATTTATTTAATTTTCACAGTTTAAAGGTGTCCCCCTTGTATTATACTTCATTGTCCATGTTAAACCCTTTTAAAAAGTTTAACAATATAGTTTTCAGAATAAATGGTAGATTGTTATTATGACATGTGAAAGGCAGAAATGACATAGCTGTCATCAAGTCATTATTAGTAGTATGTAATTTCTCCTCTGGTATGCAAGCCTTGCATAATCTCTGTGAAAATTAGGTCACTATGTTAATTATATTTTTAGGCTATAATAGTTTTTTACAGTTGGCACAAAACATTCATTATAAAAGTTTGGGAAATGTATTTAACATGTGTTGGTCACAACAAATATATGTCTCTGCCATGTGCATAAGTATATATATCTATAAGGAAAAATATAATCATACACACTCATGTCCATATAAATATAATGTGCTATTAGTACTATTAGAAATATATTAACATGTACTTTTAATCATGCTTTTAAAATATTGATCGCACACAACTTCAATACTAGTTCAAAAAAGAGTATGCAATCTACAGATTTAAAAAAAAAAGAATTTTCAGATTAATTTATAGGGAGTTAAAGGGTTAAATATTTTTATAGTACCGTATAATTTACCAACCACAACATTTACACCTATCCGCCTTTTCTACATCATTGGTCATTTTATAAAATACTAAACTTATATAAAAATTACAAAGACGATTAATTTTTCAATAATAAGCAAACATTTCTTGTTAAACAATGTATTTGGTGAAACATTGAAAAGTACACAGCTTCATTTTTATCTTTCACAAGTTTGAACTGTTCAGGGAATTATCTACAGCACTCACCGTTTCACTCATCATAGCTCTGAAAATATTTGATGACATGATCAACTTAGTACTGGCATCAAATTATATTGTATAAGGCTTCAAATATGTTTCAGACTCCAAGAGTTGCGAATGGGTCTGTTAACTGAGGGCACAGCTCTCTCTTGGGAGGAGACAAAGAAACATGCAGATCATGTTCGTAAACATGGCATCAAGCAGTTCCTGGCTCAGTACAGGAAGCTGATGGCGCGGAAGAAAGATGTTTTGTACTGGGGAGATGAGGTAAGAGCTGGTATTTAATCAAGAGGCAAGAGCTGGTATTTAATCAGTGAAGTGCCAATAAATAATTTGGTTTCATAATTAGCATTTAAAAATAATGCCCACTGAATGAGGACATTTTCCAATGTCCTTTTTTCAATCACCCTGATTTTCTACTTTAACTTGTTACTTCAGAAATTGGAGATCGGGAGTTTGAAAAACACAGGAGTACAAAAAGAGTAAAAAAAATATTTTGTATGTTCTAAAATTCTTCATAAATATTTAAGCCTCAACATTTTGTTACTTTGTTAAACTGCAGATAAATTTAAAATGGCAGCCAACTTGAATGTGTAAAGCAGGTTTTAGTTGCCTTGGGCAAAGATCATCACAAATGCAAACAAGCTAGTTCATTTAAACATGGGAAAATATTTTCTTTAACAGGTCGAATATCAGTTGGTTAAATTTGACCATGTCAATAAAAAAGTGTATGTGGCCTTGAGAGCCCAAGATGTGCTAAAAGGACTGACTGAGAAAGTTCAACAGAAGTCGGAGTAAGTATGACCATACATTTTTTCTGAACTGCTATTGCTTACCACCAATACACTATATAAGTAAACTAAAATAATTCACCATTTGCATGTGAACCAGGGCTGATACTGTAGATAATACTGCTTATACAAATGATTTGAATGCATGATTAAGGATAGCTGATTTTTTTTTACTTCACTACATTTTATAGTGTGCACCATTATTTGTTCCTTACTTTGTAGTGATGTCAATAATTTTTGTTAATCTTAGGCTTGGCTTGGGGTGCACCTTATACTAGGCTAATAATTTATTTGAAATACATACAGATTCAATCCTCCATGTAATTGTCTGTGACCGGTGTGGCCTATCCAAAGGATTCACAGACCACTTTGTCACCTATAAATTGTGTTTAGAAATTTTTTATTAATTCTTAATGCACACAATTAAATTCAAAATGCCACCAAATATACAACTATCTGTGCTATTTTTCTTTTACTCCTCCCAATGAACTTTTTAAATGAAATGAAGTTTATCTGTGATATGATATATTGGTATCTGACGGACAACAGCATTCAACAATAGCGGCGCACGGGTTGGCACATGTCTGGTCAATGAGATAATTTTGTGATCTATTAGCGATTGGAATGTTTTATTTCACAAGTGTTGACCGAAATCATTTGTTGTTTTCTTCCCGCCTCTCTCCGCCAGCACATCTGCCTCCACCTCCTGGCATCCTGAATATGCAGAGTACATGGTGGAAGGCACACCTGGCAAACCCTATGGTGGAATGATAGCCCACTTCAACATTGTGGAGGCAAACATGTCTTTAAGGTGAGACTCGTGAAGTGCATTCATAAAGGTTCATTTTTAATGTCTGGTAGTATAGTTAACCACCTCATTACATCACTCAAATAAAAAAAATTAATTAATGAAATGTTCAATCTCTCAATAGTTATTTTATTAGTAATTAAGTTATTCACAATTTCTTGAAGTTTCATAAATCTTCTATTTTTTCAAGTATTCATTGAAATTTTACAAAGCCCTAAAAAACTTCATTGTAAAGAGGGGCGACTTTAAAGTTGTGAAATTTTTCATTGACACGACTGCCAGATCCTGCCTGAACTTCAAGGAAGTTCAATAGTATTGCGTAAATAAGGTTTGCAGTGGCAACATTGGGTTGGACAACAATATCTTGGACAATAATATCTCTCTGTATTTCATGTAACAACAGGCGGCAGGAGATCCAAGCAGAGCTGAAGGAAGATGAAGCTCCACTCTCTCTCACCGCCTTCCCAAGGTAATAATTCCTTCTGCATCTCCACCTCTCTCTCTTCTTTATTCAGACAACCTTCTGTTTAGGTTTTGTGAAAACTTATAGCACTTGTACCTCATTTGAACACCAGAAAACATAATCACTTTCATGCTGTTCCTTGTGCCAGTGTTGTAGCCCCTTATCAAATATCTATACTACTACAAAGTGTATTCATTCCATCACAGTATTTTTAGGACAGTATTTTAAAGCTGGCATAAGCAGGACATAGCAATCATTCTTTTTATCTGTCTGCTCCACTCAATAAGTGTGTGAGTGTAGGGCCTGTGAAATGTGCTATATAAATATATGCCTTCAAGTACAAGATAAAAGAAACACCTTTATATTGAACCTTGTAAGTATGGTGTTCTTCCCACTCTCCCGTTGACAGGAACTATGGTGTTATACCCACTCTCCCTTTGACCAAATGTCACAGCATCAACTCATGCTGTCTGTTTTTTAACTAAGTCACTTGTACCATTAAAGTCATAGTGTAGGTAGTTCAGCATGCACACACGAATTAATTTAAAAAAACTGTTTCCTTATCTGACCATTTGACCTGCACCAGAAATCATGTCACTTTGTAAACTGATCAGCCAGAGAGGAAGTGGTGTTCAAGATAAGACACCTGTACTGAATCGACCCATTGCCCACACACAGTTTCATCTCATATAATAGTTTTTTGGTTCACCTAGTAACGTTTGTCAGTAAAAATGTACATGCACAGTTTAAAAATGTAACAATTTTTTTTCCACAACCCCCCCCCCCCCCTTTTTTTTTTTTTTTAGAAATAAAAATTTTATTTTTTTATACCTTTTTTTAATACTTTTTTTTATGCTTACACAGTTGACTCCCAACTGTTTATCTTAAATTTTAACAATGGTTTAAAACATTTTTTTAATTCATAAGACTCCCACAAACAAAGCATGGGCTTCATACATTTATTTGTCTTAATTCATTGTTGCCGCCACTTTTTTCAAGAAACATTTTTCTGAAACTGGAATAAAGTGACTGCCTGTTTATTTGTTGGGTCAACGAGAATGTAAAGTTGCAGACGGACATTTGGGAAGTTGTTTGCAATTTTTGTGTTCCATTATATCTTGTTTTTTATTTAAAAAAATTTTTTTAACCAATCTATTTTCTCGTAGGCTTGGCTGTGGAACTTTTACCTGGCCAGAAGCAAAACCTGATCCTGTAAGTGGGGTGTCAAGGTCACTATTTTTTCCAGATGAGGCCATAAACCAGGGCCATGTTAGATTCAAGTAAGTTATCAGGCGTGTAATTTCACTGGTATGAATCTCTCTCCAACTTCTCCCTAACTGTTGCAGAGCTAATTTAAAATACAAGTAAAAAGTCAATTGTAAAAATTTTGTACATTATTAAACACAATTTCTTCATTTCAGAACTTTAACCAGAAATATCAGAACTCGGCGAAAAGAAAAGGTAGCCATCAATGTACCAAGTAGGTTAATATTAAACATTTTTTAAACCTTGTAAATGAAGACAGAGGCTTGTAAAGTAGTGCCAACAAAATAACCTTCTTTTTTCATATCTCACTTTATATCATCATTTTGTGAGATTATTCTCAAACAAAAATGATTTGTGTTGAAAATGTTCAGCATCCACATAGTCAGTGATGTATTGAAGTTGAATGAATCATCCAACTGACAATATAATGGGTGTGCACTATTTCGTTTGCTGTTTATTTTCCCAGTATTCAAAGATGTCAACACAAAGTCCCCATTCGTAGAAGATTTCTCAATACTGGGCGACGATGGATCCAGCGCAGCCGCTGCCAAACCCGACCACATCTACATGGACTGCATGGGGTTCGGTATGGGAAACTGTTGTCTGCAGGTCACGTTCCAGGCTTGCAACATAGATGAGGCCAAGACATTGTACGACCAACTGGCTGGCATGTGTCCCATTATGGTCAGTGGCCATTTCAATTTTTAATCCTTAATGCATTTTTGTTTTTTTTACCAGCTGTTCCTTTGCCTATAAAAATTACAAACAGTTAAGTAAACAGACTCAATTGGCTTGAGTGTCAGTGCAGTATCAAGAAGCGTAATAAAAAGCTTTTAAAAAAAAAACATTTTAGTGTAACCTATCGCATCATTATCTGAATGCAAAGTTAGAGATTTTGTTCTAATTACACTTTTCTAAAGCTAGTTTGAATGCAAGCAGCCCTCTCTCAACAACATGCTTGATTGAATACTGCTCTGATTCACAAACAAATTTTTCAGCCGGGGCGATACTTTTTAAAAAAAAAAAAAAATTATTTTTTGTAATTCACATCTATGATTGTATGTACCTGCCTGTTGTTTATGTGACAGATGCTGATTTTTAAAAAATTTATCACTGTTAGATTTTCTTTGGGAATTTCGTTACATTTATTTTTTTTATTTTAAAACTTATATCATATTTTATTGACTTGCTTGATGCCCAAGTTGTAGCAGCAGAACTTGGTGATTACAACTTGGTATTAGAACTTGGTGCTCAAGTGAAGAGTTCCTACATTGATGCTCATTAAGATTTATACTTTATAAATACTTTTTTTTCCCTCAACAACCCCCCCCCCCCCTAAAAAAAAACAACAAGAGTTTATATGACATGTGCCACAAAATATCAAGTAAACAAAGACTTCAGTGTATTGTATTTTCTTTTTTTTTGGTAGATGTTTGGAAGTTTATTTATGTTAACTTTACTCTTTTAAAGCTTGCCTTGAGCGCCAGCTCACCCATCTACAGAGGCTACCTGTCTGACATTGACACCAGGTGGCCAGTGATTGCTTCCTCTGTGGATGACAGGACCAAGGAGGAGAGGGGCCTAGAGGTAAGGAAACAGTTGGTGTGTACCAGAGAATAGAATCATCCTGTCGCATTTGGTCAATGATATACAATTTAACAAACATAACCATTAACTTAAAATTAACATACATTAATTAAATGAAACAAAACAGTGTATTCCCCCAGCCGTTCCATAACTTTTTAAATGTCAAGCCATGTACGGCACCCATGTAGATCTGAAAACCGTTGAGGCATTCAGTTGTAGAGAAGCTCTAAATCTTTTGTGATAAAAGCTGAAGGGGGAATTGTTGGACTATTATTCATTTAGTTAGCTGCTTGGGGGTTAGAGGTCATCGAGCCAGGGGTTGAAGCCTTAACGTGACTGTCATTAAAATATTTTGTACAGTCCACACAATTGCTCTTTGGGGAATTGGTGAAAAAACAAAACAAAGATCTCTTAATCCTGGAACAAAGATCTCAATGTTTTTTTTTTAATGCATACGATTTATGTTGTGATTCTCTCTCTCCCCCACTCAACATTTCTTGTCCTTCCCAGCCACTGAAAGAGGACAGGTTTCTCATCCACAAGTCCCGCTATGATTCCATAGACAGTTACATATCCCCGTTGGGTAGATGCTACAACGACATCCCCTTGATTCTCGATCAGGATCTGTGTGATGAACTCATTGAAGGAGGTAAGGGAAGGGGGGGGGGGGGGTGTAACCTAGAAGTTGAACAGTGCAAGTTATCCACCATGATTTGTCTTAAACCAGCAGTTTTCAACCTGTGGGTCATGACCCCTTTGGGGGTGGACTGACCCTTTCACAAGGGTCACCAAAGACCATCAGAAAACACACATACTCTACAGTTATGAAGTAGCAAAGAAAATATTTTTGTGTTTTGGGGGGTCGCAACAACACGACCTGTTCTAAAGGCTTGCTGCATTAGGAAGGTTGAGAAGCACTGTCTTAAACAATCTTTTTTAGATGTTTTAAAAAGATCTCACTAAGATTGCTAGTACTTCTCTTTGCTAGCACAATCATCATTTTAAATACTTCTCATTATATATGTTAGTACTTCTCTTTGCTAGCACAATCATCATTTTAAATACTTCTCATTATATATATGCTAGTACTTCTCTTTGCTAGCACAATCATCATTTTAAATACTTCTCATTATATATGTTAGTACTTCTCTTTGCTAGCACAATCATCATTTTAAATACTTCTCATTATATATGTTAGTACTTCTCTTTGCTAGCACAATCATCATTTTAAATACTTCTCATTATATATGCTAGTACTTCTCTTTGCTAGCACAATCATCATTTTAAATACTTCTCATTATATATGTTAGTACTTCTCTTTGCTAGCACAATCATCATTTTAAATACTTCTCATTATATATATGCTAGTACTTCTCTTTGCTAGCACAATCATCATTTTAAATACTTCTCATTATATATGTTAGTACTTCTCTTTGCTAGCACAATCATCATTTTAAATACTTCTCATTATATATGTTAGTACTTCTCTTTGCTAGCACAATCATCATTTTAAATACTTCTCATTATATATGCTAGTACTTCTCTTTGCTAGCACAATCATCATTTTAAATACTTCTCATTATATATGTTAGTACTTCTCTTTGCTAGCACAATCATCATTTTAAATACTTCTCATTATATATGCTAGTACTTCTCTTTGCTAGCACAATCATCATTTTAAATACTTCTCATTATATATGTTAGTACTTCTCTTTGCTAGCACAATCATCATTTTAAATACTTCTCATTATATATGTTAGTACTTCTCTTTGCTAGCACAATCATCATTTTAAATACTTCTCATTATATATATGCTAGTACTTCTCTTTGCTAGCACAATCATCATTTTAAATACTTCTCATTATATATATGCTAGTACTTCTCTTTGCTAGCACAATCATCATTTTAAATACTTCTCATTATATATGTTAGTACTTCTCTTTGCTAGCACAATCATCATTTTAAATACTTCTCATTATATATATGCTAGTACTTCTCTTTGCTAGCACAATCATCATTTTAAATACTTCTCATTATATATGCTAGTACTTCTCTTTGCTAGCACAATCATCATTTTAAATACTTCTCATTATATATGCTAGTACTTCTCTTTGCTAGCACAATCATCATTTTAAATACTTCTCATTATATATGCTAGTACTTCTCTTTGCTAGCACAATCATCATTTTAAATACTTCTCATTATATATATGCTAGTACTTCTCTTTGCTAGCACAATCATCATTTTAAATACTTCTCATTATATATGTTAGTACTTCTCTTTGCTAGCACAATCATCATTTTAAATACTTCTCATTATATATATGCTAGTACTTCTCTTTGCTAGCACAATCATCATTTTAAATACTTCTCATTATATATATGCTAGTACTTCTCTTTGCTAGCACAATCATCATTTTAAATACTTCTCATTATATATGTTAGTACTTCTCTTTGCTAGCACAATCATCATTTTAAATACTTCTCATTATATATGCTAGTACTTCTCTTTTCTAGCACAATCATCATTTTAAATACTTCTCATTATATATGTTAGTACTTCTCTTTGCTAGCACAATCATCATTTTAAATACTTCTCATTATATATGCTAGTACTTCTCTTTGCTAGCACAATCATCATTTTAAATACTTCTCATTATATATGCTAGTACTTCTCTTTGCTAGCACAATCATCATTTTAAATACTTCTCATTATATATATGCTAGTACTTCTCTTGCTAGCACAATCATCATTTTAAATACTTCTCATTATATATATGCTAGTACTTCTCTTTGCTAGCACAATCATCATTTTAAATACTTCTCATTATATATGTTAGTACTTCTCATTTGTTAATACTTGTCATTGCTTTGGATCTAGCACAACATGCTCTGTAAATGTTAACAGAGGGAAAATAACTAGTTTGTGCAAATGCTGTTGACTGTCTGAAATAGCTTCCACTGAAAGGCTCCAAACTAAACACACTGCCAGTGAGCAGGCCATGGACAAATTGGCCCACTGCAATAACCATCTCACTGATTAACTTTGTATGGCATCCTTCCGTCTTCACCAGAGACGATGGAGTAGCTATATTGATTAACTTTAAGGTGTCGGTAAACATGTGGTTTAGGCATGTAATTCCACATGCTTCCACATGCTTGGGGGCACATTAGCCAGACATGACATGGACACATTTGCCAATCATGACATTATTGACATGGGGCACATTTGCCAATCATGACATGGGCACATTAGCCTATCATGACATGGGCACACAAAAAATGAAACGAAATTGTGATGTAAATTATCATGAGTTTTCTTCAGTTATGTGGACACAAAACACATCAAGCCATAAACATATAAAGCTACAAACAAAGAAACCTAATGCTCTGGCCATTTCAATAGTTTTTTTTTAAATAATCCAATGCTAATATGGCAGAGCTGAGCTGGCACATGGTTTACTGTCCCGAGTTCTCTCCTTCTTTGACAAAGCTTTGAAATCTCCATTTGGGTGGCTGTAATGTCTTTGATATTTGACCTGTTTGAAACCTCCATTTGGGTGGCTGTAATGTCTTTGATATTTGACCTGTTTGAAACCTCCATTTGGGTGGCTGTAATGTCTTTGATATTTGACCTGTTTGAAACCCTCCATTTGGATAGCTGTAATGTCTTTGATATTTTACCTGTTTGAAACCTCCATTTGGATAGCTGTAATGTCTTTGATATTTGACCTGTTTAAAACCTGCATTTGGGTGGCTGTAATGTCTTTGGTGATATTTGACATGTCTGAAACCTCCATTTGGATAGCTGTAATGTCTTTTTTATTTGACCTGTCTGAAAAAACTCCATTTGCATAGCTGTAATGTCTTTTTTATTTGACCTGTCTGAAACCCTCCATTTGGATAACTGTAATGTCTTTTTTATTTGACCTGTCTGAAACCTCCATTTGGATAGCTGTAATGTCTTTTTTATTTGACCTGTCTGAAACCTCCATTTGGATAGCTGTAATGTCTTTGATATTTGACCTGTTTGAAACCTCCATTTGGATAGCTGTAATGTCTTTGATATTTGACCTGTTTGAAACCTGCATTTGGGTGGCTGTAATGTCTTTGGTGATATTTGACATGTCTGAAACCTCCATTTGGATAGCTGTAATGTCTTTTTTATTTGACCTGTCTGAAAAAACTCCATTTGGATAGCTGTAATGTCTTTTTTATTTGACCTGTCTGAAACCCTCCATTTGGATAACTGTAATGTCTTTTTTATTTGACCTGTCTGAAACCTCCATTTGGATAGCTGTAATGTCTTTTTTATTTGACCTGTCTGAAACCTCCATTTGGAAAGCTGTAATGTCTTTGATGATATTTGACCTGTCTGAAACCTCCATTTGGATAGCTGTAATGTCTTTGATGATATTTGACCTGTCTGAAACCTCCATTTGGATGGCTGTAATGTCTTTTTTATTTGACCTGTCTGAAACCTCCATTTGCATAGCTGTAATTTCTTTGATATTTGACTTGTTTGAAACCTCCATTTGGATAGCTGTAATGTCTTTTTTTTTTTACCTGTCTGAAACCTCCATTTGCATAGCTGTAATGTCTTTGATATTTGACCTGTTTGAAACCTTCATTTGGATAGCTGTAATGTCTTTGATATTTGACCTGTTTGAAACCTCCATTTGCATAGCTGTAATGTCTTTAATATTTGACTTGTTGGAAACCTCCATTTGCATAGCTGTAATGTCTTTGATATTTGACTTGTTTGAAACCTCCATTTGGATAGCTGTAATGTCTTTGATGATAGTTGACCTGTCTGCACCCCCATTAATTAAACCATTTGGCAGTCAAGAGTTCATGTCTAAGTATTCCACCCTCAGGTGTTGATGACCTGCTGGCCAGGCATATAGCTCACCTGTTCATCCGTGACCCAGTTTCAGTGTTTGCCGAGAAGCTGGATCTTGACGATGAGAACGACACTGATCATTTTGAGGTACGTCACTTTGGAAAGCCCAGAAAAACACAAAAAGTGGTTATTTACATATGCATGATATGTTCACACACACATATGCCTGCACACATATTCACATGCATAATGTCTGTGACACAATGCACTTGTTTCCTCCAGAACATCCAGTCCACCAACTGGCAGACCATGAGGTTCAAACCACCGCCGCCCAACTCAAATATCGGCTGGAGAGTGGAGTTCAGACCAATGGAGGTACCGTAACATTTAATTTGTGCTCTGTACGAGTGTCAATGTTTTCTTCTGAAATCTTTCAAAGCATTGAGAATCATGTCGTCTCCTATAGCAGACCTGTTTACTCTTACGATTTTGGCGTACAATGTACAATTTTGAGGTGTATACATTATATATACTGTATGTTTATTTTTTACTATTAAGATAATGTATTGAATGATTTTGTGATATTGTGCGATTTTAAGAGTTTGAGGGTAAACAGGTCTACTATAGGGTTGTTATTTTTTTTCTGTCGGGTGCATAATTCATTTGAAAAAAGTGAATTTTAAAAGGGCGTAGTAGTAAAAAGAATATCAAAATAACTTTTCTTCTTTGGTTGTACTCAAAGAGTATTATTTCATTAGAATATTGATAGCTGTCATAACCTTGTCACTTCCATACCACAAACGCAGGCCCAGCTCACAGATTTTGAGAATGCTGCATTCACTGTGTTTATTGTCCTCCTGACACGTGTCATCTTGTCCTACAAGCTTAACTTTGTCATCCCCATTTCAAAGGTAATTTTCAGTTTACAAACAACATTGCTGTGTAACTACCGACCACTGGCTCAAGCCGAAATAAGATTTTTGAAAAAAAATCTTCTTGAATTATTGGGCTTCCTCTTACATATTTAAACAGCACCACACTCTCTACAGCAATCTTGGTGACAAACTCTCTACAGCAATCTTGGTGACAAACTCTCTACATCAATCTTGACCATAACCTCTCTACAGCAGTCTTGATGATATCATTTTATTACTTCAGTTCTGGTAACAGGGGTGCCACTTTTCCGGATTATCCCGGAATTCCGGATTCGTGAGGCTAAATATTTCTCGGCTACGGATTCGCGAGTTTTTATTTTCTCTCGCTCCGGATTCCCCAGTTTAGTTTATTCAAATACAGATTCCGTCTGAGTTTTTATTTTTTTAAATCAGCCTGTAAGACCAATATATAAGTAAAACAATCATACATAGGTCTTAACTGAAAGTTAAGAAAAGAGCAACTAAATTTTTTTCAAATGTGTAAAACTCTCCATTGACTTGCGCCATGTAGTTAGAGGAAGCTGATAGAATTAAATTTTTTTCTGCGACGTAAAACAATGACGCAGCAGTTTTGGGTGAATTTATGAAAACATAGAAAATCAAATTCTTATGGGGAACAGGTTTGTTCCGCAAAAAACTTCATGTGCTACATACAAATAATTAGCATGTGATTCTATTTGAAAGTGCTGTATGAATGTGTGTCCTGGCGCTATCTTTAAAATGCTGTACATAACTTTTCATCCCCAGGTTGATGAGAACATGAAAACAGCATTCAAAAGAGATGCAGTCATCAAAGACAAGTTTTACTTCCGCAAAGACGTTTTGACAGGTAAATTCATACATTTTTATGTGGATCCTGTCTGACTTGTGAAACATTTGTTATTTACGGTACAACACATAACTACAGAGCAAATGTTAGAAAGAACACACAGCTACAGAGCAAACGTTGGAAAGAACGCACAGCTACAGAGCAAACGTTAGAAAGAACGCACAGCTACAGAGCAAACGTTAGAAAGAACACACAGCTATAGAGCAAGCGTTTGAAAGAACACACAGCTATAGAGCAAGCGTTTGAAAGAACACACAGCTACAGAGCAAACGTTCGAAAATTTGCTGTTGAGGTGTTTTTGTTTGTTTTTTCCCTTTATTTCTATATCTGCCAGTGCATCATTAGCTCACTCCTGCCTAACCTATTTGTTGATATAAACTCTCCTGTACGGCTAAGAAAATTTACAAATGGAGGCATCTTTGTTTTAATTATAATTTGGTATTAAGATGAAATCAAATTAAGGATGGATTTTTCTTTGCTCGAAATAGCTTTAAATTGAAATATCAGAAGTTGAATGCCGGAACACTTTTCACAAGTTTCCAGCCACTGCCAGGGTGGTATGGGCAATGCTGTGTGGTATGGGCATTGGTGTGTGGTATGGGCATTGGTGTGTGGTATGGGCATTGGTGTGTGGTATGGGCAGTGGTGTGTGGTATGGGCAGTGGTGTGTGGTATGGGCATTGGTGTGTGGTATGGGCATTGGTGTGTGGTAATCTGATAAGTGTGTTGGGCAGAAGTGAGTTAATGGAGGCTTGGAGGTAGTTTCTCAAGATGAGGATCATTTGATTTGATAAAAAAATAAAAAAAAAATCTTAAGATATTGTCTTATGCATCGCTGCAGAGTCCACCCCTCCGGAATGTGTGTCTCAGTGTGGCAGCTCAGCTTGTCATGAGATCAGAGAGCAGTATGAGGAGATGACCATAAATGAAATTTTCCATGGGAAGGTAAGAGTTACTGCCCTTGTGGTTTGTTTTTAACCAAGCTCATCACTACAATTTTAATGACTTCAATTTTGAGGACTTTTTTTTTTGTGTGGCATTTCAGCCCTTGTTAATTACCTTTTTTATTTTTTTTAAATTAAGTGTTAAGTTTTGTTTTTATTAGGATAAATTTTTTATAAAACGTACATTATTCTTAATTTTTTTTAAGTAAATACTTTCCGCAAAGTGAAATCCTAATATTTGATTGTGTACTCAACCCTAGGGTGACTTTCCTGGCCTGCTGGCCTTGATCAACTTGTACATGGACAGCATAGAGATTGATGTAGACACTCGGTGTACCATCACCCAATATCTGAAACTGATCTCTCAAAGAGCTTCAGGTATGGAGACCTACAAAAATAGGTTCTGTTGGTTTTTTTTTGGTTTTTTTTTCAATCACAATAAAAATATGATAATACAGGGAGAGCCTCAGTCAAGTGTAAATAAGGAAATATGAAGCACCCCCAAGACATTAAAAAAAAAAAACTTGAGAGAAAAAACAAACGGCGAGAGAAAAAACAAACGGCACAACAAAGATTTTAGTTGGGTCCTTTCTGAAGCTTTCACATACTGGTGTCTAACACATTTCCTCAATAAAAAAAAATGATATTTTAGCTAGATTTGTATCCACTTGAATTTCTTTGACTTAAAATTTACATCAAATTACAAAATATTATTCGACCTCAGAAAAAAATAATGGAATTGTTTTTACATTTCTGTAAGTTAATTTCTTTACAACTCTGTAAGTGAATTTTTTTCCTGCTCTGTAAGTGAATTATTTCCCACTCTGTAAGTGAATTTATATCCCACTCTGTAAGTGAATTTATTTCCCACTCTGTAAGTGAATTTATTTCCCACTCTGTAAGTGAATTTATGTCCCACTTTGTAAGTGAATTTATTTCCCACTCTGTAAGTGAATTTGTTTCCCACTCTGTAAGTGAATTTATTTCCCACTCTGTAAGTGAATTTATTTCCCACTCTGTAATAGGTCAGCTCGTTACCAGTGCCAGGTGGATGCGTAACTTTGTCACGCAGCATCCAGAATATAAAAAAGACTCTGTTGTCTCAGACTCCATTACCTACGACCTGTTGTCCCGCATTGTGAAGATTGCTGGTGGTAAAGACAATGACCCCACCCATCTGTTTGACTACACGACAAAGTCTGCGGACAGAATCCCAGAGGCTCTGTCCCAGGCGGAGGCCTACTTGAACAAGAAGGCCCAACAGGGCGGCCTCACAAATGTCTGTAACCCGATTCCGAATGGGAATTGAATGTTTTCTTATTCAATTTTGTGATGTGATACAAACATGGTATTGTGATGTCATGCTGAGGGCGCATTGGATGCTGTGCGAGATTAAGAGTGGATTTTTTTTTAAATTAATTTTTGAGGATGGTAGATAAACGACTGATGCCATTGATTTGATTTCATGATTGAACTGATGTCTGAAGTGAATTGTAGCAGATAAAATGTCACAGCTCAGAAGTATGGTAAGCAAACATTTGATTATTTGACTTTCCCAACAATTAATCCCCAAAGATGAAGCCAACATAATTATTTTTGTTTGAATTTTGATTTTTTAAAAATTTTTTTTTGGAATACTTTTTTATTTTGAATCCAAATTTGACATAATGAATATTGCATTATTTGTCATAATATGAGCTACAGGAAACTGACCCCCCTCTCAAGAAAGCCTATTTGCTCCATATCTAGTAAATAGAGATATTTTGTTAAAAAATTGACATAATGAATATTGCATTATTTGTCATGACATGAGCTACAGGAAACTGACCCCCCCTCTCAAGAAAACCTATATGTTCCATATCTAGTAAATATAGATATTTTGTTAAAAAACCTTTTTTTTTTATTTTCTTTGGAATGGTGGTTCTCATTCTTGTTAAAATGTACACCTTGATTTCACGTTAGGACACTATGTATCCAGAGTAATTTGCAATGACTGTAGGTGTACATTGTTTTTGTTTTTTATAATTTTTTTTTACATATGCATTCATGCATCTCGGTCAATTGGTCAAGCCCCTTTCTTTAATTTCAAAATGTTCCATCCAGGATAAATGGTTTCCATAGTTCATGGCAATAAGTTCATTCAGTAATGGCCTCTGGAATTTACTTGATGTCTTACTAGTGTTCTCTTCACCCTGTTCAATTCAGTCCTAACATTTAGTGTGTGCACACGTGAATATAAAAATTGTCATTTATAAAAAAAACAACTTTGGCTGCACTGCTTTGTGTGTTTGGGTATCACAAATTCATTGTATCTTATCTCTATGCTATTGGCTAGCTATTTGTAAACAAAATATATATATTTAAAAAAAGAATTTCAACTTTTTTACCCAATTTACATTTCAAGTGACGCACTGCGACTTCCAAAAATACCATAGCAATGTTTATTTTGAAAGAAACCATAGAGAGAGAGTCCCAGAGGTTAAGATCAATGGGTTATATAAATTAAAATTTAAATTGTTTCAAATATCACCATAAAATGTTGTACCTGGGAACTGAGATGATGATATACTTGGGACCTAAGATGAAATATGTGGATTATCATATTTTAAAATTTTTTTAAAGAAATTGAATTTCCAATTCGCCCTGTCTCATCTGTAATGCTTTTCTTGACTTTGACCAAATTAAACTGTGGGGACATTGTGTCTACTGAAACTCTACATCGAATTTTTAGTTTGATATTATTTTTGCAGTTAACCATAACTGATCCCTCTTGGCCATGATCCTGGCCAGTTTGCATAATTGTCACCACTGACAAATACAGGGTTAAGCACTTTACACAATAATGGCTAATGTATTTACATCCACTCAAGTTCACTGCTAGTTCAAAACTTTTCAGCATCCTTTTTAATTGATGCCAGTATTTTTTTTTTATTTGAAATATTTCAGTTCATTGCTACTCCTTTAAGTTTTCATCTGTTAGTCAAATACAAGTTTTTAAAAACTTCTATTACTAACTTTTCGTTTACTAACAGATTTTGCTTCCATCATTTGTCAGGTCACTGGTTAATTAACGGTTTTCTATCATGCAGAAGTTCTCTAGTAAAAAAAAAATTCATTGTTTAAAATTTTTTTTATAATTATATTGCTTGTGCATATCAACACAGCAAGTTTCTTCCCACCTAATGTATACAATAAACACACAATTATCTAATGTACATTTTCAAGAAATAACGAACTAGATCCATCTTTATAAAAGAAATAAAAAATAAATATTTTCTAGCCTTTCAGCTCAGGCTGTGTGACATAAACTAAATGCATGAAATACCATGGAAAATAAATATGGTACTTTAAAAGATAAAAATGCACACATAACTGATGTTAGCATCTTAAATGTTGAGGATCTCAAATTGTAAGAAAATTCTTTTTTAAAAATCATTTTGTTCCTCTAATAATTCATAAATAACATGTTCAGCACAATATGTTATTTATGAATTATTAGAGGAACAAAATATTTTTTTTTTAATTTTTTTTTTTTTTTACAATTTGAGATCCTCAACATTTAAGATGCTAAAATCAGTTATGTGTGCATTTTTATCTTTTAAATAAAAAAATAAAAAAAATTTTTATTTAAAAGATAAAAATGCACACATAACTGATTTTAGCATCTTAAATGTTGAGGATCTCAAATTGTAAAAAAAAAATTTTTTTTTTAATCATTTTGTTCCTCTAATAATTCATAAATAACATGTTCAGCACAATATCATTGCAGTGATGTTTGTCTTTTTATAAAGCACTTTGACAATGTCACATCCAAACACATGCCGCATATGTGCATATATTTATATACTAGTTTCAACCCTCATCTGTGACCCTTGACAAATCATCAGGGCCTTTCACCTCTAAAAATTCTTCTGGTAACTTTCTGGGTGGGATTCCAGGTGCCACCTCACAAGTCACCTCAGATCCAGGAGTGGCACATTGGACGTTTAAACTTACTTTTAACTTTTTCTCATCAATAAAAATTACATGTACTGTGGAAAGATATACAATTATATAAAAGTTGTTCGAATTATAGCTTGTAGTCTCTCTTTCATGGTTGGTGAACAAGTAGTTTCAAACATAGAAACTTGCTTATATACCCTTCATAGTTATTTTTTTGTCTACACATCAATTGTTCTCCACTTTTTACAACAGGTAATTTATTCAGGTGTTCATGTGATATCCAATGCAGCCACCTCAATGGCTCGCTCTCAATTCCAATGCCATTCGGTGGATTTCCACTCTTTCCTCAAGTAATTTTATTATTATTGGTTCCACATTCTGGTCCAAAGATAATCCATTGAATCAGTTCTAATTTCTAATCTAATACAAATCTTTTTTTTTTCATTTGATTCAAACCTACTCCTTGCTGGTTGTTTTGTATTCTATACAATTCATGTTTCAGCTTCATGTTTCAGCTTCATGTTGATGTAATAAAACATGTGTCATGGAATTGGAAACAAATTACTTTTTTTTTTTTTGTTAAAAGGTATGTTGTGGTTATGGTGCCAGTCACTAAAGAGGTTTGTTTTGTACCAACATAATGTACCTGTAACACTTGTTGATGTTGTCTTGTTTAAAGAAATAATTCACCAGAAAAAACTCTTTTGGAAATCTGCAAGTGCTTTACATACGGGCACTGTCCTCCATTTTAATTTAATTTTAATTTCATGTTTTACGTTCTGTTTTGTTGACAGCAGCAAGGGGTGTGGCCACGTCTTTGGGATTTCTTGACCAGTCGGTCCACTCATTCAGGCACACAATCCAGTTTTTGAAAAAATGTCCCAAAAATGTTACTCAACATCATTAAAGTAGTTATATCCGTGATATGTAAGAATTGTGCCATGTTGCCATTATAATTCTGTTCTGACTGCCTTGGTTGATAACCGAGTTACAGATCTTCTTCAGTTCAAATTTCAATCTCAAAGATTTATGAGTTTTCTCAGATATGTTATGAATTTATCAATTACAATAATATATCGTTTGCCATTTTTTTCAAAACTCCAAGTTAGCCATTTAATATAAAATGTAAAATTATGTCATTAAACTTTTTTTAAGGTAATAAAACTTGTTTCTCAAATTTGTATAGGATTTGAACATTGTATTTGTTTATGATGTATACAAAAGGTTAAAAAAAAAAAAAAGAACTTTTTCAGCGTGCTCCCTATACCACAATAGGCACTTGAATTTTTAAAAATTGCTGAACATTATAATGAGACATGAAAGTTTTTAAATTTTCAATTAAATATAATTGTATGTATATTCCTTTTCTATTGGTTTAAAATTTTTTTTTAAAAAAGTTAAAATGCACTTATCTTTCACTTCTGCATTTATTTCTTCATGACTTTAACAGAGAGATCATTACTCCACCCTCCACTCACCCTTCCACAAGCACATATAATTATCCTGAATTTATCCTCTTTGTCCTATGTGATGCAATATATATTTTTATCAGCCTCTCTCCCTCACCAAAAGGAAAAGAAAACCGCCCAACAGATGCAATGTTTTTATTGAATTCCTGGAAAGGGATGACGAGAGACCAGGAAAGACGTTCAGTAATATGTATATATGTATAAATAACAGGAGCTCTTTTCTGAACAACAAAATATGTGAGACATTTAATTTAAGAAATGGTGAAGATAAAGGTAGGTAAATCGTTACCTTAAAATTAAAGGTAGGCTACTCTTAGCTAAATCGCCCCAAAGAAAACTTTTGCTGATAAATATACATCAAAGTCCCGTAACTTAACAATGCTCTCCATTTGTAGTAGTGACGCACACCTTGCACACGAGAATTGAAACAGGCTGCCTACATGACCTCGACCTTAATGAACTAACCCACTTCTACTTCTACATTCGTTGCTGTGCACAAGTTGCCGAACTTTACTTAACTTTTTAAAAGTAGCGCAGAGTTGTGGGTCGTTGACCTCATTTCCGTACTCCATGTAAATGTACAATGTAATAAACTATTTAGTTCAGATCGTCTTTCGTTCGTTTGTTTTTTGGTTACTCTTACAATTACAACAATTAACAACCATATTTACATGTATGTTTCTCGAGCACCCAAACTATAGGCAAAGGCCGTATAACTCCGGACTAAGGATACAACAGAGTAAGTGTTGTGCTTATTATTCATACATTTTGTAAGATGTGATTGAAATTACCTCTGTGATTGTAGTAACTTGGCATGTCTCAGTTGATAGAAGTAGAAGTTTAAAAGCACTAGACTCATTAAAGATTTGATTTGTTCCTATTTGTAATTTGAAGAGGCGCATCTATCGAGAGGTTAACTAATTATTACTCTCACTACCCCAGGCAGACGTTCGTTGATTATGGACTGTTTACGACCGTGTTTGTGTAAAGGACATATAAATATTGGAAGCGTACATGGCATAGAAACACCTTGATAGGAGCCCCATGTTGCCCCCCACCCACCCCCACTCCAAATCCCCGTGCGATACCCTTTACCGAATTGTCTGTAACGCCCTGACAAATAGGTTGGACTTCGTGCACCCCAACCCTTAATATGCTTTGGTGATGATCGTCTGTTTGACAATTTGCAGCGATGCACAGCTACGCCCTTACATTAAATAACTGATGTTTTGGGGGAGACAAAATTATTCTGTTAGGATACGCTAATATTGTCCGAATCGTAGAACAATTCTATGTGATGCCCACTTGGACAGTATATTATATTGCGTTTGCACCCCACCCCTATTTTTTAACAATTCTTCTTTTGAATGTTTTTATAGTTTGTTTATAGTTTGTTTGTTTTGTTATTTTTGTTTTGTTGTTGTTGTTTTTGTTTTTTTTTGAGGGGGTTGTAAAGTATATGTATTAAATATTCATTAAATTAATGCATAGTGTTACATGGCCTAATGCATAGTGTTACATGGCCTAATGCATAGTGTTACATGGCCTAATGCATAGTGTTACATGGCCTAATGCATAGTGTTACATGGCCTAATGCATAGTGTTACATGGCCTAATGCATAGTGTTACATGGCCTAATGCATAGTGTTACATGGCCTAATGCATAGTGTTACATGGCCTAATGCATAGTGTTACATGGCCTAATGCATAGTGTTACATGGCCTAATGCATAGTGTTACATGGCCTAATGCATAGTGTTACATGGCCTAATGCATAGTGTTACATGGCCTAATGCATAGTGTTACATGGCCTAATGCATAGTGTTACATGGCCTAATGCATAGTGTTACATGGCCTAATGCATAGTGTTACATGGCCTAATGCATAGTGTTACATGGCCTAATGCATAGTGTTACATGGCCTAATGCATAGTGTTACATGGCCTAATGCATAGTGTTACATGGCCTAATGTTTTATTGTCTAATCTCTCCCGGACTAATGTCTCATGGCTTTAAATC
Organism: Omphiscola glabra; assembly: GCA_964017045.1. Classification (NCBI taxonomy): domain Eukaryota; kingdom Metazoa; phylum Mollusca; class Gastropoda; family Lymnaeidae; genus Omphiscola; species Omphiscola glabra. The sequence continues at coordinate 13,480,314 of OZ024806.1, read as the reverse complement.
CCGTCGGCCAATCTTTCATCACTTATTTAATACCTTATGTTCATCTCTCATCACATAATACCCCCATGGTCTATCATCACATAATACCCCCACGGTCTATCATCACATAATACCCCCATGGTCTATCATCACATAATACCCCCCATGGTCTATCATCACATAATACCCCCCACGGTCTATCATCACATAATACCCCCACGGTCTCTCATCACATAATACCCCCATGGTCTATCATCACATAATACCCCCCATGGTCTATCATCACATAATACCCCCATGGTCTATCATCACATAATACCCCCACGGTCTATCATCACATAATACCCCCACGGTCTCTCATCACATAATACCCCCATGGTCTATCATCACATAATACCCCCATGGTCTATCATCACATAATACCCCCACGGTCTATCATCACATAATACCCCCACGGTCTCTCATCACATAATACCCCCACGGTCTATCATCACATAATACCCCCACGGTCTCTCATCACATAATACCCCCATGGTCAATCATCATTTAATGCCTCATGGCCTCATCTCTCTAATTGATATGAGCACTTCTTGCCTTATGTTTCATGACCGTATGCGTACTGTATGTGCGTTCAATGTAGGTACCCCCGGGTGGCCGCGCTCACCAGACACGCCATTGTGCTGTGTAGAACCATGGCACTGAATACAGTTGCGTAAAAGCGGACTTTGGTTTACTGGGGGAATTAATGCACTGTTGGCATGTGGTTTTGTTGATTACTAACGCGTGACATGCATATTGTGACTTGAATGCTGGCTGCAACGCAGTAAGGCAAACTCAACAGGGGAGACTTTCATGGAATCAGCCATACAATTTAAATAACACTAAAGAACCGTCTCAAGATCCACACAAGCGGGGGCGAGTCGATAAGAAGATTCGCTGCATACATAAAAACCTGCATTCGTGTTACATAGCGCCTCATGAGTCATGGGAGAAAGAGCTTCAATCTTTAACAGTTGGTTTGGGGGGTTGGGAAGGGGTGAGAAGAGGGTACAAAGCTTAACGAAGTAGTGTGAAGATTTACGACAAAGAGCATATTGATTTTAATTAATGTATAAATTATGACATCTTTAGTTCAATAATTATCTAATATGAAATGTTTCATCTCTAAAAATGAAACCGAAGATGACACTTTCAGAGCAAAAAAAAAAAAAATGTGGTTATGGGGGAGAAGCTTCAAACATAATCCACCCATCCCTCTTCTAATACCCAAGACCTCTTTACAGCTGTTTTATTTTATTGTCACGATTATGTCCCTTTTGCTAATATTTTTATGTACAGCGCGGTGAGCCCAGTCCTAGGATGGGGTACCGCGCTATATAGGACAACTAATAATAACTATTATCCGTCCTCCCATTTCAACACAATCCAATTTATTTACTTTCTATTTCGTTTATATTGAACGTGATCTTTTTTCGTTAGTTGGCTGATCGTTAGGGCTGTGTGGATGGTTGGCTGATCGTTTGTTTTGTGTGGACGGTTGGCTGATCGCTTGTGTTGTGTGGACGGTTGGCTGATCGCGTGGGTTGCGTGGAAGGTTGGCTGATTGCTTGGGTTGTGTGGATGGTTGGCTGATCGCTTGGGTTGTGTGAGTGGTTGGCTGACCGCTTGGGTTGCGTGGACGGTTTGCTGACCGCTTGGGATGTGTGGCCGGTTGGCTGATCGCGTGGGTTGCGTGGAAGGTTGGCTGATCGCTTGGGTTGTGTGGATGGTTGGCTGATCGCTTGGGTTGTGTGAGTGGTTGGCTGACCGCTTGGGCTGTGTGGCCGGTTGGCTGATCGCCTGGGTTGCGTGGACGGTTGGCTGATCGCTTGGGCTGTGTGGCCGGTTGGCTGATCGCTTGGGTTGCGTGGACGGTTGGCTGATCGCTTGGGCTGTGTGGCCGGTTGGCTGATCGCTTGGGTTGCGTGGACGTTTGGCTGATCGCTTGGGTTGTGTGGATGGTTGGCTGATCGCTTGGGTTGCGTGGACTTCTTTGAAGTTCCGTTTGACCAACAGCTGACATTTGGTGGACATCTTCACCGACTTTCTAGACGGCTGAAATAAAATTGAGATCATTTTGTTATCACTCACAAACTATTGAACTAAAATGTTGTTCTTCTCCATCGTAAGATGAATGTAAATATTCAGTTGAAATATAATTGTAGCTCCCGATTCAATTTTCTTTTTACACCCCTCCTCTCCACTATATAAAAAACAACAACAACAAAAAAATACAACGGTTGAATTATTTTTTACAGTCCTATTTCAAACAAATTAAATCATTTAGATAAAATATTATGATATAGGCCCACCGATATGTCGTACGCCTGGAACTAAGGCTAAGAGAATACCGATAGATCAGTGCTTCTTTGGGGGAATATGCTATTAGGCCACTTCTAAATTTATTGAAACTCTAATACAGTCACTACAACCTTTAGCACGGGACAGTGTAGAATACGACGCCAATATGAATCATGGGAAGAAACTCAATTTGTGAAATTTAAAATATCTAAGAATTTATAAACAGGTTGTTATTTTTGAAGTTTAAAGAGTTGTCGTCTCTTAGTTCCTAGAGAAATATGTGTTTTGATAGCTGAAAGATGACATTTATGAAAACAGACATAATTTTCTTACGAGTAATATATCTCATAAGTCTCCCTGGTATCAGACTCGGATTGCCACCATTCGATGGCCTAGAAAATAAAACTAAATAAAAAAATTTGTTAACATCATTTTTTATTTATTAAAACAAAAACAAGTTTTCTGATACCTTTTTAACTTTACCTAAATGCAAAGTCTGTTATCACCTCATCAAAACAAATTTTCCGTTACACATTAGCTTCTATACACAGTAGAGATGAAGAGTCCAAGCTGCCATGTTGCATAGTTGTTCTGCTTCTAAACGCAGTAGAGATGAAGAGTCCAAACTGCCATGTTGCATAGTGTTTCTGCTTCTAAACGCAGTAGAGATGAAGAGTCCAAGCTGCCATGTTGCATAGTGTTTCTGCTTCTAAACGCAGTAGAGATGAAGAGTCCAAGCTGCCATGTTGCATAGTGTTTCTGCTTCTATACACAGTAGAGATGAAGAGTCCAAGCTGCCATGTTGCATAGTGTTTCTGCTTCTATACACAGTAGAGATGAAGAGTCCAAACTGCCATGTTGGCTAGTTGTTCTGCTTCTATACTCAGTAGAGATGAAGAGTCCAAACTGCCATGTTGCATAGTTGTTCTGTCAACGCTCGGCTGAGGAATAGATTATTTTTAACCTTAAGAATGTGTCTAATCCAAAATAAAAATTTGGAAAGGTACGCTAAAATTAAAAAATGACTTCAGTTTTATTTTATTAGTAAATTTGATTTCTTTTCTTTTTTTTTAATGGCTTTTGTTGCACCAAATTCACGCCACACCTAAGAATGAAACAGTTGAAGCTGACCTGCAAACATTATTATTTTTTAGTCCACTGATTAAGCATTGATACGTTTTTCACAACCCTGAAAATGTTGAGGTGATAATGTGTGGCACATCATTTAGTACACTGGCGTAATAAGGGTTGGGTAGGAGGGCAGTGTACACAAATAAAGCAAAATTATATTTAAAAAAAAAACAAAAACGTTATTGTCATTTTTAAGTTTTGTGACGTAATAGCTAAAAATTAGCTAAAAATTAGTGAAATAGCGAGACCATTAAAAATCGTTCCGCCTGATATAGTTGATGTCGTTTACAATGAGACCGATATATTTTATTTATTATTATTTTTTTTTTTTTTGCAACATTCCGATTCTAGGCTGCACCCCCAGTTTACACTATGCGAAAATCTTGCGGCCTTCACCCGGAACAATACGGAATTCCATCGCTTAAGACGCCTATATTATCATTATTAATGCTTTTTAATTACCAAACATTGGCAATATGTTTTCAATTTCTGTCTCTCCACAAAATGACATCAAATTAAAGTAGGGATGCTTGCTAATGTTAATTGAATAATGTCATCATGCTTGAAAAATACAGTTAGACCTACTCGTATAATTTTTTGACACTCATATAAAAATTTATAAAAAGTGGTGAATATAGACCTTTTCTACAAACCAGTACTATTTCTCATTTTGCATCCGGTAGAATTAAAAATATTTGGGAAAGGTAATTACTATAGGCCTACCATAGGCCTACTTGCTTTTTGTGACGGCGAGCATTTTTTTTGTGTGGAGATATATTTTGTTTAATCATTTATTAATGAAGTAGTTAAACCAAATAAATAGTTTAAACAACAAAACACGTTACTATTTAATATGAATTTAAGATGTAGCATTTATTTGTAAAGATACAACAAGGTCAGGTGACACCCAAATTCGGTTTCTCTCCGATTAATTGCAGAATAGTGCAAAACTAAATTTTATTAGGCGAAAAAATGGACCCTTCATTTTGAATTTATGCCCCCCCCCCCCCCCCCCCAAAAAAAAAGAAAATGGGGGATACGCTTTCGCTCGTTAGCCACATGCGACCTCGATTTCTGCTTTCCCCCCTCCCCCACACCTATTCATGTGACACTACGAGGGCTAAACTAAGATGGGACCAAAAGAATAACATGTGACCTGCCACAACTGGATTGAAATCAGGTTATGTATGACACTGGGTGCAATAATGACTTATTTGCGCGCTCAAACTCAAAGATATCATGATCGTACCACCCCCCAACTCCTGGAATTTCCCCTCCCTAGATCAAATTTTCTGAAAGAAAGACTGAATTCATGTATACGCCAGAAACACTACAAGCCAACACATGCAGAATTGTTGAAGGGGTGGGGGTATACTTCCACCACTAAGGGGTGGGGTGGGGAGGGTAGACGCCTCTAATCAAATGAGGGAAATAAAAACTAATTTTTGAGTTGTTTTTTTTAAAATTAATTTCGGTAACTGCGTATTACCCATTTCGCCGCAGAAGCAGCAATCGATCAGCGACCCTTTTAACAGCATCGACATTCTTCTTATAGGCCTACTTATAGGCCTACCTTTGTGGTGTCCCTTTTCTCGTGGTGCCTTAAGCACGTGCTCATTTTTCTTATGGCTATTCATGGCCTGCGTGGTATGCATGTCAAGAATACTATAGATTTAAAGCAGGCAACTACTACCAGATGAATAATTCACGTTAATTGTCGTTTTCCCTTTTTACCAACAACCTCAGTAGGGCTATGTCTAGTTTTCAAATAATATAACCCACCCGCTATTATTTTTGGTGGTGCTATTGCTAGTAAACTTTATATTCTCATCTTTCGGCTGACTGTGAGGTTTTCTTTTGTTTATCTTGCCTAGCATATCAATAACAAATCCACATGTAGGTAAGTGTGTTCACCTTTGCCTCTAATCTGGGCTATCCAACATACAGTCTGACACTTGTAAGGGGGTCAGAGGTCATAACCCTAAGGATCTAAGTCGCGATTATATTTATTGGGCATAAACAAATTTATAAGCTACGGTGTTTTGAGCCGATTTAAGTTTTAAAAGATTGCAAGACGGACGTGTCCTACAATATGAGTCTTCAATTTTATAAAGCAATTTTCTGTGTAGTTGTGAGTCACAGAGACAAAAGTCTGCATGTAATTGTAGTAGCCTGTTTCTATCGCCGCATTTTAGTGACAATTCGCCCTGTTGTGTTAAGACTAAGATTGTAAGTGATATTTGGAACGGATAAACATAGTAAGATAGGCCTGGGTTCTTAATCTATATATTTCAAAGGATAATGATAAAGCGTGATTTTGAAATTAATTGTGTATGATGGCATATTATTAGCTAAATTAAAACAAAAACAATGCATAAAAGTGATCTGAAGCGAAGTTATCTCCCTAACTTTGCTGTGAGATGAGCCCTGCCTCTAACCTGCACATCCCAGCAAAGTTTGAATATATTTTTTGTCTTTTGTTACACACATATGCGAAACTTGGAGATAAGCGCGCCCCCTCCCCCGCCCCTCAATTTTTTGGAGGGTTTAAATTTGTATGTCTTGGACAAATTATGGATCGGCCCATGCCATTCGTGTCATTGTTATGAATTCACATGACACGAGTGACAAGTTGACAAGGGACAGTCAGCGGGGGGGGGGGGGGGGGGGAGGGGGGGGCAAGCATTGTGTTTGACCCTTGTTAGTTACTACTGAAATCTACTGCTACAATACACTGCTACAATCTGCTGCGAAGATGATGCTCAATAGACAATGTACATTATGCCAGGGCTTGTATTTAATTTTTATTACGTTAGAAGAGTAGATTTTAATATGCAGCCGCTTGAAAAGAGAAACCAAACAATTCAAGTTGAAATCATGCGTGACTACGAGGAACTGCCCAAAACATTACTGTAGGGCAGTTATGATAACAAAATATGCCTTGTCATTACAGTAGGGTTGTTATGTTATGATAACAAAATATTTCTTGTCATTACAGTAGGGCTGTTATGATAACAAAATATGCCTTGTCATTACAGTAGGGCTGTTTATGATATGATAACAAAATATGCCTTGTCATTACAGTAGGGCTGTTTATGATATGATAACAAAATATGCCTTGTCATTACAGTAGGGCTGTTTATGTTATGATAACAAAATATGCCTTGTCATTACAGTAGGGCTGTTATGATAACAAAATATGCCTTGTCATTACAGTAGGGCTGTTATGATATGATAACAAATGTGTCTTGTCATTACAGTAGGGCTGTTATGATAACAAATATGCCTTGTCATTACAGTAGGGCTGTTATGATATAATAACAAAATATGTCTTGTCATTGCAGTAGGGCTATTATGATATAATAACAAAATATATCTTGTCGTTGCAGTAGGGCTGTTATGATATGATAACAAATGTGTCTTGTCATTGCAGTAGGGCTGTTATGATATAATAACAAAATATGCCTTGTCATTACAGTAGGGCTGTTATGATATGATAACTAAATATGCCTTGTCATTACAGTAGGGCTTTTATGATGTGCCTTGTCATTGTAATCACGGTGACTTCAGAATTGCACACTCACAATGGCTATTTGACACCCTGACTAGAACAGTTGGGTAGGAAGAAATCAGTAGCCTACATGATATGCCCCGTTAAAATTTGCAGAGTGTTCATCAAGGTCATTGAATATAATGTGACCTATTTTTTTAGAAAGTGATGTAAATCAAATAAAATAATTGACATAAAAGTATGTGAGTGATTAGCTTTATTACATCAAACTTTGTAAACTACTTGTGGATTACATACAGTTTTAAACGTGTAAACTCTTTCCCTTTTCAAATCTGGATATAGACTTAATTTAAAGCTGTGAGCAAACAATCAAAATTGAGTTATCATAAATTTATTGTAAAATTATATTTTAAAGAAATGGTCTCTTATTTTCATTCGCCGTTAGTACAATAAACAGGTTTGTGACGGGCAATGGTGGAAGGTGAGATACCACAAGTTGTTGCTTCAATGTTTTTTTTTTCCAGATTCATATAATGAATGGTGATGCTATAAACATAATTACAGAACCCACCATAATAAATTTCATTTTAAACTCCTTCCAATGATTTAAGTTTTCTGGGCCTGCAAAAGTCTATCTGTCAAAAAATTTGAAATAAAATTTTGACCAAAGCAGATTTATTTTAAATGTTTTTTTAAATAAAACTTACTAGCCTAGCATCTAACTTTCAATAAACTATTCCTCGTGGTGACCCCTGGCCACTCTCCCCTTACTTGAACTCTCCAGCCCTCCTCTATGTGTGTTCACTGTTTGTGGTCAGTGACTGGTCAGTAGTGAAGAACAGATAAAAGAAAATGGTAGTTCCTTAATTTCACACATCATAGGAAATGAAATGAACTGAAAGGAGATATGTCACCTTTATCCCTCTATAGCATTTAAAGTTTTGCATCAGTATGAGAATCAGCAATATTGTTTCATCTTTAATGATTTGTTTGGATTAACTCTTATAACTTATGGTACATTTTTGTTGAAGCGGTGAGTAGCTTAATTATTTCTATTGAAGAATGTAGGTTTTTCACATTTTATGTTCACAACTCATGTACTGGAGAAATATTGATTTCTTTACCTAAATATCAATCCATGTTTTCATAAGACTATATTAACACCATCACATCACCTTCTAAATACAGGAATGAAAACCCAAAACCAGACTTTTTAATACAAGAGTATTTGGGTTGAAGGTTGCATGCAGTTCAAAGCACTGATTCTCCACAATGGGACTCCTGACACAAGGAACACCTCTGTCCTGGGAGGACACCAAGAAATGGGCAGATCATGTCAGGAAGCATGGCATCAAGCAGTTCGTGGCGCAGTACAAAAAACTGGTGTCAAGGAAGAAGGACATCTTGTACTGGGGGGATGAGGTAAGATAGAAACCTTTTATGAAAAGTGACCATATCATGGATTCTCAAACAACCATTTTAAGATCCCATCCACCTCTCTTTCTCTCTCTCTTTCTCTTTAAAAATAAAATGGCCAATATTGAACCTAAGTGTCAGTTTGCTAAATTTTAGAAGAAAAAAAATTGTAATTTTTAACGCAATATTTGAATAGCAGCCTAAATATAATAAGGTAAGGTCTCTCAACCTGGGATAATCAACCTGGGATACTCCACCTAGGATATTCAATCTGGGACACTCAACCTGGGACACTCAACCTGGGATAATCAACCTGGGATGATGAACCTGGAAAAATCAACCAGGGACACTCAGCCTGTTGACTATTTGATGAAAATTCCATGCTTTTATATTGATTTCAGATTGAATACCAGCTCATTAAGTTTGACCACGCCAACAGAAAAGTGTATCTTGCCTTAAAAGCTCAAGATGTTCTCAGGAGGCTGAAGGAGAACTCAGAAAAAAATTCCAAGTAAAATTTATAATCTATTTCATATCCATAAGTTTAAAAAAAATATTTCTCAGAACTTGCATTCATTTCAAAATTATGTATATTTTTTTTAAACATAATTAAATAAAATAGATAAATATAAATGAGCTCATTAATAAAAAATTAAGTAATTCTTGAAAAACAAGGTCTGTAAATTACCCATTGATAAGTAGGCTACACAATCTAAAAATTTTCACAGTACTCCAGAATCAACATCATGGCACCCGGAGTATGCATCGTATCAAGTTGAAGGGACACCTGGAAAGCCTTATGGAGGACTCATGGCCCATTTTAATATTGTAGAAGCAAATATGTCTCAAAGGTAAACTAAGTCCCTCATCAAAGCACAGTATTCAGTGGCCTCTATGTCTACAAATATGTATAATGACTTTATATAAAGCATGACATAACATGATATGAGTTCTGCATTAACTTCAATTTAAAAGTTTTATGAAATCAATTGAAGACATACACAGTCATACTTTTTGAATATGTATAATTTATTTCCCCTCAATTTAGGAGAAAAGAAATTCAAGATCAATTAGAAGAAGATGAAGCTCCACTTTCAATTACTGTATTTCCAAGGTAGGGCATATAATGGCATGTCCAAAATATGAACATGGCATGTAATGAAATAATTAATCAAGTATTTTCATAAAGTTTTTAAGACAAACAAGCACATTGTGTAATTACTTAAACTATCAGTATGTTTATATGTGTAGACTTTTAAGATATTTTCAAAGATTAGTTCATATTAAAAATAAGATTATGGTGGCATATTATTTAATTATTCCTTTTTTCTAGACTTGGTTGTGGGACATTTACATGGCCAATTGCTAAAGCTAATCCAGTAAATGGAATATCAAGGTCACTGTTTTTTCCAGATGAAGCCATTAATCAAGGGCACGTCAGATTCAAGTAAACTTTCATTTATTTATATTTAAATTCGACCAATTTTAAATGTTAACAAGTTTTTGAAATTACAGCTTTAGCTTAATTTATAATTATAATAATGTTTTATATAATTAGTAGCCTTAAATTAACTGTTTTCATTATAAAACCCTTCATTTATTTTTTTTAGTTTTATCATACTGTATAAAGTGTATATTGTTTTTAATTCTTTAAACTGTAATAAAGTAGAAATATGTATTTAATCAGAATAATTCCAACTGTAACTAACACAGAAGACAACAAAACTGTTTTGTTAAAGGATCACTAAGAACAAATTTAAATTTTCTACTCAACTGCTATATATTTAAATATTTACAAATAATGTAGACCTACATAGCCTCTTAAATATAAATTCAATACAATCTACTAATACAGGACTGTGACTAGCAATTGTCGAGTACGGAGAACTGAGAAGCTGCTTATTAATATACCAAGTACGTTTTGCTTTGCTCTTATTTTAATGCATTACATTACATTATCATTGTTGAGACAAGGTAATATAAAATTTAAATATGCGTTGAAAGGATGCTTGATATTAAATAAAGGAAAAGCCATACATTTACACTGAAGAAAAACCATAAATTTACACCATGGACTAATGTGATTCTATATATGAGGTGCTTTTTGTGTGTTCAAGGGCCATTCATAAATGATATCATGTTACTTGGAAGTGGGGGGTCACAAATTTGTGATTATGTGTTATAAGGGTGTCTAAATTTTGTAATAATGATGTGGAGAGGGGGTAAAAATTGTATAAGATAGCATGATGTTTTTCATAAATAGCCCCTCATTTATATAATGTCAATCCTGTTTGATTGTACAATCAGTATCATTGTTATCTAATATCTTGCAATCAATATTTTATTTCATGAAAGTTTATAAAGACATCAACACTAAATCCCCGTTCATAGAGGATTTCTCGATACTTGGAGATGATGGAACTAGTGCAGCCGCTGCCAAACCTGACCACATCTACATGGACTGCATGGGGTTTGGTATGGGAAATTGTTGTCTGCAGGTCACATTCCAGGCTTCTTGCCTAGATGAGGCCAAAGCACTATATGACCAGCTGGCTGTTATGTGTCCTATTATGGTGAGTGTGTAATTACCATAGTAGTGCTCTAGTATGTCTTCAGCACAGGCCACCCAACGCCAACTGTATTGAATAATAATTTATAAATGTGTTTGGTTTTTTTTGGTACTAATAAAATGTCTTTTTAATAATTCAATTTTGATAAATAAAATAACATAACCAACATAACTATACTCTTCCTTAAGACCAGTAACATGCATATGTTTAACTAAGGAATTTTGTATGTGTTCATCATGATCTTATATGTTTAAGCAATGTCCAATGACAATAAAAAAAATTCTATTGACATAACTTTAGTTTTATCGTTTTGGTCTTTAGTTAAAGTATTTTACTCAGATGATATATCCAATGCTTGCCTATAATCTCAACATAAAAATTAGCCAGTATATTTTAAAATTTATTTTGACAGCTTGCCCTAAGTGCAAGTTCCCCAGTGTACAGAGGATATTTGTCTGATAATGATACACGCTGGCCTGTCATGGCTGATGCTTGTGATGACCGAACTAAAGAAGAGAGGGGTGTGGAGGTTAATAAAAATGATGAAGTGAAAGAGTGCTAGGAAGAATAGTATTTTTAAAGAAGTTGAAATTATTTTTTCTAATTTTAAAGAGTTAACACATTATACAGTGCTAAAAGTACCATAATATATTATTAGTTGTTATTTAGTTTTGAAGATAAAAGAAAATATTCGAAACATTTTGAAGGAAAATGTTCTCATTTAAAAACTCAAGAAAAATTGTCTTTTAAGAATTGTTAATGTAAATTGCTTTATAGATTGTGTTTTGTAAATAAAGTGAAAAGCTTTAAATCTCATTATCATTTAATTTAATTATTTGTATGTTTAGCCACTTAAGGAGAAGCAGTATAGAATAGCTAAGTCACGCTATGACTCTATAGACAGTTTTATCTCAACATTGGGACAACAATATAATGACATCCATTTAACATTTAACCAAGAAATCTTTGAGGAACTTATAGCTGAAGGTAAATTTACTTTTAAATTATGTTATAAATCAAATCGGAACACTGCTCTTAGATGCCTTAATTTGTTCAAATACAACATCATCCATGGTATAGCTAGGGTAAGTGCCAACCAGGGCTGGCCTTGATTTCCATCCCCCCACACCCCCGCAAAAAAAATTTCCCCACTCAAAAGAAAAAATTCTGCATTTGGCCTTAAAAATATCACCACATCTACCCCTCCCCCACAATACTGAACAGGATAACCCATTTGCCACTGTTGATTTAACTATGGTGTTACAATGAAAATGGTCATTGATTGTATTAGATTGTATGTTCTGGAGACACAATTTATTCATTTTGGGATGACCTTGCTTGAAACACATATTATAAGAATATCTGCCATCATGTCTGGTGTCATGAAAAGGAAAAAATTCCCAAAAGCATCTGGAGTTGGTCATCTAATACCCCTGTTGCTTCCAGTGCATTGTCATAGATTGGATAGACAATGACTAATTGCTGTCTTGCCAGCTTTTCTAGAAAAGTATTAATAAGTCTTAAAATAGCAAAAGCCCAATCTGCTGCTATGTGTGATGGTGAGGCTTGAGATGCATGAAGGTTCACGACCTCCAGGGGCTATTTAAAATCATGAACTATGTTTTTGTGAAATATTTGAGGACTTATAAGGCCCTGAATCAAATTAGAAAATAATACTTATAGCTTTTAATTTATGAAATGATGTTGCACATTTTTTTAAAACAAATAGTAGCACAGTCAGACAAATATTTTTCTCTCGATTAAAAAAAATTGACTACCATACTGATTTTATTTTTATAAAGGTGTTGATGAACTTCTGGCCAGGCATATTGCGCACCTTTTCATTCGAGACCCAATCTCACTGTTTGTTGAACACCTGGAGGAGGATGACGAAAATGACACTGACCATTTTGAGGTTTGTTTAATTTTTAGATTTCTTCTCACACTCTCAATGCAACTAACCTAAAAGAAAACTGCTAGTCTATCTGGGACTCAGTTGCTTGGAGTGGGTGCCACCAAATCTTGTAATAACACTGACTTTATTTGCCTTGATCCTAATCATGCATTTATACTTTATACACTATGAGATGATGTATTTCAAATATAACTATGTCCTTTTCGTAGTTAAACTGTAAAAAAAAATTGTAATAATTTTATGGCAGCACTTTCTTTTAAACTTATTTTCAAGACATTCTTATGTATTAACATTTTTGTTTTTAAAAATTGTTTTTTTTTGGGTGGGTTAATTTTCAGAACATTCAATCCACAAATTGGCAGACCATGAGATTCAAACCCCCACCGCCTAACTCAAACATTGGCTGGAGAGTGGAGTTTAGACCAATGGAGGTGGATACTAATTTGCATTTTTAATAATTGTTAAAAGTTTATGTCTTTTTTCTATTTAATTTGGGGGGGGGGGGGGTAAAATTGATTGGATCAGACTATTACCATTTGAATTATTTACCATTTGATTCAAGTTTACAAAAAGTATCCAGTGTGTGACATGATTTATTTGTTCCAGGCTCAGCTCACAGATTTTGAGAGTGCTGCATTCTCTGTATTCATTTTGCTTCTGACACGAGTCATACTCTCATATGAGCTCAACTTCCTGATCCCCATATCCAAGGTGAAGATGAATGGTTTATTTAATAATTAATATTACTTGTGTAAAGAATCGATTCTCTTGTCAAAATTGTAAATAATGAAATTTACATACGCTAAAGTAACCCATAATGTTTATGTAACAAATAGGAAATTTTATTTGTCAACAAAGTTTTGCTAACTTAAGGGGAAGACATGGAAGGGGTGTAGGTCTTTGGAGCTTCTTAGCAACTATAGAAGTGATAAGAATGTAATGAAAAAATATCTTTATTTAAATCTTCATTATTTCTTTCAAACCTCACTAATAATAGAATAATTTAAATATATGTTATTTTTATTTCAAGTGGGAATTTTATTTCATGTGGATATTTTCTTTTGCTTGTCCAGGTAGATGAAAACATGAAGACTGCTTATAAAAGAGATGCCGTCATCAGTGACAAGTTTTATTTCCGTAAGAATATTCTGACAGGTGAGTTGTAAAATAAAACATAATTTCTAATTTTGTTCTAAATGGGCACACATTATGTAGTGATGCTTTTTAACTTGAAACAGTAAATAATTCTCTTGGCTTTTTTTTTTTTTTTAAAGCCTAAATGTGGTCAAATTTGATTTACAAATGTAAAATATAACTAAATAGCTACACTTCTTATATATTCAGAAATAGTTTATAAATGGGTTCATTTATGTGTCATTAGTCATTAGATCTAGTATAATAAAAAAAATTTAAGTTTCCCTTATCATGTATGGTTTATAGGAAACAAAGTAGGTTGCAAAATTATTTTAACCTTAAGAGTAGCCTTGACTATAATTTAATTTAATAAATTTTATCTGATTTCAATTTTAATTTTTTTTTCAGAATACTGCAATAATGCATTGAATGGATTTGGCATTACTGATACAAACCAGGAATTTGAACTAATGACAATTAATGAAATATTTCATGGAAAGGTGACATTTCTTAATGCTAGCAATCTTTGGCTTTAATGAAATATTTAATTTAGGAAAAAAATGGCATTGCTTGTTAGGTTTAGGGCACCAGATGCAATGATTAACCACCAATGAATGTTCTCGTGATTATTTTCAAAGAGCAGCTGGATTTTGATTTTATTTGTTACATTACATTTTATTTAACAAAAAAAGAATGGATAAAACAAAGAAAGTCAACTCTCCTACCAAGTATTCATTCTATTTAAATATTTATCATTCATCTGTTTAGTTGGCTCTCCATTAAAAAAAGATTTGTTTTTAAATACATTTTCAGGAAGAGTTTCCTGGCCTGCTGCCACTGATTGATTCATATATAGACAGCATTGATATAGATGTTGATACAAAGTGCACTATCACACAGTATGTCAGATTGATATCACTGAGGGCATCAGGTACACCAACCAACTACTACTACTTTTTAATTTTGTTTCCTTACCCTTGTATATTATTCAGTTACACAGTAACATTTAGAAGCCAACCAAAAAAATTGATCTGGCTAGATAACATATAAATTACAAGTCTGTCATTTTCATATTCAATGAATCGCAAAGAAAAATGAAATATATTCCTCTGAAATATTCTCAAAAACAGATAACATAATTTCTTCATTTGAAGTGAAAATCTTCTTTTTGGAAAGGGTCTAAGTCATATATTTCCAAAACTTAAATATGATTTACTGTTAGTTCCCTTAGAATTTGTTAAATATGTCTGACTTTGTCAAATGAGTCTAAGAAATTGTAAACCTGTTCATTTTCTGCTAAGTTATTATTACAATAAGAGATAAACCCCAGAGATATAAAAAAAAAAAATTCCTTATTTTTTTCTAAACTTGAAATTGGGGAGGAGGGGGGGGGGGTTATAAAAAGGGGCTCCACAAGTTAATTACAAAGTTAGTTTATTAGCAGTTATAGATACTTTCAAAAATTGACTAGTATTCTTCTATGTTCAATAGCTGCAATAATCTTTTGCTGTAAAAATAAATGTTATTATGTTATGCCAAAAACTATTTCCATCAAAAATTATATTGTTTTAATTTAGAAAATTGAGTTTAAAAAATAATTTAACTAATTTGATAAATTTTAAAAGAAAAACCTATTTGCTAAATCTAAATTTCAAGTTTTGAGAAAATCTGGAATTTTTACAAATTAAAAAAATAATTGTTTTAGTTTTCAGTGGATTTTTTAAACAAATATTTTTAATTGGATTTTTGTTTTGTTTAGGGCATCTCCAAACTACAGCAAAATGGATCCGCAACTTTGTTTTAAGACATCCTGAGTACAAGCAAGATTCTGTAGTGTCAGACTCCATCAATTATGATCTTCTGTGTCGAATGACCCAGATATCCAGGGGTGAACTCTACGACCCTAATCATCTTTTCCCTCACGTGTCAAAGTCTTCCAACATGATTCCTGAAGCTGTGTGTCAGGCGGAGGCCTTCCTGGACCAGAAGTTCTCATGCTGCCAATGTAGATAGTATGAAGTAATACAAATGGAACTGAGTGTATGCAGAATGAGGTACTAGAAGGTGATAGTTTAAAGTGCACATAGTAAAGCTGATTGCATGATATACAGTGTACTCATTACATGTCAATTTTTAACAATCTATCCTTTATACGAGTGGAAGATGCACCTAACCATCTCGTTTGTTAATGTATTTTTTTTTATTTACACTGGAAGTTAACTTTTTATATGTGCTTTAGGCATCTTTGGATTTTCATTTTTAATGCATTAATTTTATTGAGTAAGGTTTCATATTTTAATCACAATTTACCAAAATATTTTTGTACTTGAATTTTTTTTGAACCACAATTTTTAGTACCACAATTTTTAGTACCACACTTGTAGTAAAATAAAGCAATGAAAAATGTGTTCCGGGGTACACCATCTTTAGTGTGCCCAAAAATTTTATACAAACTTTGTAAAGTGTTTCAATTAAATTAATGAATTTTATATTTACCAAAATATGAAGGTATATCAAGTATCAGCAGAGTTAAAGAACTGTGGCTGTCTACAGTTCCATGTTCTTTCAGAGATACACTTTGCTGCCATTGTGCCTGGGTGAGAACCTGTTGATTTTCTATTTACAATGACAATGTAAACCACACAGAGCTGTTTTGATGCCAGATTATGAAAGCATTAAAATTGTTAAATATTTTTTTAATGTACAGATACAATTTTTTTTATATTGTTTAAAATACAAACCAATTGTTGTGAAATTAATAACATTTTTATGCATATGTAATGAGACTTAAAGATATGTAATGTACACTACCAATCCTTTTTAAATTATTATATTTTATATTTACACAATTGAAAATAAAAAACCTATTAAGCATGTCAGTGAGTTTTCTTTTGTTATCCTTGTATGTAGTGTTATCTGTGTCAGTCATGGCCAGTGCCATAGTGCACTCATGATACAAATAGTTCCAGGTGGCCGTTTGACCAATAACTTAACAGTATCTTCATTGCCAACATAATAAAGAACATTCCAATTCACAAAATAACGTTTTACCATTACAGATGCAAAATATAACTGTCAAACTACCGAGGTACATAAAAATTATATTAGCATCATTACTACTGAGGCATATAGAAAGTATATTAGCACCATTACAATTTTAAGTATAGAGTAGCATACATATATTTACACAGAAATGCTGCTTGTCTTACAAGGACTAATTATAAAGGGCTCTCTAAGACACATTTTGAACTGGACAAAATAAATAAAACTGGCCAAGAAGTATAAGACCAGATCTGGTTACCTTGGAACTCCAAAAATGGCACAATACGATTTCAGAATAGTACTTGACCATCTCAAAATTTTACAATACCATATCATAATATTACATAAACAAACATACAGTATAATGTTTACAGTGGCGTAGGAAGGGGGTGCCGTCCTTCAATTCACGATACAAACTCTGCAGTTGTCCGAAAAAAGCACATCTGCACATAAAGAAAAAGTAACACCTTGTGGACCCGCCCTATTTCGACGCCACCAGCAGGGGCGTATCTACAGTGTTTGGTATGAGGGCGCAAGATTCATTTTTACTCCCCCACATCAACTCTGCAACTAATTATTTTCAATCATTAAATATCACCAATGACCACCCCCCCCCCCCCGCTAGTCTGGCGTCCGAGACATATGCCCCACTCTGCCACACCTTAGCTACGCCTCTGGCCACTGGCAAATACACAGCCCCCCCCCCCGAAAATTTGAAGTGCCCCCCCCCCTCTCGAGGAAAAATGTCTGAAAGAAACACTGATATGACTAATTGTCTAATATGTCTACTTCCCCCACCCCTTATTATTTTTGGAGCGTTATTCAACTTATTGCTAGTGTAGCAAAGTGGTGTTGATATGGTGACAGTTGATATATGGTACTGGAGGGTGGTGGTGTGTGTGTGACACACTTTTAAAACCCTGCTCGCAGCGCCAAAAACTGTAGTAGTGTGGTGGTGGTGATGGTGGTATGGTGGCTACAGTTTTACTACCATACACTAAAGAAACTTAGGTCTGAGGACTATAGCTTTTATTTGGAAACTAACAGAAACTCACGACAACTTAAAGAGAAATTACTATGACGGAAAAAAAAGGCTACAGAAAAGTGACAATATCTGAAATGAAATAAATAATACAAGTTAACAATGTCCTGACTAACATTAACATTGAATAGCACAGCTAACAAATAAGCATATTAACTAACCCGGCTAATACAGGGTGTGACAAAATATACTTAACTAAAAATAGAGTATGCGTACATGGTAGACAATTTGAAATTAAAATTATATTGTTTTAATAATGTTTCATGACAAAAGTAATCACGTGGCAAGGTTTAATGTGTAACACTTACACCGTCTTACATTCAGACCCAGTGTGATATGTGAGGGCTAACATAAAGGTCTAACTGTGGTACTACCGTCCATGTAAAGGGTCTATGTAAGATGCACCCAAAGCACGACAGGTACCGCGATGGTGTAAGGTACAACCACCGTTAGTTGAAGACTGGCATCACTCAATCGCTGTGTCTTTGTAAGACCAAAGCAAATTGCGAAATGTCTAATTAATTTTAATACAGTTTGTAATAGTCTCCTACGCATGCACTATTTTCTATTTGAGAATATAGCACAAGGCAGGGGAGGTAGCCTACTACACATGTTGTACGTATATTCGCTGGTCGTATAGGCTACTGTTGTATCAATAGCTTTTAAGCAGATTGCAGTATGTGTGCCCAGAGCGATATAACGGTTGCGTCGTATGCTCACATGCACTGGTATCTAATTCCATTTCAGAATTCGTGGAACGGCTGCATGTTCCACTATCACAATATCATAGTTACACGTCAAATTGACGGAGCTGACACGTGATTACAACACTCCCTAATATAAGTCATGCTGGCAAGTGATTACAACACTGCCTAATATAAGTCATGCTGGCAAGTGATTAAAACACTGCCTAATATAAGTCATGAACAGAAATATTCCATTACTAACACCTAACAAGTAATGCAGTCAACAAACACAGAAATAAAAAAAGGCGTATTTGCTTCTACTTACAGAGCGTCCAAATGGGCCGCTACGAACACTGACACACTTCAGGGATGCGGTTCCAACCTCGAATAAAAATCTCCCTAATGTGCACGCCTTAAATAGTCGTGCGCGAACGTACCCGAAAACCTGACGTCACGCCCTGACTTCGACAGTCCAAAACTTGTCTTCTGACAGATTTTCTGTGGTAAAATAACAAACCCTGGAGACTACAACCCAAATTAAAGTTGATATCCCGGACCCAATCCTTAAAAACTTAAATGTGTCCTTCTTAGTTTTGTCTCGGCTATCTAAGATACATTTTTATATTGCTATGAGTTATATACTTTTTGAGATATTTAAATAAAATAGGTTGGGACCCTCCATGAATGAATGTGAAAACTCTCTAATTATAAAAATTAAAATACACTATGACAATGGAGACTTGTAAATATACTAAATAAACTCCCCTTCCCAACTAGATATAATTTATAATTTAATTCACTAGCGTTCCCGAGATATAAATTATTTAACTGAGTACTAAAGCACACATAGTGGTTCCCACTATTTAAGTATTCTAATTCTACGCGAAGAGGGAGAGCCGCCGGTCAGCCTGAATGGGGTGAAATTGACCCGAGGTCAACATTCCGATCCCGTGTGGGTGAGGTCAAATTTCAATACAATGTTGGTGTTGGGCGCGATTTTAAAAAACGGGGCCTACACTACCACACTAGTAAACTGTAATCTTTCGGTTGACTGTGGGGTTTTCTTTTGTTTATCTGCTCAGCATATCAATAACTAATCCACATGGGTTGAATATGCATTTGTTTTTGTTTTGTCTCCATTAACTCCATACAGCTGTTCTTTATTACATAAATGTATTTTATTTTATTGTCATGATTATGTCTCTTTTGCTAATATTTTTATGTACAGCGCGTTGAGCCCAGCCCTAGGCTGGGGTACCGCGCTATATAAGACAACTAATAATAATAATAATGTAGGTAAGTGAGTTGACCTGTGTTTGCCTCTAATCTGGGCTATCTAACAGTCAGATATTTTTTCCGGGGGGGGGGGGGGTCAGAGGTCATGACTTAAAAGATCTAACTCGCGGTTATATTTATTGAGCTTAAACTTAAACCTGTTTAAAGCTTCGACGAATAGAGCCGATTTAAGTTGTAAAATATTGCAAGACAGATGTGTCCTACAATATTAGTCTTCAATTTTATAAAGCAATTTTCTGTGTAGTTGCGAGTCAACGCGAAAAAAGAATGTATGTAGGCTAGTTGTCAAAAGTTGTAGTAGCCTGTTTTAATTGTCCCATTTTAGTGTGACAATTTTGCACTGTTGTGTTAAGACTAAGAAGAGTTGGGGAAAAAATAAAGATAGTAATACAGGCCCAGGTTCTTAATTTATATATTTCAAAGTCATAGGATAAAGCGAGATTTCAAAAGCAATTGTGTATGTTGACATAATAGCTAAATTAAAAACAATGCATACAATGATCTCGCAATTAACTCCCTAACTTTGCAGTGAGGTGAGCCCTGCGTCTAACCTGCACCTGCAAGCAAAGTTTGAGTTTTTTGTTTGTTTCTTAAAAGCATACGCAAACCTAGGAGATGGTCATCCCCCCCCAACCCCACCCCATGGATCGGCCCATGCTATTCGAGTCATTCTTAAGAATCCGCATGACACGAGTGGCTAGATGTGGCACCAAGAGCGTTATGTTTGACCCTTGTTGGCTGCTACTACAATCTACTGCTCAGAAGATGCTCATTAGACAATAGACCAATTGTTACATAAGTTACATTATGCCAAGGCCTGTATTTAATTTATTGTGTTAGAAGAATAGACTGTCATATGCAGTAGCTTAAAAAAGAGAAACGAAACAATTCAAGATAAAATTATGCGTGATCACAAGGAACTGGTCAATCGCATTACCAGTACAGTAAGGCTGATATAACAAAATCTGCATTGTCATTTCAGTAGGGCTCTTATGATATGATATGGTAATGAGGGGATAGACTGCAATTAGGTCAGCACAATTCTTTTGCTGCCATCTCGGATACTACATCTCAGCTAAGTGCTAATTTTTAATTTTATTCTATTTTTTTTCTGTTGTTTGTTCGCTGACGAAGGCTTCCTGCCGACACGTTCGTTGTATTGTTGCGTTCCTCTTTTCGGGTTTGACCTTACTTTGTTTTACTTATTTCCAATGATATGATAGCAAAACATGCCTTGTCATTGTAACCATAATGGAATCAGAAGTGCACACACAATGGCTCTTTTACACCGGGACTAGATTAGATAATTGGGGTAGGAAGAAATCAGGAGCCTACATAATTTGCCTCATTTAAATTTGCTGAGTGTACATCAAGGTCATTAAAAATACCGTGGCCCATTTTTAGAAAATGATATAAATGAAACAAACAAATGACAAACTTTGTAAACTACTTGTGGATTAAATTAATTTTTATTTTTTAAACCGTAAACTCTTTTCTTTTTCATAGCTAGATATTGACTTGATTTGAAGTTGTGAATGAACAATAAAAATTGGGATTTCATAATTATTGTAAAACTATAATTTAAAGAAATAGTGTCTTTAACATTTTTTTAAAATTTAATACAATAAACTGTTATGTAAAGGGCGATGGGTGAAGGTGGTCTACTAGAAATTGTTGCTACAATTGATTATTTTTTTCCAATTAAAATAATTGATGGTGCTGCTGTAAACATAAATATAGAACCTACTACAATAAATATAATAATGCCTTTAAATTATTTAAGATTTTTTTGCCTGCCGCAGTCTCGTCTGTCAATTCAAAACATTTTAAATAAAATTCTGACTTGAAACTAAGTAGCTTTATTGTACATTATAATTTACATTCAACCTTACTAGCCTAATATCTAACTTTCAATAACCTATTTGATGTGGTGACCTCTGGGTTCAAAAGCTGCCTGCCAAGTGTGTTAACTATATGTGGTCAGTTGCTGGTCAGTAGTGAAGAAATGATCAAGGAATATGGTAGATCCTTAATTTCATACATCATAGGAAATGAACTGAAATCGGAACATAGTACATTTATCTCTCTATAGCTTAAAAGTTCTGCATTGGAAATATTGTTTAATATTTTATGGTTTGTTTGGATTTCACTCTTATAACTTGTGGAGTAATTTTGTTGAAGCAGTGAGTAGCTTATATATTTCTATTGAAGAATGAAGGTTGGTCCTATTTTATTTTCACAACCATGTACTGGAGAAATGTTGAAGAATGCAGATTGGTCACATTTTATTTTCACAACCCATAAGCCATAAGCTGGAGAAATATTGATTTCTTTATCAAAATCTTAATTTATGTTTTGATAAAATTGTGTGAACCCATCACATCATTTTAAATCTTCCAAATACAGGAATAAACCAGACTTGTTAATGCAAGTATTTGGGTCAAGGCCGCATGCAGTTTAAAGGGCTGATTCTCCAAAATGGGACTCCTGACACAAGGAACACCTCTGTCCTGGGAGGACACCAAGAAATGGGCGGATCATGTCAGGAAGCATGGCATCAAGCAGTTCCTGGCACAGTACAAAAAGTTGATGTCAAGGAAAAAAGACCTGTTGTACTGGGGGGATGAGGTAAGGTAGAAACCTTATGAAAAGTGACCTTATATCATGGATTCTCAAACAAACATTTGAAGAACACACCCACACCTCTCTCTCTTCTAGACTAAAATGCCTAATTGTGAGTCAGAGTGTCAGAATTGCTAATTTTAGAAAAGAAAATTAATGTAATTTTAAATGCAGTAGTTGTATAGTAGCCTAAATATAAGGTATGTTTCTCAACATGTGATGCTCATCCTGTTGACTATTCGATGAAAATGTCATGCTTTTATTTTGATATCAGATCGAATACACTCTAATTAAGTTTGACCACGCCAACAGAAAAGTGTATGTTGCCTTAAAAGCTCAAGATGTTCTCACGAGGCTGAGAGAGAACTCAGAACAAAATTCTAAGTAAAATATGTAATCTACTTCATGTCCCTAAGTTAAAAAACATAGTTCTCAGAAATTGTATTCCTTTCAAAGTTATGCATATTTTTTAACATAATGAAAGCAAATAGGTAAATATAAATGAGCTCATTAATAAAAGTGTAAGTTGGCTTGAAAAACAAGGTCTGTATATTACCCAATAATAAGTAGGCTATTTATCTTTTTCACAGTACTCCAGAATCAACATCATGGCACCCGGAGTATGCATCATATCAAGTTGAAGGGACTCCTGGAAAGCCTTATGGAGGTCTTATGGCCCATTTTAATATTGTAGAAGCAAATATGTCTCAAAGGTAAACTACGTCACCCATCAAAGCAGAGTATTTATAAATGTCTAGAAATATTTATAACTTTTTATAAAGCATGACATAAAGTGATATGAGTTATGTCTTTTCTTTAATTTAAAAGCTTTATTGAGTGAATTGAATACATACAGTAATCATATTTAAACAGTTATAATTTTTGTATTCCTCAATATAGGAGAAAAGAAATTCAAGATCAATTAGAAGAAGATGAAGCTCCACTTTCACTTACAGTATTTCCAAGGTAGTGTGAATGCTGACATGTCAAAAACATGAACATGGCATGTAATAAAACAATGAATCAAATATTTTCATAAAGTTTTTTAGACTTACAAGCACATTTTGTATTCTCTTTAACTATCAGTATTTTTTATATAGGTTGATTCTTAAGATATTTTCAAAGATTGGTTTATATTAAAAATAAGACTATGGCGGCATATTATTTAAATATTCATTTTTCCTAGACTTGGATGTGGGACATTTACCTGGCCAATTGCTAAAGCTAATCCAGTGAATGGAATATCAAGGTCGCTGTTTTTCCCAGATGATGCCATTTACCAAGGGCATGTCAGATTCAAGTAAAAATTGATTTTTTATTTTAGTTTACAGTCAGCTAATTTTAACTCTTAACAAGTTTTTTAATCACTGTTTTAGCTCAATCTCTTATATATATTTTTCTTCTGGTATGTCCTGCTTCCTTTTCAAAACTGGCCCTCCCCCACTCAACATGTTTTATATTAATAGTATAGTACTGAGTGAAAAAAAAAGGAGCATCATGCAAGACGATTGAAGTCAGGTAGAAAGGAAAAAAGGTTGAATTAAATCTTAAAGGGGGGGGGGGCAACTATTATTATAATCAGTAAAGAACCATGGGTATGGTATAAGACTGTCTGTAGGCTTTTTGTTTAAAGGCTAGCATATATTAATATAGAAAATATATATAATTTGTAGCTGTACATAATTCCGCAACTGTTTTTCCGATAATATCCTTCATTTACTGTTTGATCACACTGTATGCTATATTTAATTCTTCTAACTGTAGTAGCAGAAATATGATGAAGATAACAAAATTGTTATGTTATTAAATGATGACCAAAAACAAATGTAAAATATTTCACCTAAATGCTATATCTTTAAATGAATACAAACTATGGAGGCTTATAATATATAGCCACTTAGAAATAAGTTCAATACAATCTACTTCTACAGGACTGTGACTAGAAATTGTCGACTTCGGAGAACTGAGAAGCAGCTTATTAATATACCTAGTAAGTTGCTTTTTTCCTTTTACCTTAAAGCCTTACATTATCATTAGATGTTGAGACAAATTAATATAAAATTTAATAATTCACTGAAAGATGATTGATATTAATGGTGTGAATGAGGTTATTTTTGTGTGCTCAAGGGCCCTTCATAAATGACATCACGAAATTTCGGAAGTGGGAGTAACACATTTTTTATGTGTTGTTAGGGTGTCTAACTTTTGTAATGATGATGCAGAGAAGAGGTCAAAAATCCTCCAAGATAATGTGATGTCATTAATTGATAGCCCCTCTGAAAAAACTTACATCCTGTTTGATTGTACCATCAGTATCATTGTTAAGGTATTATCAGTTTAAACCTAATATCTTGCCATCAATATTCTATTTTATGAAAGTTTACAAAGACATCAACACTAAATCCCCGTTCATAGAGGATTTCTCGATACTTGGAGATGATGGAACTAGTGCAGCCGCTGCCAAACCTGACCACATCTACATGGACTGCAGTGGGTTTGGTATGGGAAATTGTTGTCTGCAGGTCACATTCCAGGCTTCTTGCCTAGATGAGGCCAAAACTCTCTATGACCAGCTGGCTGTTATGTGTCCTATTATGGTGAGGGAGTAATTACCACCATATTTGTTTTTAAAATGTAGTAGTGCTCTAGTATACCTTCAACACAGGCCACCTAATTCTATATAATAAAATGTCTTTTTAATAATTCCATTTTGATAAATAAAGCATACCCACAAAGCTAAGCTTTACTCTTCCTTAAGACCATTTAAGGCCTACTTACATATTTTTAACTATGGAATTTTGCATGTGTTCATCATGATTTTATATTATGTTTAGGCAATAACCAACAGTATGGCAATAAATTTGTTTCTATTTAGATAAGTTTAGTTTTATCTCTTGGGCCTTTAGTTAAAGTTTGCACACAAATTATTGATCCAATGCTTTTAAAGATAAGCATACCTATAAAATCAACATAAAAATTTGATGGTATATTTTAACATTTATTTTGACAGCTTGCCCTAAGTGCAAGTTCCCCAGTGTACAGAGGATATTTGTCGAATAATGATACACGTTGGCCTGTCATGGCTGATGCTTGTGATGACCGGACTAAAGAAGAGAGGGGTGTGGAGGTAAATAAAAATGATGAAGTGAAAGAGTGCTAGGAAGAATAGTGTTTTTAAAGAAGTTGAAATTATTTGTTCTAATTTTAAAGTGTAAATGCATTATATAGTGCTAACAGAAATAATATATTATTAGTTGTTATTTAGTTTTAAAGATAAAAGAAGTTAGTCTAAATATTTTGAAGGAAAACGATCCAATTAAAAACACAAGACAAATATTCTCTTAAAAATTATAAATGGATTTCGCTGCATAAATTATATTTTGTTCATAAAGTTAAAAGTTTTAAATATCATTATCATTTAATGTATCAGCTTCAATTATTTGTATGTTTAGCCACTTAAGGAGAAGCAGTATAGAATAGCTAAGTCACGCTATGACTCTATAGACAGTTTTATCTCAACACTGGGACAACATTACAATGACATCCATTTAACGTTTAACCAAGAAATCTTTGAGGAACTTATAGCTGAAGGTAAATTTACTTTAAATTATCTTAAAAATCTTATATGAATATTGCTCTTAGTCGTAGAGGCCTTAATTTGTTCCAATACAACACCATCTCTTGCGTAGGTAAGGCAAGTGCCACCTGGTGCTTGCCATAATTTCCTCCCCCCCCCCCCCCATTAAAAAAATATGCAGTTGGCTGTAAATGGCGCCCATCCTTAAAAAGATCAAAAAGCAACTGGTCACCCCCAAACCGCCTGCACTTCCTAAACCACTGAACAGGATAACCCATATGGTACTGTTGATTTCACTATGGTGTTACAAAAGAAAATGGCCATGGGTTGTATTAGATTTTAGGTTATGGTGACAAAATTTATTCATTATTGGGATGATCTTGCCTGAAACATATATTATAAAAATGTCTGCCATCATGTCTGGTGCAATGAAAAGGAAAAATTTCATCTGGAGTTGGTCATCCACTGTTGCTTCCAGTGCATTGTCGTAGAGTAGATAGACAATGACAAATCACAGACCTGCCTGCCTTCCTGAAAAGTATAAATAAGTCTTTAAATAGCAACATGCCCAATCTGCTGCTGTGTGTTGTGGTGAGGCTTAAGATACATGAAGGTTCATAACCTCTTGGGGCTACTTGAAATCATGAAAATATGTTTGTTAAATATTTGAGGAGTCAGATTAGAGGATGCTTTTTTTTTTAGCTTTTAATTCATGAAATGAAATGATGTTACAATGTTTTTTTTAAACAAATAGTGACCCAATCAGACAAATATTTTTCTTTAAATAAAATTATTTGACTACCATACTGATTTTATTTTTATGAAGGTGTGGATGATCTTCTGGCCAGGCATATTGCTCACCTTTTTATTAGAGACCCAGTCTCACTGTTTGCTGAAAACCTGGATCAAGATGATGAAAATGACACTGATCATTTTGAGGTTTGTTTGATTTTTAATTCTTCTCACACTTTCAACTAAACCAGGGATCTCCAAACTTTTCAGCCCAAGGGCCACAATAACTATCAAACAGCAGTCCAAATAAAAAAGATTCAAAACTTGGATTTTGTTTTTAATTAATCATTTATTAATTATTTTATTCAATTATTTTTTAATATGAACGAAAATACTCTTTTAGTAAGAGTACCTTGGGTTGATGAATATCACTTCCGCTTTCATATCATTTGTTCTTGTCATGGTTTAGCTGAGAAAACACGGATTGGATGACATTATGTGAATTGAGAGGAAAGAAATTATTCAGAGTAAAAGTATAAATTTCATCTTAAAAATTATATTATTTGTTCTGTTTTAATTAGCCCTACTTAACTTCCTGACATCTAATTTAGAAACAACAGACATGATTTTGGAATCGACCCAAAGTGGTAAAAGTAGGCGGTAACCACTGGCAAGCTACTCTGTTTTACAAACATTTGAGCAAAGCCCATACTAGAAGATGATGTATTTCATATATATATATATATATATATAAGTGTATTTAATTATGTCCATTTCTTAGTTAAACTTTAAAAAATTGAATTAAGTTGATGATAGCTCTTCTAAAAAACTAATTTTATAAACATTCTTATTTATACATTTTTTATAAATTTAATTTCTCATGGGTGGCTTAATTTTCAGAACATTCAGTCCACAAATTGGCAGACCATGAGATTCAAACTGCCACCGCCTAACTCAAACATTGGCTGGAGAGTGGAGTTTAGACCAATGGAGGTGGATGTTAATTGTAATTTTTTTTTTATTGTTTAAGTTTATATTGTTCTTTTCTTTCTATTTTTGGGGGGGCATAAAAATTGAGAAAACTGATTGGAACAAATTATTAAATGTTGAAATTTACTATATTATTTATGTTTACAAAAATATCCACACTGTCACATGAATTATTTGTTTCAGGCTCAGCTGACAGATTTTGAGAGTGCTGCATTCTCTGTATTCATTTTGCTTCTTACACGAGTCATACTCTCTTACGAGCTCAACTTCCTGATTCCCATATCCAAGGTGAACATGAATGGTTTGTGTAAAATGCTTATATTACTGTGTAAAGAATCAAGTTTATTGTAAAAATTGTAAACAATAAAAATTAACACATAATGTTACCGTTTATATAAAAAATATGATATTTTATTTGACAACAATGTTTTTATAATTTTGGGGGATGACATGGAAGGGGTATGTATAGTTCAGGGACTATAAAAGTGATAAGAATGTAATGAAAAATATCTTTATTTAAATCTTCATTATTTGTTTTAAGCCTCCCTCACAATAGAATAATTTAAGTATTTCAAGTGGTCATTTTATTTCATGTGGATATTTTCTTTTGCTTGTTTAGGTAGATGAAAACATGAAGACTGCTTATAAAAGAGATGCTGTCATCAGTGACAAGTTTTACTTCCGTAAGAATATTTTGACAGGTGAGTTATAAAATAAAAAATTTAATTTTGTTCTAAATGGGTATATGTGATGTAGTGAAGTTTTTTAACTTTAAACAATAATTATCTTCGCTTTTTATTTTTTTAAAGCTTAACATGAGACAAAAATTTAATTACAAATGTAAAATATAATTGAATAGCTACAATTCTTATACTATCCAGAAATGGTTTATATATGGGTTCCTTTCCATGCCATTACACCCGGTACGTTTTTATTATAATTGCCCCAATCTAGAATAGTATATGGGAAAAAAAGTATGTTGCAAAATTATTTTAACCTTAGGAGTAGAACTATGACCATAAGTTAATTTAATAATGTTTTATCTGATGCATTTTTCTTTAGAGTACTGCAATAATACATTGAATGGATTTGGCATTACTGATACAAACCAGGAATATGAACTAATGACCATCAATGAAATATTTCATGGAAAGGTGACATTTCTTAATGCTAGCAATCTTTGGCTTTGAAAAAATATTTGCTGCAGAAAAAAATGGCACTGATTGTTAGGTTCATGGCACCAGATGCATTAACTAATCCACCACTGAATGCCCTTATGCAGGGCCGGCCTTAGGCCATTGCAACCTATGCGGCCGCAATGGGCCCAGCAATTTCATAGGTGCCGCCCCGAATTTATTTTCAAATACAAAATCTTAATTTTCACTTATTATCCTTATCCTCTACCCAGAATGAACCCCGCGCAGTCCGGTTCGCACAGGGCCCCGCAATTGTTAGGGTCGGCCCTGCCCTTATGATTATTTTCAAAGAGCAGATTTTTTTATTTGTTACATTTTATTTTAAGAAAATAAAATTAAATGGATTAAACAGTTTCTCAGAAAGTCAACTCTACTACCAAGTGTTCATTCCATTTAAATTTTTATCATTCATCTGTTTAGTTGGCTCTCCATTTCTTTTGTTGAAAGTTTTGTTTACGTTTAAATACATTTTCAGGAAGATTTTCCTGGCCTGCTGCCACTGATTGATTCATATATGGACAGCACTGATATAGACATAGATACAAAGAGCACTATCACACAGTATGTCAGACTGATTTCACAGAGGGCATCAGGTACACTAACCAACACCCTTGGATATTATTCAGTTAGAGCAGCAACATTTAGAAGCAACCAAAATTGATAAAGCTAGCGAACCAATAAATTACTAGTCAGTCATTTGCATATTAAATTAATTGCAAAGATAAAGTCCTATGATAAAAAAGGAGATCTAAAAGTAAAAGGGTCCAAGTTATATAATTCCAAATTTTAGCTACAGTTTAATGTTGGTTTCCTTAGAATTCCTTAAATATGTATAACTTCGTTACATGAGTCTAAGAGGGTTTAATCCTGTTCATTTTCTGCTAAGTTATTATTACAATAAGAAATATACCCTAGAGATGTTACATTTTAAAAAGTTCTTGATTTCCTCAAAACTTAAAATTTGAGTTTACAGAATTGCCTTTTTTTTTTTTATAAAAAAGAGGCTCCGCAAGTTAATTACAAAGCTAGTTTATTAGCAGTTATACTTTCAAACATTGACTAGAATTCTCCTATGTTGAATTGAATAGAATTCTCCTATGTTGAACTGAATAGAAAATTTCCTGTGTTGAATTGAATTGACTGGAATTCTCTTATGTTGAATTGAATAGAATTCTCCTGTGTTGAATTGAATTGACTGGAATTCTCCTATGTTGAATATCTTTAATAATCTTATGCTGTAAAAAATAAATTTTGTTACCTCAACAATTATTTCCATTTTAAAAAATTGTTTTTTTAAATTTAGCAAATGGCTGCGATTATTCGCACCCGGGTACCAGAAGTGAGAGGTTGGGGATTACAAAACTATTTAAAGTATTATTGTTGGGTTTGTAATACAAAATTAGGTATCAAATGAAAGATAATTGAATGGACTATACGTTTGTAAACTTACTTCTTCGGTTTAACTAAAATAAACTACCACAAATGACTCCGAATAGCATTAAGTCTAATCGGACCTGGGTCCGAATGGCGGTGCTGCGTGTGCGGGTCCATTTAGACTAAATCCCATTCGGATGCCATTTGTGTATCTAATTTTAGACTAAATCCCATTCGGATGCCATTTGTGTATCTAATTTTAGACTAAATCCCATTCGGATGCCATTTGTGTATCTAATTTTAGACTAAATCCCATTCGGATGCCATTTGTGTATCTAATTTTAGACTAAATCCCATTCGGATGCCATTTGTGGATCTAATTTTAGACTAAATCTCATTCGGATGCCATTTGTGGATCTAATTTTAGACTAAATCCCATTCGGATGCCATTTGTGGATCTAATTTTAGACTAAATCCCATTCGGATGCCATTTGTGTATCTAATTTTAGACTAAATCCCATTCAGATGCCATTTGTGGATCTAATTTTAGACTAAATCCCATTCGGATGCCATTTGTGTATCTAATTTTAGACTAAATCCCATTCGGATGCCATTTGTGTATCTAATTTTAGACTAAATCCCATTCGGATGCCATTTGTGGATCTAATTTTAGACTAAATCCCATTCGGATGCCATTTGTGGATCTAATTTTAGACTAAATCCCATTCGGATGCCATTTGTGTATCTAATTTTAGACTAAATCCCATTCGGATGCCATTTGTGGATCTAATTTTAGACTAAATCCCATTCGGATGCCATTTGTGTATCTAATTTTAGACTAAATCCCATTCGGATGCCATTTGTGGATCTAATTTGCTTAATTTTAAAAAAAAGAGCAAACCAGTAAGCCCAAATTTCAAGACTTTAAAAAAATCAGGAAATTTTTCAAACACATAATTTGTACTTTTTCAGTGGATTTTTCCACAAATATTTTTACTGGGATTGTATTATTTTTTTTTTTTTTTAGGTCATCTCCAAACTACAGCAAAATGGATCCGCAACTTTGTTTTAAAACATCCTGAGTACAAGCAAGATTCTGTAGTGTCAGACTCCATCAATTATGATCTTCTCTGTCGAATGACCCAGATATCCAGGGGTGAACTCTACGACCCTAATCATCTTTTCCCTCACGTGTCAAAGTCTTCCAACATGATTCCTGAAGCTGTGTGTTAGGCGGAGGCCTTCCTGGACCAGTAAGGTTATAATAAAAATTTTTTTACCACAATTTTCAGTACCGTTACCGGTACCACACTTGTGCTATTAATAAAGCAATGAAAAATGTATTCATGGAGACCCATCTTTTTTATATACCAGACTATGAAAACATCAAAATTGTTAGATATTTTTTAATGTAGGCCTACAGAAGCAAATTTTTTTTATATTGTATAAAAGACAAACCAAGTGTTGTGATATTCATACATTTTATTGCAGAGATAATGAGAACTGAGGATATGTAATTTACACTACCAATACTTTGTTAAATTATTACATTTTATACTTACAAAATTGAAAATAAAAATAAACATTTAGGATGTCAGTGAGTTTTGTTTTGTGATCCTTGTATGCAGTGTTATCTGTGTCGGTCATGGCCAGGGCCATAGTGCGCTCATGTCAACAAACAGTTTACGGTGAATGCTTGACCAATAACTTAAAAGTGTGTACATTTCCAACATAATATAGAACATTCCAATTCACAAAATAATGGTTTACAAATTACATTTACAAAATATAACTGTTTAACTACTCAGGTATATAAAAAGTATATTAGCAGCATTACTACTGAGGTATATAAAAAGTATATTAGCACCATTACAATTTTAAGTATAGAGTAGCATACATATATTTACACAGAGATGCTGATTGTCTTACAAGGACTAATTATAAAGGGCTCTCTAAGACACATTTTGAACTGGACAAAATAAATAAGACTGGCTAAGAAGTATAAGACCAGGTCTGGTTCCCCGGAACTCCAAATGGTACAATACAATTTCATAACAGTACTTTATGATCTATATTGCAATATAGGAATGTACGAACAGTTCAAACTGTTTAAGGTGAATCAGGACCAAGTAATTTGAAATTGTTTTGTCAAGCTTGCAAGAATTCTGGGAATAAACAATACCTGTAGGTGGAGTAGAAAGAAAAAACAATTAATCATTTGATCATCTTTTTATATCTGTGTATTCTGTTACCAGATGGCTGTAGATTTTTTAACAAATATTTTTTTTCTTAATGCTTTGTACAACTGTGTTAATGAAAAGTTGTGATATAACTGAAAAACCATATCAAAGACCATCAGATCCAATATAACACCTCAAAATCCGTTTCAAACCAAATACAATTTAATCTAGGAACTTCTACCTGAGATCAACCCAGATATATTTATAAGTGATGTTAAGTTTTAGATAAACATTCAATTTTTTTTATTAAGGACCACCACATACACAAGTGTTATCAAGATATTTAAACAAAATTAAAATTTAAAAAAAAAAAAGTTCCAACAGAAAATGTTACGACTGCTCAGGTGATGCTACACTAGGCTGACCATACCGTATTCTTGTAGATAAAATAGACTGAATCTCCATTTAGCTTAACACTGCTTGGTCTCTGTTCCAGGCCAAAGACTGTGATGTTATTGAGTGTCATGGGCTCAGTTGTATAGTTTGAGTGCTTTACTGTGTTTACAAGGCCAGCCTGGGGCAGAGATACCATGAAATCATAAGCGGTCAAAGACTAGAGTCATATTTACATTTATATCTAGAATCATGTTTACAGCAAATATGTATATATATATTCATGTGTTTACAATATATATATTTATATATATATAATCATGTTCACAGTATATGCGTAGATCCATATGTACAATATATATCTATAATCAAGTGTACTGTGTATATCTAGATGGCAACAGACAGAACCATTGGTTGAACTATTTTTAAAAAAACCTGAGTTTGTGATCATAGCATAACAGGCCACATTATTTCTAACTTGGTTGAGAAACTCCTCCCTGGCAATTCACACCAACCCAAATCTCATCTAACCAGCCAACACCTGCAACTTGTCTTGATGTTTGGCTGAAGCAGACGTGTCTGTCTGATGCTGCATGGTTTAGTTCTGTCTTTCCTAAACCTAATTCTATTATGTTGAGCTTGACTGAGAATTCTCTTTCAATGAATCATGATTCACAACGCTTTTTAACTAAGAAAATTTACTGTGAACTAAATGTTGATGCAACATCCCTTAATTTTAATTTCCTCATATCTCGCTTTCTACAATGGCTTTGTCAGCTTAATCAAATTAAATATTCATTTACCTTTGTCGCTGAGAAGGTGATCCAGTTATAGAGTCCCTGTTCAAAGGTATCTATTGGGAATAGGTTGGTTATATTCTAAATTAGCCGAACAGAACAGTTCCACGGAACCTTAGTAAACAAGTTAATGGAGGTTAGAGAGAAGCTATAATTGGAAAATGAATTTGTGGTTCCTATAATTGTACAAACTGTAATATTGATTTGAAACTTGAGAAAAGATATATATTTTTTATTAATTAAAAAAAAAAAAGCTATTAAATCATAAATATGAAAGTAAGATGTGGGCATTTTGCTCATTTTTTCTTTTTAATGTATTTTTTTTTTTTGCCATATTCAATTCTATAATTTAACACTATATAATTTAACACTATATAATTTAACACTATATAATTTGACACTATATAATTTGACACTATATAATTTGACACTATATAATTTGACACTATATAATTTGACACTATATAATTTGACACTATATAATTTGACACTATATAATTTGACACTATATAATTTGACACTATATAATTTGACACTATATAATTTGACACTATATAATTTGACACTATATAATTTGACACTATATAATTTGACACTATATAATTTGACACTATATAATTTGACACTATATAATTTGACACTATATAATTTGACACTATATAATTTGACACTATATAATTTGACACTATATAATTTGACACTATATAATTTGACACTATATAATTTAACACTATATAATTTGACACTATATAATTTGACACTATATAATTTGACACTATATAATTTGACACTATATAATTTAACACTATATAATTTAACACTATATAATTTAACACTATAAAATTTGACACTATATAATTTGACACTATATAATTTAAAACTATATAATTTGACACTATATAATTTGACACTATATAATTTGACACTATATAATTTGACACTATATAATTTAAAACTATATAATTTGACACTATATAATTTAAAACTATATAATTTGACACTATATAATTTGACACTATATAATTTGACACTATATAATTTAACACTATATAATTTGACACTATATAATTTGACACTATATAATTTGACACTATATAATTTGACACTATATAATTTAACACCATATAATTTGACACCATATAATTTGACACCATATAATTTGACACCATATAATTTGACACCATATAATTTGACACCATATAATTTGACACTATATAATTTGACACTATATAATTTGACACTATATAATTTGACACTATATAATTTGACACTATATAATTTGACACTATATAATTTGACACTATATAATTTGACACTATATAATTTGACACTATATAATTTGACACTATATAATTTTACACTATATAATTTTACACTATATAATTTTACACTATATAATTTGACACTATATAATTTGACACTATATAATTTGACACTATATAATTTGACACTATATAATTTGACACTATATAATTTGACACTATATAATTTAACACTATATAATTTAACACTATATAATTTGACACTATATAATTTGACACTATATAATTTGACACTATATAATTTAACACTATATAATTTAACACTATATAATTTAACACTATAAAATTTAACACTATATAATTTGACACTATATAATTTAAAACTATATAATTTGACACTATATAATTTGACACTATATAATTTGACACTATATAATTTTACACTATATAATTTTACACTATATAATTTGACACTATATAATTTAACACCATATAATTTGACACCATATAATTTGACACCATATAATTTGACACCATATAATTTGACACCATATAATTTGACACCATATAATTTGACACCATATAATTTGACACTATATAATTTGACACTATATAATTTGACACTATATAATTTGACACTATATAATTTGACACTATATAATTTGACACTATATAATTTGACACTATATAATTTGACACTATATAATTTGACACTATATAATTTGACACCATATAATTTAACACCATATAATTTAACACCATATAATTTGACACCATATAATTTGACACCATATAATTTGACACCATATAATTTGACACCATATAATTTGACACCATATAATTTGACACTATATAATTTGACACTATATAATTTGACACTATATAATTTGACACTATATAATTTGACACTATATAATTTGACACTATATAATTTGACACTATATAATTTGACACTATATAATTTGACACTATATAATTTGACACTATATAATTTGACACTATATAATTTGACACTATATAATTTGACACTATATAATTTGACACTATATAATTTGACACTATATAATTTGACACTATATAATTTAAAACTATATAATTTGAAACTATATAATTTGACACTATATAATTTGACACTATATAATTTGACACTATATAATTTAACACTATATAATTTAACACTATATAATTTAACACTATATAATTTAACACTATATAATTTAACACTATATAATTTAACACTATATAATTTAACACTATATAATTTAACACTATATAATTTAACACTATATAATTTAACACTATATAATTTAACACTATATAATTTAACACTATATAATTTAACACTATATAATTATGAGCACAGTAGAGCAGATGGCCAGGAAATTAAAAATGACGAAGCCGAGACAGTTTACGAGACAGTTTACCAGACAGATTACGAGACAGTTTACGAGACAGTTTACGAGACAGTTTATGACACAGTTTACGAGACAGTTTACGAGACAGTTTACGTGGTTAGGTTTATACTTGGACGTAAAGTAACAACCAGCATTCATTTTTACCTATGGAGTCTCCATCGTCGAAGAAGATTTCCCCATTGGCATTCCCCGCAGCATCTAACACAACCAGGAGCCAGAAGGGCTGGGGGCGACTGCAAGATGAGAACATACCAAACTTGGCCTACTCATGTCTTTATTTCTTTTCTATTATTATATTTTTGAATTTATTTTAAATTAAGTTTTAATGTGATGAAATTTTAATTTTTTTCTATGGAACAAATAAATATATGTATTATTTTTTAAAAAATTTTTCGTGACAGGTGAAGAGGGGTAATCTTTAAGGTCACAGTTATGTTCTTGATGAATCAATCAACTTTAAGATCATGGCTATATACTTTAAGAATCTGTTAACTTTAAGATCAGTTATATTCTTGCTGAATCCTTCAATGTTAAGGTCACAGTTATATTCTTCTTAAAGCAATGAACTTTAAGGTCATAGTTAAATTCTTGATAAAGCAATCAACTTTATGGTCACAGTTATATTCTTGATAAAGCAATCAAATTTTAGGTCACAGTTATATTCTTGATAAAGCAATCAACTTTAAGGTCACAGTTATATTGTTGATGAATCTATCAGGTTGAAAGTTTCCCTTTTATTGCTCAAGGTTTAAAGACTAACAACTAGATGAAGCATCCACCATTGGAATTCTGTTTTTGTTTAGTCAAGTTGACTAGAAAAACATGGCAGAAAAGTCTAAAGAAGAATTTCAATACCACTGTAATATATTTAAAAAAAAAAAAAATTTTAAATCCTAAAAAAAGCATACTAGGTACCCCCAGGGGTTTGGACAGTCATTCTAGTGTTCAGTGCAATAGACCACCATGAGAAAATAGCCAAGTGAGAACAACAAACCCACCTTAAGGCAGTGGTGAGGCCAGGCGGCTGCATTGGAAGCACATGTCCACCACGTACGTGCAGGTTGATCACATCCAGTGGAGCGTCAAGCCTTACACGGTGGCCGGTCTCCTCAACTTTGGCTCCAGAGTAGAAATCATACCAGCTGTCTTTTGGGAAATAAGCAAGGACTGATCTGTCGTTCTGTAAATAAATACTTTCAACCTGGGTTCATTGCTCAATACTTTTACATTCCTTTTCTCTATTTTTCATTATGTAAAACAATCTAGGCAATCATAACAAAGTCCTAGTATTTTATATAAGGCAGCTACGTACCTCCTTCAAGACAGGAGAAATCATCAGAGCAGGCCCCCACAAAAACTGGCTGTCCAAATTATAAGTTGTCTTGTCATCAGGAAATCTAAGAAGAAATAGTTTTAACAGTTATGTAAAAATTAACAGAGTTCTAAGATTATATTATTAATCATTAAAAAATATTTAAAGCTTATTTAAAATCATATTGACATAATTTTTCTCAAATACATTAAAGGGGACATTATGTCCCCAATCACACGATTTTATTTTCCTAGTACATATGCCCTGATTTTTATGTAATAAAAAGTGACCTTCCAAGAGAACTTACTCAAAGACCAGAGGCCTTGCAACAGTGCTCCCAAGGACATGGCTTTTGAACATAAGAGTGTAGAGATAAGGCAACAGTGAGTAGCGAGTCAGCAAGGCTTTACGGGTGGATGCAGCTGATTCTGGACCAAACTGACCAGGATCTTGAGCCTTTGTTAACAAAAAACAAACAACTCAATGATACATCAATTGTATGACATCCAAAAATATATGAGAGAAACCTTGAACCTTTAGAAAAGAACACATAGGGATTGTAATTATATGTAAAAAAGAGACGTCTAAGTTCAGAATTATGCTTTCCTAAACGCAGAGAACAAGTGAAATAACAATATAAGTGAAACAGATAAGCCCCCTTAGAAACAACAAAAATAACACAAGAGTTAGCTGAATTACCACAGATGAGTCAGAGTTATGGTTCCTAGAGAATGGGTAGAAAGCTCCAAGCTGATGCCAGCGGGTGCACAGCTCAGCAGTTGTGTTTCCATTGAATCCACAAATGTCAGAGCCTGTCACTGAGATACCATACATATTGGCGTGAAGCATAGCTGCGGAAGAGATTATTTTTTCATGATTTTCATGACTTCACAAAGCACTAATCATGATTTACATGACTTCACAAAGCACTAATCATGATTTACATGACTTCACAAAGCACTTATCGTGATTTACATGACTTCACAAAGCACTTATCATGATTTACATGACTTCACAAAGCACTTATCATGATTTACATGACTTCACAAAGCACTTATCATGATTTACATGACTTTACAAAACACTTATCTTGATTTACATGACTTCACAAAGCACTTATCATGATTTACATGACTTCACAAAGCACTTATCATGATTTACATGACTTCACAAAGCACTTATCATGATTTATCAACTAACTAGTCAATAATAACTTTTCTCACATTTCTACCTGCTTGAAGTGGCCAATTTTTACCTTGTACTTCTGGGAGATATTAATATTGACTACCTGATATGGACTTGTACATGTCATAAAATGTTGCTGCATTATCCCCAGACCAGTGTCCACCATGGTGGCCTTGACCTGAGAAGGTTGACCTCGATATGACAAAAGGTCTTTTAAACCGAAGCTCCTTCAGTGCTCTGAGAATTTAAAAAATCATAACATTTGATTGATGTTGTAGTAAACTACTGCTCAGGGCTTGGCAAGGGGAAGCTGTTCATAGTAACACTGAACACACTATGTGTGGGCAGCTCATGTGAGTCTGCCTTATAGCAGACCACTGGCCACACCACTGCTGACAAACATACTGTTATGACTCACACTTAGACCAATTCAACTTACTGGTTAGATCTGTATGTTTCAAAGTAGCCATAGGTATTGTGTATGTTATAGTGGCTTGAGATTCTGTGTTGGGCTGATGGGCAGATGGTCTTTGTGTAGAGATTTCCTCCTGCAACAGCTGGAATGAGACCACATTCAAGAGTTGGCTCACTGGATTATTCACTTTGCCATTATCAGATTTTTTAAACAAAAAAATTTCCACTTCTTTAGAAAATGCAGAATCACCACTTTTCAAAGTTTGAAGTTTTCAAACAAATAGATGTCATTTCAAAGAACAGAATCTACCTGGCAGGTATGGTGGATTGTTGTAGCTGGATTTAGGGTCACATCCCTTGATGGAACCATCAATAAAATTAGAAATTTCATTCATATCCTGGGAATAAGACAAAGTAAAATCTAAATCAAAAGCACATAAAAAGAACTTGTAAAAGTTTCAGCAGTTTGCATGTACTTAATATGCATTAAATTTCAAATCTGAGGAATAGCTGGTGAGGGCTACTATTTTGTAAAAAAATTAATGCAAATGAATGCCTTACCACCCACATGCCATCAAATGGTACTTTGTCATGAAATTGTTTTGCAATTTCTGTCCAATATTGAGTGGCAGCAGGATGAAGAAAATCTGGCCACACAGTCGTTCCAGGCCACACCTGAAAAATTCTTTCTCAAAACAATTTCTTTTGGATTTTATCAATATGCATTATATCTTTCTTCATACATAATCCATTTCATGTTTGAGACATTTCTATTCATAGTGTAGTCGGCCAAAACATACGCCCAACAAAGATTAAAAAGCCGCACGCAGCACACAGTGCATTCATCCGTAGTTCTTTTCTGTCAATTATTTTATTTAAACTAAAGAAATAAGTTTACAAACATATAGTCCATTCAATTATCTTTCATTTGATACCAAGTTTAGTCTTATAAATCAAAAAGTAGAATTTTTAATATTTTTTAATAAACCCAACCTCTCACTTTTTATTTGCATTTTGAATATTTTTTTTACATTTTTCAATTAAAAAATTCAGCAGCAAAAGAGTTAAGAAACATTCAGAAACAAGGATTTGCCAAAAGCTAAAAATTCTATTATTTTGATGAAGTCATAATTTATTTTAACAGAGAAAGATTAGTGTACAAAATAAAAACACTTGTTTAATCTGCGTACAAACTCACCCTGCCAACCAGGGGCTTCCCATCTGATCCATTGATAAAAATCCCAAGTTCCACACCCAGGTCGTAAGGCAGGTAAGTTCCAGGTGTGGCATTATTGCTGATTCCACAGTCCTAGGCAAGATTATGGCAGAGGGAAACACAGACATTTGAGAATGTTTATCCAAACAAAAAGTAATGGTGAAACATTTTTTTTCATGGTCAGGGAGCCATAACATCATGGTTCAAATCCTAATTCAAAACCAATTTAAAACTGCTATACTGGATAACATCAACAGAAAGTGGTAAGTACTTGCCACCATGATGATATAGTGCATGCCCCTAGCATGGATCTCCTTAGCTAGGCCGGCTTGGTCACCAAAAGTGTGCACATCAGTGGTATACACCCTGGCTCCTTCCGCATAGTCAATATCATTCCACTGAACATCCTACAGAATACAGAGAGTATATTGATTAAAAAAACAACTTTTTAAAAATAAATCTATGTTGAAACCATTCACGAGTTTTCATTTTTATAAATTGTTGGTTTCAAATTATAGCTTTTTTTGCTCAGTGAAAGTTTTTTAATTGGTAAACTGCTACAATGGGAATGCCTTTTCATCTCTCCCACAGTAGAATTGTGTCAGATTGACAGATTTAAATACCTGAAATTTTCTTATAATATTGAAGAGTTTAAAACAGTGCCTATTATATATCAAACTCTTTATTAAAGACATATATAAATATTTAAAAGAATGAAATGACTTTAAGATTGATATTATTGGAGGACAATGAACGAGACTTATAAGAAAAATTTTAAGCAGACACACACACACCCAACCAAAACCTTTTTTCTTGTGTGTGCTTTATTCAAGAGTACAAATCTTAACATTTTTCTGTGTGTGCTTTATTCAAGAGTACAAATCTTAACATTTTTCTGTGTGTGTTTCTTTAAATTTCAAGGGAACTAAGAGAAATTAAAATTTTTGTTTAATTGCATAGAGTTCAGAAATGTTAATTCAATGATCAGAAAAGCTTTGAAATATGAAACACTCATCATGATTGAATTACATTACCTACACAAAAAAATTGGCATTAGAAACGATGAATCTTGAAAATATGGTAAAGAAGAATAAAAATGAGTTCTAATAAGTATATTTAGCTCTTCCACTTGAGTTTTATTGATCAGGGATCATGGGAAATATATTTATTAGTATTGTATTTGACAATTGAAGTCCATTTCACTGACCTGTGGAATGCCATACTGCCTGAGTCTATCCATAGTTTTCAGTGTGTTGTTTGCAGTGCCATAATATTGCCAGCAGAGATGAAACCCTAGAGCCCAGTACGGTGGAAGAAAAGTTGTACCCACCAAACTGGCATACTGTGATACAACACTGTCAAAACTTGAGCCAAGGAACACATAAAAATCTAAATTTCCTCCAATGGTCCGCCAGGTAACCGCCGGTGCCGGTTGGACAATCACCTCTGACAGAATGAAAGCATGCCTTGTATAAACATTGCCTGAACTATGAGATATAACGGAATGGGTTCAGTGCTAAGTTAGTCCACCTCTCTCTCTCTCCTCCTATGTTTCTATGTATTGGTGAACATTTTTGAACATACCCATTGCATTGGAGTTGTGTAGAAACACTCCATGCCAACCTGTGGCATCTTTACACACATAGAAAGGATGTGATCCATAGAGGTTTGTATTTTCCTAACAAAGCAAAAGAAATGAACATGATTAATGAATATAGCAAAATTAGTCAGGTGCTCTACACTAATCTTTATGGAATCTAAGCTTTATTAACTAATAATTGTAAAGAAATA
This sequence comes from Omphiscola glabra, assembly GCA_964017045.1. Lineage (NCBI taxonomy): Eukaryota > Metazoa > Mollusca > Gastropoda > Lymnaeidae > Omphiscola > Omphiscola glabra. The sequence goes on along the minus strand of OZ024806.1, from coordinate 13,437,796 downwards.
CAAATAAAGATACCAACCATGTAGAAAAAAAATATTTTTTTTTTAAATAAAGAGGATTGAAGTTAATATTGAGCAATGAAATACATTTCACTCCCCATAATTTAGATGGAAGGGTGTCTTTTTAATATTTATGAATATAGTTTCAAGTCTATTTAGTTGAACATAAAAAATATCGGAGATTATATCTTAAAATATTAAGTGGATTCCTGCTTTAAGGTGAGTCTTTTAATTGATGGCATTTAAAAAAAAAAAAAAAAAAAGGTGTTGACAAATCTCTGGCACGCAAACACAGTTGAAACATTTAAACAATTAATGTGTAAAAAAAAACAAACAATAAAACCACAATGGACATGTTCTATAAAATGAAATAATAATTAATATTATGTACTCCATTTATATTGAACAACATTGAAAGTTTGAAAGAACAAACATTCATACACATAAAGTTATATTTCAGCAACTGTTAGATACTGGTAGTGTAAAAAAAAATAATGTACGAACCTGTGGGATGTGGTCTCGATTCCAGAGGACAATTCTTGTCCATGTTGTGTTGATCATCAGGTCCTGACGGTGCTCACCTAGGCCATAAAGGACATGGGATGGGATTACAGTTGACAGCTGTAAGAGCTGGTCAGAGTAGAAAAATCCACCAGAGGTCTGTAAGCTTTTTACAAAAAGAATGTCCAATTTTACTAATCCAGTTACTATGTTTAAGTTAAAACTTAGCAACACCCTTTGCGTATAATCAGTTGAACATAACTCAAGATCCTTCAAAATAAGTTAAGTTACAGTTCTCTTTTCAAAGTACTGCATATTATAACTTTGATGAATTGTACTTCATACTTTGTTATAAAAGAGCACAACGAAATTAATAATTTTAAAAAAAAACATTTTTCCATCAGGCGAATAATTTTATGACATTTTATCATTACTCAGAGTTATTTGTAAAATATATTAGTTTTCTGGTGTATTTTAAAAGCATTTAAAATAGATAAAAGTTAGTTCAGTACCTATGACAATGATTATTTCATACAAGATTTTTAAAACACCTTACATGGCTTCACCGGACCTTCTCAGGACCTTGAATCCAAAATTGTGCTTGGCAGAGGGAAGCTCTACAGAATAATCCAGGGCATGTAGTTCAGAAGATGTGTCTGATAGGGGAGTCCCTGGTAGGGTTGGGGGTTCCCATCTTGTTTTATTAGAATCTCTAAACTAGCATTTGAAATGTATATAAATAATTAATGGCTAAACAGTGCACTGGCACTTCACAGTAACAAGTTAAATATATAAACTTGTTTGTACAGTATTTCCTTTAAAAGAAAATTAAACAAGGTTATATAGCATTGAAGAATAATGTTGTTATAGTATGAGCCAATGTCTTGATCTACTTCAAGGTAGAGCTAAACCGTTCCACCACGCTTTTTTGTTTAGATTTTGATGTCGCTGATTAAATGTCCCTTGATTGGGTAAAGGTTGTTTATGTTCTATTTGTTCTGAAGAATGCTAGCGGGTGATGCAATGCTTGGAATTTCTCTTCTGGATGGTTCTTACTCCCTCCCTATAAATATGCAGACAGCTTTCCCAACAGAGAGAGAAGAGAGAGAGAGAGAGAGGAGAGAGAATATAGAGAGAGAGTTTTTGCTATTTTTCCTAGACCCTTTTCCAGAAAAGTAGCAATGACACTACTCCTTATTGCAGTGTGCACTCCACGACAAATAACCATAAAGAGGAAACTGCTGACCTTTATTCTCAAGCTGGATTGAGTCAGATATGTAAATTCCACATCAATGTTCCGCACATCCTCGGGGTAAGGTGATCCGCCATCTATTTGCAGCTGTATTGTTGCACCGCCTGCTCTGCGCTGGGCATTCAGTACAATATAACTGACGTAGTTTTGGGGAAAAAAACATTCTGGAACTGTCAAACCAGAAGGAGTAGGGGGGATGGGGTTCTCAGGTGGTTCCCTGGATAGTCAGATGAATTGACAAAATTTTTAATTTTTTTTGTGTTAAGAATGTGTAAAATAAAATAATAAGCAGGCTAAAAATGAAATTTGGCTATAATCTAATGAATGTCCCATAACCTGGCCAGTATCAAATGCATAATAGGCTTGAGGAAGGTCAACCCAAACAGACTAAGGCATGCATTAAAGGCAGATTTTAAATTCTAATTAATTAAATTATGAATAACTTAAAAAAAAAAAGATTTGCAACTAGAAATACAATTAAATTTTGCCATGGTTTAACTGCACAAGTATGTGAATTGGGGTAAACAGGAGATTTTGGTAATACTAACCAAGTACATTCTCTACTGAGGCATTTCTCCTTTGTTGAATTGCCTTCTGGGATGCAATCAAACCTCCAGCTGTCCTCAATTGTTTTAATAGATGGCTTCACATTCATGAACACAACATTTCTGCTGCAGCTTTGATACAGTGCCACAACGTTATCGGTGGCTAATACAAGTAAAATGAACAGCACAAGGTACATGTTTAAAAGATGCTGACCTTTGACCTGTAAACATTGATATTTTATTTATTTTGTTGTGTTGTTTTTTATATGTTTAGTATTTGAATTTTAAAAAATTAAAACATCTTAAAATAATTTTTGAACAGAAATTTTCAAACATGGCATGATCAGCAAAATACCTTTCCGTAATCATAAGGGCAAAGCATATTAATATTTTATAATAATTATTAATTGTATTATTAAAATATAGCAAATCTGATTCTTAAGTACGGCTTTTAATTCTAAGGCTGAACAATATGTTCAAATGCAGAAAATAAAAATTAAAAACTAATTCCTTACAAAAATGTAAACTACATTATTACATCACTCATCATAAGTTAAGTCATAGGTATGGATAACAGTAACAGTAATAACACTTTTTATAAAATTAATCCAAGAAAGAGGCCGATGGCTTACAGGTAGATCAAGACCGAGGTGGATTGATGATGTAAAGATGGATTCCTTACATTAACTGTCCACCCATGGAGAAGTTAAAACATGGGTCAAGCTGAATAGAAGGATGTGATTTTGCCAAGCAGACCAGAGCCCGCCATGGGCTGAGGGCCATTGAATTGATGATATAGCTTAACAACCACTAGGCCTAAGTATTATATTACTATTAAATACATCACATAGGGAAATAGTGTCGGTGGGCGGAGCACGAACTCTTAGTGCCCCCTGGCACACCCTCACATGGCCCGATGCCAGGTCTCCTCGCCGCCAGACCGTGCCGAGGTACGCCGGGAACCTTCCCCTGGTCTGGGGGATGCCGGTCAGCCAAAAACGCTGCGTTTAAAGCGTTTGCAGCCCACTTTCCCTGAGGGTCAGGGCGGGTTTGCTTTCTCTCTGGAGGGAAGGTGTTGCGTTACCACCCCCCTCCCCACAACCCAGGGAGCCTTTTGGTTGGGACACAAAGTTGGGACGAAACTATTACTATTACATAACTTTGGTTTTTCCAAATGACTTTGGTCCAAATCCTAAGAATGGACTCTGGCTTTACAATTATTATTTAAATAATAATATTAATATGTATTAGTTTTTCACTCAGTAGAGCAGCCATGGCCCAACTCCTTCCAAACAGACCATTACAGTGTGTACTACTTTGAGTAAACTAAGACCAAAGATAGGACTTCAGTAAAGTGAAATGAATGAGTGTGTGTGCAGTAAGATTATACATTTAAAAGTAAAGAGCATGGACATAAAAGCAAAAGCTGCACCAAGGGCAAAGCCTTAATTTAGGTGGCCTCATCCAATAAAAGGATGTATTCATAAATTACTATATATTTAATACTGGTAATTCTTTATTTTAGCATGATTTATTATTTCTAGTGAAATAAATTAAAAACGTCATTATTAATTAATTTTTTTTCCTCAAGAATAAAAATAACATGTAATTTATAACTTTAAAATATAATTTTAATTGTTTTAATGAATATCCATTCATTAGGTAAAAATGAAGTTTGGGGTCATCCTTAAATTACATCAACAATTTTTATGCACATTTTGACCCCCCCTTCTTCCTGCCTTTGTTAACAACTGTCAAACTTTCGATGACCTCCCTATTTAATTATATCAACATTTTGTTAACCCCCCCCCCAAAAAGAAAAAAAAATACATTATAATATAAATAAATTTATAAATACGTTTTACTTTGTGCTGATGTATTTTTAATAACCCAAAATTGTAGGCAAAACATTTTATATCATCTTTAGCTTTTTAATAAACAAATTAAAAAAGTTTTCACACTATAATTTTATAATGCAGAATCAATTAAAAGGTTGTTAAATACTAAGACAAAATATCATTGTTTGTGGAAGTGTAAATATGATTACTGTCAGTATAGCTGACAATTATAGTATAGTTTCTAGCTGCTATCATCTTCCGAAGGAATAGCCAGGTGTTGCTCTTTCATAACAATGGGCATCATGGACATTATTTGGGTAGGACAGGGGGGCACCCCCCCCCCCCCCCCCGATTTTGCAAGTTTTATTTAAATTGCTATGTACTGTGGTGCCTCCAGTAATAAACAACTTAACAAGCCGACCAAGTTTTGCCACCCCCCTGAAAAAAACCCTGAAATAATGCCCCTGATGGGCATAGTCTATAGTAGCTGATTTATCATTTTCATCTTGAGGAACTGATATACCAGACAAGTCAACATCATCCTTATCTAACCATTCAGGACTTAAAATAGAAGTATTGTCTGTGTCAGCAATAATTGCCATAAGCTCTCTCTGTCTCTGAGTTGGTATAGTTGTTATTGAACTCTGATGAGTTGGTGTTAATTGAACACCATGTACAATGATGTGTTAATCATTCTAGGGAGCTGATACAGAGAAAAATGACAGGTGAAGAGATGCCAACTTTTGATTTCTCTTGCACTAACAAAGTGTGCTGAAATTCTGACCAGCCGTCTGCAGTGCATAGACAGACACACATTAAATAGCTCTTATATTCTTATAAGCCTAAAAATATATGACTATTTGGACTCAGTAAATTGTTTAAAATAATTTAAGAACCAGTCAATTTTTAAGATTAAAATTTTAATAGAAAAAAAAACATGATTGTTGACGTCAACTAATCTAACCCCCCCCCCCCCCCCCACTTTGTCAACAACTGTCAAATATTTCCAAACCCCACCCCCCTCCCCCTATTTTGTTGATGTAATTAATGGACGCCCCGTTTTAGTTTATTTCTCTAGAAATAATAAATTACTATAAAATAAGGGATTACCTTTAATTATTAATACTTAACATTATAGTTATAGCATCAAAGTGGCTATTCGGACCCGGATAAGAGTGAGAGGCTGGATTCAAAAAAATATTTACAATATTATTGTTGGGTTTGTAAGACAAAATAGTGGCAATTTGGAAAACTAAATGCCATTCATTCACATGTTATTTGTGGTAGTTTATTTTAGTTAAACTAAATACGTAAAAAAAAAATAAAAAAAAAAGGAAGGGCTAATGCTAAGAGATTGGCCCATGACGTCATTTGCGTGTTTTGTTAAGTTGCTGTTTTATTATTATGTTGCTTATGACTTTAGGGTTCAGGTTAGGTTTAGGGATAGTCCGGATAGATTTAGGGTTCAGGTTACATTTAGGAAATTTTTACATTATTATTAAACGTTTAGGTAAATTTAACTTTAGTCCCACTTTGTCTTTAGTTCACTTTAGACTTAAGACATTTTAGTCTTTACTTTACTTTAATAATTTGAAGTTTACCCATAGTCACATATTATAGGCTTAATTAAGCTATTTCAAGTATAAATTTTTACACTTTCATTGTTAATGTTTGCAACAAAGTGGAAATGATAGGCCTCATCTTCAGTATTCAATAAACTATCGACTACGGACTACAACTAAATGGGTCATATTACATTTTAATTTAACTATTAAATGTAAACATTGTTGGACTACCTATTTACCGGGATACATGTATTATTTAAATTATTTGATTCGAGATTGTCACTTCAAAGTCTTATACCTACATGATAAGTTTGAATGTGGTAGCTAATTTATGCCGCCACGAAAATGCACTTCATTAAGTTAAAATTAGAGGCCATTAGGGAAAATGTGTTAGTTATAAACATTTTTATTGTCTTGATAAATGAAAAGCTGGACTCATTGTCCTATATTGCCTATATAGCAGGAAATACATTTAATAATACAGTCATAACTAAAATATATTATTCACTGATGACTGTGCCGTAAATTTAAATGCTACCTAGAACTGCAGATGGATCAAATACTTGATCGCTTTAATAAGACCTAGCCATCAATAATCTTTAATAATGATTTTAAAAAACTATTAAAAAAAAAGAGATTTTGCACCAGCCAGCTCCAAGAAAATAACAAAGAACCTCACATTTTAGTGCAGGTACTGAAGTCTGAAGGTACCTAATCTTCAAGCATATTAGTCATAATTAAATAATTAGAAAAATTTTTTTTTTCATAAGTTGGCCATAGGGTTTTTCTAAGCAAGAGTAATTTCAGTAATAGCGTTCAACATTTATTTCTGTTTAAGAAAAACATAATGCGTCTGATATGGCTATGGCCTATGGCATGTATATGCCTACATGTATTTTACATTTGTAATTAAAAGAATTGGGAATAATTATGCCAATTAAATTAAAATAGAAAACAAACTCGAATGAAAAGCCATATAATAATAAATATATATTGCCCATGCCATATTTAATTTAACTGTTTTCAAGAAATGTTTTTTTTAAATTTTTTTTATACAAAACGAATGTTATAAATACACTTGCTTAGCATAAGAATTCATTTTATACTAGGCAATATGCGCAATGGTCCAAAATAACATAACATTTATAAAAAAATTAGTTTTAGCTATTGATAGATCAAGTTGAAGTAGTCGATTTATCTGATCTTTCTCGGACTGATCACAATTCTAACTCGGATGTCGGTAGCTATTGACAAACTTCAAATATACAGTATTTCACTGATAATATTGTGTCTTGTATTGAAAGTAGGAATACTTGACGGGACAGAATCGGAATAGCGTGTAAGTTTAAGCCGATTGCTCATAAAAAAACGATTAGGCTAATGCATACAGAATGCGCCATGACGTTTCTATTTGGACCATTTCTTTTTCATGCTTGATTTCCAGCTGCTGTAGACTGTAGTCAACTGTCTGTAGTGTATCTAATCTTTTTCTTCATCATCCATCCACCCAAGCCTAGGTCTAGGTCTGCCTTTGAGCCATTTTCCTCTGGGATTTTGGTGGTGATTGTTACATTATTCTGGCTGAAACTGCAAATACCACATGCACCACTTCTACCTCAATTCCAAGAACTTATGACTTAATCATAATCACTTACTTATACTTATGCCATATTCACATATTTCACTGTATTTTTAAAAATACTTCTACCTCAATTCCAAGGGCTTATGACTTTTGCTATTCACAGATTTCACTGTTTTTTAAAAAAAGAATCAACTTATATTATGATTCATAGGGTTTATATTATTAATAATTAAATAATATCATTCGGTAAATTTGAAGAGGTATTACCACGTTTTTTACCATTGCCGCAAACTTAGACTTATGTCCTAAATCTAACCTGAACCCTAAACTTATCCCTAACCTAGGTTTTGAACCTATAGGAACCAGGGATTTGACCCTATCGGGACCAGGGTTTTGACCCTATCGGAACCAGGGTCAAAACACGCAAATGACATCATGGTGATATCTCTTCTCATTAGCCTATTCAAATATTGTCTCTCTGTATTTAAGGGCATAATAAAACAACTACTATTTAATTTTAACAAATTGTACCAGATCAAGGGTTAGCAAAGCTCTTTTTGTTTGAGAAGCCTTTTGTATAAACTATATGAATATGATTTTTGTACTAGTATCAGTATCTGTTTAGAAAATATTTTTGGAGCCGCATGTCATTACAGATTAGTAAAAAAGGGGCTGTACTGATATCTTGAAGTTTCAAAAAGAGTAGTTGCTGACCACATTGTATATTAAATTAAAGTCTTTTCAATTTACACTAATTTACAGGTACAGATTTTACCAGTCCGTGTTGCAGCAAGTAAGTGTCTGTGTTACTTAAGTTAGATTTGTCATTGAAATAAATGCCACTGTGTCCTGTTTCATTTTAAAATATGCTAAGTGTCAAGAATTTTGTTGGGTGTCTTTGTGTTGTCATTGTCGTCGGGTATGACTTTTACACCAGTACACAAGAGTAACACTTGACACAAAGTCCTTTCCAAAGATTAATATATCATTTTTATTACATTAACACAAATTATCCACAGTCTCGTCTGTACAAACAATAACACAAATAATCCAACGAGTGCAGTAAGTTTCGCTAACAACTTAGACTTAGCCAAAAAACTACGCACTAAGGTCAAAGGTTCTTGTTGGGGAGAATTACTGGGTACAAATTTGAGTAGGCGTATTTGTTCAGCATAGTTGTTGCACTTTCCAAGGAAAATAAAAAGTTAGCATGGGTCACTTTTATGGAGAGTTAATTATATACCCTATTTATAAACCACTTGAAAGCAATCAGCAAATCAAGGAAAATAGTTTAAAATTTTTAATTTTTTTTTTTCAAAATCATTGCCATTTTAAAATATTTTTCTCTCCTGGTGAAGAGCTTCATTATTGTATCTTCTGGTGTGGGGTAAAATGTTGACAGCTGTAAGATGTTTTATAGATCACATTCATTAGCTTAAGCTTGCATTATGAAACTTTTTGGCCTTGTACTAGACAAAGTTCACTTAGATGCATTAGTTTAGAGAACCCTGTTTAAAAAAATCACTTAGTATTATAATTGACATGATGCATACCAAGTTTAATTACAATACGATTGTTTTCTTTGTCACAGGTAACCAGCCCTTAAACACCGTCTCTTCAAATAATGGCCTCCAATGCCAATTTAAATCTTATTGAATGCCCATATGATCCAGGACATATGATAGCACCCATTCGGATGCCATACCATCTTTTTAAATGCCGAAAGGTGAGAATGTAATTAAGCACTGTAATGCGAGATATATATTATCTTTATATTTTACTAGCCGATATATCATTGCATTAGGACCCCGATCCCGGTGGCCTACCAATCCCGTTAGGATGCTGTTCTCTGTGGGATCCCGTTCCATCTAAGGACCCTCCTTTCCAATGTTATCCCATTTCCCGATAGGATTCCGATTTGATCGTGACATAGATATAGCTTTTTAAAGTTATTGAACTTTCTGGAAAATTCTCGATTGGATATTCTCAGTTTTAAATATTTCAGTAAGGACAGTGAAGTGTATTGCTACCACGCTAGACCTATATCCATCAAATCATATAGAAACTATAGTGTTGTCTAAGCCTATTGATATTTATATAGCTTAAATAAGAAAAAATTAAATCCCGGCCCTGAGGAATGTATATTATGAGTTCAGTACCCTTCTGTATTTGAATATGGATAATCAAGTGTATGTGTAGAAAGTTTGTCAAGATCCATCTATTCATGTAGGAGTATTTGTCTGCCATTTTATTTATATAGCTCATATATGAAAAAAAACGAATTCGGGGGCCCAAGGCCCCAAACGGAGTGTTTTTAAAAGTTCATAACCCCTTATGAGTTCCTTCCGGAAAATGATGGATATATATGCCAAGTTTGGTCAAGATCCATAAATCCATTTAAAAGCCTTTGTGGAACAAACCCACAAACTGACAGACAAACAAATTTTCACTTTTATTTATATATATAATATATATATATGATATCAATTATATAAATTTATAATTTTAACAGTTCAATAATTATTCAATTTTCTTTGTCTCCCAAAAATTATTTGCCAAACATTGACCAAAAAAGACTTGAATTAGGGAAGATCCAAGGGATTGGAAGGTACAAGAGGTTGAAATAGACTTTATAGAACAATTTATTTTCCCCAGAATTTTGGATTTGTGAGAAGGAATTTTTATTTAATCTTAATAAAAAACAATTTAAAAAAAAACACAATTTCATGATAAACTTCATTGTACAGTAGCAAAAAAACTATCAAACATAAAAAATAAAATATTTGGAATAAAATTGCATGTTAACAGTGAGAATTGTTTGTCCCCAGAATTTTCCAATGATGGAGATGGTTGTTTGTCCTTTCAATGGCTTTCATGAGGTGCAGAAGGCAGAGCTGAAATACCACATGTTGAACTGTCCTGATAAAACCATTTTAGAAAGAGATATTAGTTTTTGTAAGTTCTGACCAACTTTTTTCTCTAAAAATGTATTTAAAACATTTTATTTCTTGTACATTTTGTGTAAAATTGTGCTGAGAAGTAGAATAATTTCCCCATTCCGTCAGCTTTGGTACAGACAGAGCCTCAACTAGAGAAATATAGGTGAAGTACCCACAGAGATGAGTACCAGTTATTTAAGGTCACCATTTGTCACAGAATCAAGTAACTATTTTAGTTTCATTTATTACAATTCTCTAGCTGTCATTGTTCAACTTTTTATATTTTCATGAGATGGTTGTACAACTTGAATAATGTCTAACACATCACTTTTATTCTTGTACAGCAAATGTGAATGTTAATTTGTAGACAACTCATTATCTTTCCTACCTTTGGGAAGATAAAGTAAAAGAAATATTAAATGCCAGTTTCTGTATGACTACAAGAGAGAACAGAAATGATACAGCATCTTAATAAGAGAGTTGTAAACCTTTTTTTAAAAAACGATAGTTAAAATATGATTAGCCCCGGCTACTGAGAATCAATAAAAGCAGTTTTGATCAACACAGTAATTATTTGTATGTAAATATGTATCTTCCCCTAGCTATGATGAAGGAGGCATCAAATACCTCAAATCAAGTACTGAAGGGTTGTACAGAAATGCCACCTTCCAGAGATTCCCTACCTCATGATACTGAGGAAGACTGGGACTCGGGTAAGTTGTGATGATGTCGAGGTAGACTGGAACTCGGGTAAGTTGTGATAATGCCGAGGTAGACTGGGACTCAGGGTAAGTTGTGATGATCTAGAGGAAAGACAGTGTGCTGGTTAGTTGAGTTCCTCTCAGGATAGTCTATAATAGGTGATGGATTGGAAAATATTTTAAACTTTATATATTGAATGTGTTGTTTTATTTTGGTGAAAAATATTGTGTGCATCAGGCACTGTATGTCATCTTTGCTAATGGTAAAACCAACACTTGTGTAAAATATTTCAACTCTGTGTTGCATATCTGCCACAGTCATCAGCATGAATTCCCCGAGTATGTCAGTCATGACCTTAGATTTTGTTGGAGCTTCCATGAGGTTAAACACGGTTTTCCATCTTTTCTGTATCTGGTGCCGTTGCCAATGTTGCGTTAACTGAAAGCTACAGTGAGAATAACTCTACTCTGACGACCATTACGATATCTCTGATTCTCTTACTAGTACAATTAATCAATCTGTTAAGTCAGAGGCACGGCACACTAAGTCCATTGGATAATACTCTTTATTATCTTCAGTACATCTAGCAAGGCATGTAACAGCAACTTCAATTCCGGAGGTACACAGCAATAATCACTCGTTCACAATCGGTCTGCCAGACTCAGCAACACACACCCTCATCCGTGAACATAATAGTTTCTCTCTCTCGATCCATTAGTTATCTCCCCTTTTATATCCTCACAAACCATGTACTCGTGATATGAAAATAGTTCACATTCGTTCACAAGTCCCATTTGTCCCCAAACTCACAACACACAAACTCTCACTGATTTCCTGACCTTGACATTGTGATTCCCTATCTACTTGAACAAAAGAGTAGTTGAGGCTTCTTTGGAACCCATGGATATTGTCTCCTTTCCCACATCGGTAGAAACATCTGAAGGAGACTTTTATTTGCCCCTTCATAGTAGATTTCAGATGAAATATCTGAACCAGTGGCTTTACCACTTGAGGGAAGTTGTATCACTTTCTGTTTCTTTAGCAAGGATGGGAAAAAGGGGTGGGGGGCTAATCCATTTCTTTCTTTAGTGATAATTAATTTTTAAAAAGGTTGAACTAGAATTTTTGTTAGATTATAATTTATCTTTTGTTGTATCAAGCTATGTAATAACTTATTTTTTATTTGAATATTGTCACAGAAAGAAATTTTGAAAGTTTTTCAGCATTTTCAACAGAGGGGCTGAGACAGTAAGTGGACACTAATATTAAAATTATTAATTAACCTCTGTTGGTTTTGTTTTGTATTATGTGTGGGGAAAGCTACAATATTGAAAATGTTTTTTTTTTAAACTAAACACTTAATAATCATATGATTGTGATTGCCATCAACTAGCATGTGTTTGGCATGATTTTTCCATTCTTAAATGCTTAGATCGCAAATATACCAAAAACATGGATTCTAGATGTTAAATTATGTCATTAGTAATGATAAACAAAAATCAAGTAGTAGTCTTCTGAAAGAAATGCAGTTAATACATTATCTAATATGGAGTTTTCAACTTTTCTGTGCAATAATTCAATTTTGCGGATGCTGGGGTAAAGCATACATGTGAATGTGATGCTTTTGCACTACTACTAGATGTGCTATGTGGATAAGATAATGTTGAGAAATTATAGTTCTAATGAATATTTTAATATGGCCGCCCAACAAGGAAATACATTAAAGATCAATTTTATATATTTTGTAGTTTTTTTTAGCACGCCCGGTTAATTTATGTATTTGTTTACAGTTACCGTCAACATGAAAGAAGAAACCTAGTGCCATCTCGTCCACCAATGAGCTCTGGAGCAACAGCTTGCATTTCATCTCAACTCTGCAACGGTAGAATGGAACAAGACATTTCATTGCATAATCCTTCAGTACAGTTGGTTGGAGTGGGGAGGGCAAGAACATGTGAGTAAAAGTAAAGAAAGTTTTGGGTTTCAGCTACCTCAAAAATAAGAGGGGCTAACGCAGCAGTTCTCAACCTGCGGGGGGCTAACGCAGCGGTTCTCAACCTGTGGGTCTCGACCCCTTTTGGGGTCGCACGACCCTTTCCCAGAGGACGCCTAATACCATCTGAAAACACATATTCTCTATAGTTATGAAGTATAACCAAAAATAATTTTGTGGCTGGGGGTCGCCACAACACCATGAACTGTATGAAATGGTCGCGGCCATAGGAAGGTTGAGAACCACTGGGCTAACATCTATCATCCTTGTAACATTTTACTTAGGAAACTTTAACAACAGTCTTGCGCCATGACATGGATATAGAAATAACAAGTGCAAGACCCTCATGTATTTTAAGGAGCTCATCACTTTACATGCAGATAGTTTTAAAAGATTTGGTTCTTTAGTGGAAACTGAATCTTCAGCTAAAATATCAACATTCCAGATTTTTATTTAATCTGAATAGATCAATAGGAGAATAAACATTTTTTTTCAGTAACTGCATATGCCAGGGAAGCAGCTGGTTTGGAGCCAAAGATGGCTGATTTAATGACAAGCAGGTCATTGTCAGCAACCACTTCAAAGTTTCCCAATTATCCAGCTGTGGGAAAGGGGAGGTGAGCTAAAATTTAATTAGGACTTTAATGTGTCATAAATCAGTACTTTCCATAGTATATCTAATTTGCTTGCATTTTCCATGTGAATTTAATTTTAGGTAAATCCTATTCTTTTACGGGAACCCTAGTTTGTACCCTAGTATATATATTTGAATTAAACTTTGCTTTTTCCCACTTTTTTAATTCTTATTGTTTTTAAAAACCTAACTTGTTTAGCGAGCAAGTAAGAGTAAAAGCTGATTCATGCAGCATAAATATTTCCCCTTGACCTTAAACTGAGAACTTTCCTTTTTATGTATTACAAGTTGAATGTTATTGAAAGCTGAATAGCTATGTTTCTGTATTTACTGTTGCTGTAATCATTTATTTTTGCTACAGCGGTACTGCAGATACATAAAACAGATGAAAAGGAAATTTTTTTTCTTCTTCTGCAGTCCAGTCCAATATAAAATGTGGAGATTTCTAAAGATTTTTGAAGAATTTTTTAAAAACTTGCAGATAATATAAATTCAAATGACAAGGGGAAGTGAATTAGATTTTTTTAGATTGATTAATTTTCTTTTCTATTGCAGAGGATTAGCAGGGCTAAAGATTTCAGAATAGGAAACCATTTCACCACCGTTGACGGCAATCTCAAGTTCTATCATTCATCCCTAAATGACATTCAGGTTGTCAAATCAAGCCTTTTAAAAAAGTATTTTATGGTGAATTGTTTTATGATTTTATATTTATTTGTTTATTTGATCCAAGAGAATATCAAGTTCTTTTAATCTTTTAAGTTTTTTTTTCCCTCTGCAATAATATGCAATGCAAAGATACTTATAATTTTTTTTTTTTTAAATGCACTGTAGTTTTAGCTTGTTTTGATATTGTAGCTGCCTTGCCCTTGAGTGTAATCTCATGTCCAGAGGGAAACACCTCTTGAGCAAGTAAAGAGATTTTTTTTAAAAATGAATTTTTAAAAGAGGGGGGTGTGAGAGAGATGCAACATTCAAGGTTCACCCTTTGGGTGGCACAGACTCTAGTCATTGCTCTTTGTAAATACCGGTACATGAAGTTACAATTGCAATCATTGCATTGACTATAAATATTCTTAAGTTAAAATGATAAATTATTTTAAAATTAAGCTTAAAAGTCAATTTTAAATGGGGTTGTGTTGTTGTTTCTTGGTACCTTTAACAGCATATTTGTACAAAATATGTAAGGGTTGCTGTCATAAAATGTGTTGACCTGTTGTCTATTGTAGACAGTTTGTTTTAATATTTGCTAAATTGTTGGCATTTTATTGAATTAAAAACTATGGCTAAGGTTTGTTGAGGTTGGTGTCTTGTTACTATTACTAGTACTAGTTGCCTCATTTCTCACTCCCTAGTCCTATGAATGGATAACAAGCTGTTGTGGTTGTTGGCCAAAAGTTGGAATATATATCAACACCCGAGGAACAGTAACAGGATACTTTCTGAGGGGAAACCCCCAAGACCCTCAACCAACAGGCACTCTCTACAACCAGCCCCTTCAGTATCTTTCATTTGCTGAAGACATGGCACTGTCATTTTAAAAGTAGTTAAGAATCAGAAGCTTTTATTGAATTTTTAGAAGGCGTCTCTGTAAAAGCAGAACTCAAAGTTAAATAACAAAATGCATGAATAGGTTAAGAGAAGAAGACAGATGAAACCATTAAAATTAAGGTAAGAAACAATACTTTTGAAAAAAATAAATCAATTCAAAAAGCTAAGATCTTTATGAAATGAAAAAAATGAATTACTTACAGAAATAAAAGAAAGAATATTGGCTGGAAACAGGGCAGACTTCTGTAGTCAGAAAAATATTCAAAAGTATACAAAATTATACAAGAAAAAAAAAACAAAGAAAAATATTTATAAAACTGTAATAAGTCCAGTTATAACATGCATAAGTGCAACTTGGACCCTAAAAAAACTGCAGAAGACCTATGAAACACATGGGAGGGAAAAGTTCTTCAGAAAATATACAGACCAACAAAGGATGAATATGGATGGAGAATTCGAACCAACCAGGAATTGTATTTGTATAGTCTATATCAAAATTCCACGCTTGAGTAGCTGAACTTAAAAAGGGCAGGCTACACTAAGCTGGAGGTTTAGAAAGAAGAGTAAAGAGGGTGCACCATCAAAACCCCAGAGGAAAACAGCTCAAAGGTAGACCTAGGCTTAGATGGATGGCTGATGGGGAGAGGTATCTACAGCAGCTGGGAATCCAATCATGGAAATGAAAAAGCATCAGTTAGGTCTGAGTGGAAGGATGTGGTGAGGCCAGCCAAAGCCCTACATTTGCTGTAGAGTTACAGGGATGGATGGACGGAAATGTATTTTAACATCTTAATTGAATGGCTCGTATCAACTAAAAACACCTCAAAATAAGTGTATGTGCATATATATATATAATTTAGTACATATATATTAATAATATTTAACATATACATAATTAAAAGACATCACATACAAAGCCTAGTATAATGAAATTTCTGGAGCACAGGCACGAGACCACCAAAGGAATTGCCAAGGGCCGGCTGAAACAATTAAGTATAAACATCTATTTTAAATTTAAAGCAGTTTTCTTTAAATTGGTGTCTTAAAGTTCAAGTTACGTAAACAACTTCAAAAGTGGCATTATCGTAAATTAAGATTAATTATATTAATTATTATACTGAAAAATGTGTTTTTTAAAGTGTGTAATTTTTTTTTTAATATTGGGGTGTGGTTCTTCTTTTGTCACAAAAGTGGGTTGCGACTTTAAAAAATTGGAGAATCTGTGTGCTGGGCCAGAAATACCGACTGTGGTTTCTCAAGACTTTTTACAAGATTTTACAGCTGATGACATAAAGCAAAAAACCTATAACTTATGGTGCGTTAAATAAACAACGTAAGAAGTTATTCAAATAAATTCTGAAAGTTAACACTGGTATGGAAGAATTGCCTTGGAAATTTGTATTGGTGGTGTTTATAACATATGAACTTTTTTTGTATGGTAAATAATATATTTGGCATCAAAATATAATGTAACTTGGATGTTGGTACATATTACAACCATAGATGCCAGACCTGTGGAATCCCCGATAGGAGAAACCTTGGAAAATTACCATGTTGGGATTTATATGGGTATAGAATTTGAGGATGTGGGGGGGGGGGGGGTCTAGAAAAGAACGGAAAATATTTAAAAAGTGGGGAATAAAGTTTATTTCACTGGATTCATATCTGGAGGATGGCTTGAACTACACGAACTTGTGAATACATTTTCACGTTGTAGTCCGGTCTGAATATCATTGTCTACAACAGTGGTCGGCAAACTCATAAGTCAAAAGAGCTAAAAATCAGCAACAGGACGATTAATTTTTTTTAAGGGCCAAATTTCTTTTCAATAACCATGTTTTTCGGAGTCAAACCGATTTCTGGTCGAACCGCACTGAGGTCTCTAAAGATCCGCACGCGGCTCGCGATTGTGTCGACCACTGGTCTACAATATGGGGTGATTGGGTTGATTTAAATCATTAATGAGCCGTGATGTTTCGTTTGCTTTAACGGAGGTGGCGACCTAGTCAGTACCGGTATCTTTTAGCCCGTTAGAGTGTTGGCTTTAGCATCAGCTATCTATCCTCTGTTGGATTCAAGGAATCACAATGATAGTAATTAATATGTAATGCATGGTCTTGTGAATGGGGCAGTCCGCCCTATGCGTCACTTACTTCTTCTTCTTCTATATATTAAGGGCCCACGATCAATTTATTGATCATTATGGCTCCTATGAATGTAGATGGGATTTGCAATGTTTCTGTGCCTGGTGTTGATGAGGATATTTCACTGGTTACAAGAGTACCTGTGTGAGGGTATCATGCACTGGCGGTTGGAAGGCCCGGAGCATTAGACGCAAATGAGTCAAGTGTTGTCGACTCAACTGTTCCTTTTGAAAGATTGTTCCAGTCCCTGATTGTGATGCGCATTTAGACTTTTAACATCTTTCACGTCTAAAAGACGTGACTGTTGTCATTGGATGTATTGTGTCACACGCTGTGAGGTTTTGAAAAGTATGAAGGATTTGTGAAATACTTTTGATAGATCTTTCCTTGAGATTGTGTAGGGTGAAAGAAAGACATTTCGGGCCATGCCATGGGAAATGCAGGGATCCGGATATCCACGTTCGTGTTTTCCCACCAAAGTGAATTTGGTATTGATATTATGTTACAAATAATTCTATATGTTTGAAAGAAAGTAAGGGTCAATAATGAGTTCAATAGCGCGCAAAATATCATTCCCGATAACTACGCTAAATGATTTTTTTTTTTAAAATAACGCAACTGCGTTTGGTGCGTAATATTTTATTTTCGGAAAATGAAATCGTACGGTGTTAAAAAAAATATTCTGTTTAAAAGTGGTTGGGACATCAGAATAGTTCATGTGTGTGGAATTAGTAGTGTGCAGTGACGTATTAATGGGGTGAAGTGGTGTAGCAAAAATTAAGATTCTTAAATGCGCGTTCACGCATTGCTGTCGCCAATGTTTGTTGGGCTGTATGTAGTTATTGAATAATCATTCCTAGACCAAAGTCGGCAACCTTTTTTTTTTCTTCCAAAATAGCCACATGAAAAGCTAATTCACCACAATATAACATACAAGTCATAAAACACTACAACTACCGTAATACAATTAAATCAAATGATAGTGAGTACCGCCGAGCCTCCTCTGCTAACCGCAATTAAAATTGCAAGATGCAAATGATTAACTAAGGTTGCACTATTTCCTTAAAATTAGAATAGAACACTGGTATGTTCATTTTTTTTTGTTGCAGCCCCTGACCAGAGCCGACGCGTGACATTTAGAGTTAAATTAGGAAATGCCTTTTGGGCCCAATTTGGCCCACGCGTTATGACCAGGTGGATGGAGTGGCTTTTTCAGACAGACTTTTAGGGGGTGGCATGGCACCTACGAGTGATGAAATTAGGCATAATGTTCCCCCAGGGACAGCTCTGACACCGTCTCCCCTCTGCCACACATAAACATAAATTCATTCCCGGTGTGGCTTCCTTGAGATTATGTATTCGTCTCACAGCTTAGTTTCGCCACTGGAATCTATGTAATCAAAATACATATAACACAATGAAAGAAAAGAATAGCGTTGTAATTACAAGAAAATTATTTTAATTACCAACATTTAGTGCTTTTTTTTTGTAGATAAAAAGGTACCGGTACTCTCACTTTGATCTGTTAGAGAGCAGATATCGATGGTGCAGGAGGCTCCCGAACGAAATTGGGGATGTGGTTTGGGGAGGGGCTCGGTGAGTTCCAAAAAAAAAAAAAAAAATGGAATTGTTTCGGAAATTAAAAAAAACTTGCCAAACCTGCTTCGCACTTTGTAAGAAAATTTTATTGTCTAAAGACCTTTCAATATTCGTTCACACTATGGGCCACTTGATAGGCCCCTTGAAGAGTCGGGCCCCTAGGAAGAGTCGGGCCCCTAGGAAGTGTGAGGCCCCTAGGACGCGTGAGGCCCTGGGAAACTGCCAAGTGTGCCCATGCATTCAGACGGCACTGCCCCCTGCCACTTTTTCGGGTTTGGGCCCCCTTTATTCTAAGTTGATAATTTATTTTGTGTTTCAATGTTGGGGAAAAAAGTTAAATATTTCAAATTATTTAATGGTTCTTTCAAAGCGAAACACGCTGCTCTTTGTGGTTTGCGAAAACTTCAATTAAAATTTAGTGTAATTAAGGGGAAAAACAGTATGATGTTTTGATGCGTTCTAACACGGTGCGGTAGTGAGTTACCAGTGAGCCCTGTTTTTCTATTTGTCAAGATTTGAGCCTAATTTAGGTAGTAATTAAAACTCCCTCTAGTCCAGCGGTTATCAACCTGTGGGTCACGACCCCTTTGGGGGTCGAATGACCCTTTCACAGGGGTCGCCTAGGGCCATCGGAAAACGCATATAGCCTACCCTACAGTTAAGAAGTAGCAACGAAAATAATTTTGTGTTTGGGGGTCGCCACAACGTGAGGAACTTATTAAAGGGTCGCGGCATTAGGAAGGTTGAGAACCACTGTTCTAGGCCATCATGTACTGCCTATGGTCCCTTGACTTCTTAGCGCCCTTAGCTTCAGTTCACACTGTCAAATTTTCCTTCAAGCATTTGATGCAATTTGTAGCCTATATGAAGCCTTGTCACAACTTTCAAATTACTATTTGATCAAATTCCAAATTTGTCCAAAAAAAAGAAACCACGCACAAAATAGTGCGTTCATACACAAATTCCTGCTGTCCGGAATACACAAGGCATCATCTGAGCCGGACATGATTGTTTTAATTTTAACAGACCTACGAAAAATTCAGCTCAACTGGCATAGCTAGACTCTGTGTCGATCGGGGCGCCTATCCCCCTCCTCCGAAAAAATAAACTGATCTCAAGCCGTGTAAAGTAAATAAATAGTGGAACAAGATATTTAAGGCTTGAAAAGACCGGACAATTTTTTCTATTCAAGCCTAAACTATTTATATAAATTTATTATAATTTTAGAATATGGGGAAATCTTGAGAAATTGGTTGAATAAACCTGGGGAATTTTGATGATCAAAGTGGCAGCACTTATCACAACTCTTTAGGAAAGGAACTTTGTCAACAGCTGGATTGGAGAAAATGGCTGACGCAGACACAATACGGAGACTTTGGAGATACAAATCTGATTTAGAGGAAGGACCTGACGAAGAAAAGGTTTTAAATTGGGCTTGAAACACCTTATTTGACAGTTTTGACGCATTTTGCTCTATTAATTTTTTAGGCGTACCAGCTTCTCTTCAGTTTCTATTAAACTAGTATCATACTTTAAGACTTTAAGGTCCTTATCCGCCTTATCGCCTTCCTGTTCCTCTTCTTATTATTAAGTTATTTATTTATTATTATTTGAAAAAATTCAGATAACCAAATAGATTTGGTGCAACTGCAAACACTCTTATAATTTTTATTACTCATTAGATTACTGATCCTTGACTTCTCATGATTGATATAATAAATTTTATTTGCTTTATACTGATATAATTTTGGCTTTGGGTAATTGTCCAGCTTAGGTATCCCTTATAATACTAATATTACTAATATTTAGTAATAATAAAATTAACCTAGGCCTACATCTAGCCTAACTAACCCCACTAAAAGAGTAAAAAAAAAAAAAAGAAATCCCAGTCCCGTTCAGTGACGGTGCAAAAAACTGAAACTTCAACAAAGTCCTTATTCTTTCAGCTTCACTAGCACTCAGTTTATTTTGCAGAACAAATTTAAGGATGATATATTCTGATGTTTCTTGGCTACAGTTGCTGTCAATTATTCCCCTTGACTTTCGTTTTTTTATTATTCTTAAATAAAGTGCTTAATTGTCATTAATTACATGTTGTGAATTTGGACACAAGGCCAAGGCCTAAACATTTGTTATTTGACCCAACTGACAAATTAGACTGTTTCTGGGTTTAATTTGTTATAGGCATCTGCAGTATGTTAAAATACCCAATGTGACTGATTTTAGAATCTAATGGATTTTCTTAGAAAATTATAGCTTTCCTAATCCTTTTGATTTTATTTCAGTTGTTGGAAATTCTTGGCAAGTTGAAAAGACTTCGTGTTTCAATAGCTTCACTGCAGGTAATTCATATACCCATCTATTCCCCAGCACAGAAACCACTTCAACTCAAATGTGTACAAAGGTTTATTGTACATTTAGCACCAAAAATACTGTACAATATAACTTAAACAATGCTAGCTTAGCTGAAAAACATCATTTTCTTTTTTAAAAAATCTCTATTACCTTAGTTTCAGTCAACTAAAAAAAAGTTTGCTCTCTTTTTTTTAGGAAACTGGTGTGGGGAAAATGGTTAACAGTTATCGCAAACATGCAGGAGTTGTGGGGCAAAAGGCTTTAGAAGTTGTGGATTTTTGGAAATCTTTGGTTGAAAGTGAAGTTGAAACATTAGAGAAATCAAAGAAAAGGTATGTATAAGAAACAATTGTTGCAGAGGAAATGATAACATGTGCCAAAAAATCTACTTGTAAATCTAACAAATAAGCTGATGAAATGGGTTTGTAATGCCTCTGTGATTAATTGTGGGACCTAGCTTGAGCAATACTGGAGAAAACTTTCATTACAGTTTGCTTCAGAAGATTATGATCACCAAAGATTTATGAATGAGGAATATAGCCAGCAACCAGCAGTTTTAAACAATGTCAAAACTTCACAATGGGGCAATCAACTCTCCTCTACTTTGTACTGTTTACTCTTACGTTTTTAGCACACAATGTACAATTTTGAGATGCCTTTTAAGATCTTACTCTTATGTCAAAACCATGATTTTACCAGACCAGGTTTATGAAATTTATTCCGGTGGTTTTTAGGATTTAACTGCATCATTGTTTGGGCTTATTACATGGCATTTTGGTGTAACCGTCCCTTTTTTTTTTTGGATTAATTTTAAAAACATTAGATTGATATAAGTAAAGATTATAAAACAATTTTACTATATAGTAACTGCTAAATAAAAAGTATAAATATAAAAACACCACTTGATAAGGGGAACCTAATTTTCGACCAGCATTACGATTAAGTGTAGAATTATGCAAAACTATATTCATATTTATGCAAAAGTGCATCCCTGCAATGTAAATTTATGCAAAGATTCTGGGCTGGGAAGGGGGCTCAGCCTCCTCCTTAACCCCACCCCCACTTTTTCTTTAGTGATTTCGGCGTGCGTCCTTAATTTCCACTCCACCACCACACATCTTTATCTTATCAAAGTTGCAAATGACAGGCACATTTCTATTTGCAATAATGCACTGTATCTGAATATATAAACGTCATTCATCTACTTTGAGAAGTGACATTTACGAGACATGCGATAGTTATTGTAAACATTATACTGTATGTTTATTTATTTACTTTTACAATATGGTATTGTACAATTTTGAGATGGTCAAGTACTATTCTGAGAGCATATTGTACTACTTTGGGAGTTCCAGTGTAATCAGGTCTTGACAATTTCAACTCCACCAATTATAGTATTATAGTAAACTTGTTTGCTGTATATTTTTTGCTGGCATCCGCCTGTCACAATGTGATGATGGTGTTATCCGCCTACGGGACTCCATCTCCGGGTTTGAATTCAGAGTTTCCTTCTCTTAAGACGGGTTGCCATCCAAGGTTAGCTGGTGATGTTTTTGCTTGACAAGGCAAGCTCTGGGGATTGAACTCCGGACCGTGTATTCCATGTAGGCTTCACACAATTGGCCCAAGAGCTTCCTTTAAAATAATAATTTGGCTCATCTGCCCGGGCCTGCCTTTCATTCGCATCATCCCAGAATTAAATCCTTTAACTGTATTTTAAAAGTTTTAAGTTACATTTCAGAAGTCCACGCAGTGATGAAAGTGAGGATGATCATGGAGCCAGCGACGCTGACAGCTGGAACTCATTTCAGGAAGAGGGTGGAAGCTCTGGTGAAGGGTCTGATCACGAAGACAGTAAAGGCAGGAGACATCAGGGAAGAGGGAACAGTTCATCTCATAGTAAGCAAGGCTCAAAAAATAAAGCAGAGCATGAAAAATATGCATCTGGCAAGCATGGGAAGCACAAGAGCAGCCATCACAGCTCTGACGGTAAGCATGGTCAGAAGGAAAAACATGACCGTCATTCATCTAAAAATGGTGACCATCATTCAACTAAAAATGAAGACCGCCATTCATCTAGCAATGAAGACCGTCATTCATCTAAAAATGGTGACCGTCATTCATCTAAAAATGAAGACCGTCATTCATCTAAAAATGAAGGCCATCATTCATCTAAAAATGAAGACCGTCATTCATCTAAAAATGAAGACAGTCATTCATCTCAAACAGTGGATTACATTCCAACTAAAAAGTCCTCCTTGGATCATCGTAGCAGCTCACACAGCACATCCCACGACTCTAGGAAATCAGATAAAAAACCACAATACATACCCAGTTCAAAAACAAAATCTAATTCTCTTGATGGAATAACAAAGCCTGAGTACATCCCTAGCAAAAAACATAATGGCACAACTGGATCTGGCGGAACACTGGCAGCAGTCCAGCATCACAACAGCAACACCTTGGATGACGATGACCTGACTGACAGTGATGCCGATGTAGCAGCAAGTGATGCCGAATCACCAAGTGCAGGGTCCAAGGCCTCCGAAATTGAAGAGTACTACAAAGCTATGCTAGCTCAGCAATCTGACACTGATGACAGGATGCAGGCAGAAATTCACAAAGACAGTGGCAGTCAGCCAAAGTATCAGTCTGGTGGCTCCAAGGATAAGCATGGTGGCTCTATGGATAGATTTGATAGCCCCAAAGAAGGCTCTAGTGACAAGCGCAGTGGGTCTAGCAATAACCGTGACAGCTCTGGCAATAAACATAGCTCCAAGGATAAGAATGGAAGTTCTGATAGACAGAATAAGCCCAAAGATGGGAATGAAAGGTCCAGGGATAAATCTAAATCCACTGAGAAGCAAGCCAGCTCTAAAGAAATAAATAAAAGTGATAGCTCCAAAGAGGAGGGCAGACAATCAAAAGGTAGCAGCTCTTCTCACAAGCAACATGGCACGGAGAGCAGAAAGCAGGACAATAGCAGTCACGGTGACAAGTCTAACAGCAAAAGGTTGAATAAACATGATGGGAGTCACAGGGATGAATCCGCAAGGTCCTCCCATCACAGATCCAAAAGTAAGGAGAGTAAAAAAAGTGATGACAAAAGAGGACAGACTGAGCAGTTGGATGAGAGGGGAGATGGTGTCCCTTGTGGTAAAGTGGTTGACAGAAAACGCAAACGCCACAGCATGAGTGACAGCGAGAGTGATGCAGATGGTCCGTCCAACTGTAAAGTGTACAGTGTTAGTTCATCAACGTTGTCCCAGACACATGGTCCTGCATCACCTAGCCCACTTCCTTCCTTGCCACTGAAATCACACAGCTCATCAAGTAGAGGGTCTTCATCAAGATCTGAAAGCCATTCAAGTAAATCTTCACACAAGTCCAAGTACTCATCATCAGAAAGGTCATCAACAAAGAAAAGTGAGGGAGACTCATTCAGCCAGTCCCTTGCTGCTTCTGATGGTGAGGGGCATTCATATAACCCAACCCCGAAAACTTCCAGTCACAGCATACCTTATGTTCCATCCAAGAAAATTAAAACAGAAAAGCCTGACATGGCTTTACACGTGGGAGTTTCTTTAATGGGAGATAACCCATTTGAAGATGAGCTGTACTCACCGACATTCCCGTCTTTATCTGTGGACAAAGCTCTGTCGTCAAAAAATAGCAAAAAGGATGATGTAAAATACTCTCCAACACCTGTGTCTAAAAAATCCAGAAAAAGTCCTGAAAAATATACATCTTCATCGGTGCATAAAACAGGGTCCACGAGATACTCTCCGACCACAGTTTCTAGTAATCCTAAAGTAAAAGAGGAACGATCAAGATACTCTCCGACCACAGTTTCTAGTAATCCTAAAGTAAAAGAGGAACGATATTCTCCTACCCCTGTATCAAGCAAGACAACTGTGAAAGAAGAGAGATACTCTCCGACTCCAGTGTCCAGTAATGCTAAAGTGAAAGAGGAAAGATATTCTCCAACCCCTGTATCAAAAAGAACAACTGTGAAAGAGGAGAGATACTCTCCAACCCCAGTGTTGAGTAGTGCTCAAGTGAAAGAGGAAAGGTACTCTCCCACACCCGTTTCTAGAATAATAAAAGAAGAAAGATATTCCCCTAACCCTGTCACAGATCATGTCAATATCAAAGAGGAGCGCTACTCTCCAACCCCAATATCCAGCACAATAAAAGTGAAAGGAGAGCGTTACTCGCCAACCCCGCTGAAGTCAAGAGGTCAGCCCAAAACATCACAGTTATCCGACAGTGATGAGGAGCATTCAAACCACAGTATGGCAAGTGGTGAAGACTATTCCCCTGCCTCTAGATCTTCTGAAAGTGACACCAAGACAGAGAGACCTCCACGTGTGCCTTCACCATCTTTCAATAAACACTCCCTTGGCAGTGATGCAAAGACTTCGTCCAAAGACAGGGCCAAAGTGGACTCTTCGGGACACAGACACAGCGGCTCACATAAGTCGAGCTCATCAAGGGCATACGATAACTCACCAGAGCACGTCAAGTCATCCCATCGAGACTCACACTCTTCATCTTCCAAGGATAAAGACAAAAGCTCCTCCAAGGAGGACAAAGTCCAAGAAAAGGGAAGCTCCCGCTCAAGGGAAAAATCCAGTTCCTCGAAAGACAAGCACTCATCTTCATCCCATTCATCGGGGAAAACATCATCTAGTCATGATAAGAAAAACACAGCAGGGGGCAGCTCTACACACGTCAAAAATCGTGACACCAGCTCATCAACAAAAAACAGCAGCTCCCATTCCACATCTTCATCGGCTGGAAATAGAGAAATTAAAGAATCCCATACAACCCATCCAAAAACGTCTGATTCCTCCACACCTGGTTCCTCCACATCCAAGCATAAAAAGGTTAAGTCAAAACCCACCTACACTGAACCGGACCTAGATCTGTTTTCTGACGCAATCCAAATTAAGAAAGAATCTGCACACCCAGCAGTTAAGTCCAGGCCTGACCAGGGTCTCAAAAGAACCACCACCAAGCCCTCCTCGCCATCACGTTCATCTCCTTCCCCCATCTCTGAAAATTCAAAACCCAACACAAAGTTGGATTCTGGTGCTTTGAGACGCAAGCCTGTGATAGAATCAGACAGTGAGAATGAGTCTAATGGATCCAATGAAAGGTTAGAAGATGGGTTCAAAGACACTGACAAGTTGAAAAACCTGAAGCCTAAGAAGGTGGAGAAGCCAACTATTGATGACAGTGCTATGTCTTTCGATGACTTCCTGAACTTTAACGAAGCAGCCGTTGTCAAAAAACTCAAGACGACGTCAAAGTCCTCCGGTAGTAAAGCCTCACCGACGCCAAAGTCCTCCGGTAGTAAAGCCTCACCGTCCACCGGCCATTCATCAAAAAGCAGGGACAAGCCTACACCATCTCCAACCACACAGAAACAGGCCAAGTCTGAAACTCCGCACGTAAAGCTTGGGTCTTACACGTCTGCTCTGTCTGTGCCAACACCTTCAAAAAATGTAAGTTTTTTTTGGTAGAATCAGTTATTTAGAATTTCTTGACAGTTTTTTCGCATCTGTAATTATATATTAAAAAAATAAAATAATTATTTATTCATATCCCTCCATATATCTGCAGATATTTGACAACAATAAGTTAAGTGGGGAATCCAAGTTGTAAACAAAGCTTTTAAATGTTTAGTAGATTCTTATATTTTTATTATTAGGTGTTGGTGTTGTTTTTTTATGATTATTCCAATACTGGCCTCCATTTCCTGCTTAGCCTTGGGATATCTAGGATTTTATTATTCATCATGATCTGCTTCTCATTTATCCCTAACAGTGGGCTTAAAGATTGATAGGGATTTTGGGCCATGGGACAAAACTGGGGGAGGGGCATGTACACAATTAAATCCTCTCTATAGATTCATAAGTGTTATAAAAAATGACAAGATCGGGCGGCTCATTTAAATTCTATTTCTAATAAAGTCAGCACTATTGTCATGCATTAAAATAACATTACCGATGACCGGGTCAATTAACACTTGCCTGTTACCTTGCCATGTGCAGTATGATCTCTGGCAGTTCATGTGATCTTCTAAAACAGTCAACGCTATGTGCCAGTGAGCTACATGCATCTATTTCTCTGCATAATTCTCCTAACGTGTTTTTTTCTTCTTCTACTTTGGCCTGTCAGCTTGTGGTCACAGAGAAGGATATTCTAAGCCTGTTGCCAGAAACACACGCCCAGTACAAGCCACTCAGATATAATCCTTATTACATGGATGATGTTGATGGTGTGTAGATTTTAAAATTATGTTTATCCTAAATCCAATATTACTGATCTTCAGGAAAGCTGGTTAGTGTAGCTCTCCAGAGAAATAATAAATAATAACCAACAATTTTAGAAAAGCAAAAGAAATCCCAACAAAGTTGATTTGTAATAGCAATGAAAGTTCTCTTGCCTATTTTGTTGGAAAGCTTAACCTACTTAATGTTTTACATTACATTCTAGAACCCGAGCCACTGCCTCTACCCTCATTGATAGATCCAGATTCCATAGGTGTCAAGTCAGCTATCAGGACTCAGGTGTATTCTGGGAGGAAACACGGTGTGACAGGTTAGTTGGTTATAGATCCAGATTCCATAGGTGTCAAGTCAGCTATCAGGACTCAGGTGTATTCTAGGAGGAAAAATGGTGTAACAGGCTAGCATTTTCATGCTGCTGTGGGATGAGCTGGAAACAATTTTATATTTTTAAAAATAATTATGCTTAAATGATACATTTTTGTTAATGAACGCTTTCCACTTATGTCCCAATTTTTTTTAAAGTAAAAATTTCATCTTACAAGCAGTTGTGCTCATTAATAGTTTACAAATTAAACAAATAATAAACTGGTTTCCGAAGATTGATTTTATCAGAAAAATATTTTTATATTGTTGTGGTAACATTGACCTGAGAAATTTATTTTCATTTTACCAAACAAATTTGCTTCAGTTTCAAAACTTCCATTCTTTTCAGAAATCAAGCCTCTCTTTGAACTCTGCATGCAAGTGCTGATTGAAAACATTGACTGTAAGTGGAATTCTCAACATTGTTTTATCATTTATGAAAAAATAGGTTAAGTTTGATAGTTTTCTTTTTATGATCCGGATGCTATAGCTTCTTCTACTCTGCTGCATTCAAATCTGATGGCCACATGTGTATTTTAAAGTTACATTAATTGCATTGAAGGAGTTCAAGATATGTGCTGTGATTAATCTCAAGTCCCATGAATTAAATCTGAATTTTCCTTTGTAATTTTAATTCTAATTAAGCCACACCTCAGACTTGTCCTGCCCAGTATTATTATCAATCATTTTAAATAACTTAAGGGATGGAAGCAGTAAAGAAAGGATGACATGGATCTTAGTACAGCTTCCCAAACATTTCTGTACATCTTTGTATCCACAGTGATTGACAATGTTGGTGGTATTCCTTACAGCATCTTGAAGCCTGTGCTTGAGCGGTGCACAGCCCAGCAACTCTATCAGCTTGAGGACTTTAATCCAGTGAGTTGTCTTCTCATTATATTTTGTGTCTTGAGATATCTCCTTGTGCCTTCTTGCATTTATAAAACTTTATGTTTGTTTTGTAAGATTTTCATTTTAAACACTTCCTTTCCTCATTTTGATTTTCTCAATGATAATTAGTTAATACAATTATTTTTTACTCTCCCCAATCATACCCTGGACTATGGTAAATTTCAGTAATGTTATTTTAAATTATTTCTGTTTTGAATTTTTTCTTTTAGAAAGAACATTCTTTTTCAAAATATTGTGCATATGGATCTATTTTTTGTTGTAAACTTACGGCTGCACATATACATTTAAAAAAATTGTAGTATCAAGAATTTAATGCAATGTATTTTAATTGATCTCTAAATAGTCTAAATAAATTACTGTTATTGCTTGTACTTGTAAGAATAAAAAGTCAAAGATTCTGAGTAACCATTCACTTTTGTCAGTTAGTATTTTCTCAAGTTAACATTAAGTGTATGGAAGGTTTCTTGGCACGAAAAGTTCATTTCTGATTATTGTGACTGTCACTGAAAAAAACCCCCAACCAACCCACGTGCTTCAATCTGCTGCTACACTACAGATGTTTAGCTTTTATTTATGGCTTCAAGTTGCTTGCACTGTGTCATTTTAGCACTTTCTAGAGGACACTGATGAATTGTGGGAAAGTCTGTGTAAGAGAGACTTCAAGGGGAGTAAGCGTGAGGAGCTGGAATCTTGGAGGGAACTATACATGGTGAGTTTTGTAGCTTGACTCATTCCTTGTGGGGTTGGGGTGGGTGGTTCTCAAATTCAAATTATTTCCAATGGCTACATTTGCCAAGGTGTTAAATGCCCCCCACAATGATATGTTTAAATTACTTGGAAAACAACAAATAAACATGAATTATTGGTTATAGTTTTTAATTGTTTTTGTACACTGATTTTTTCACTTGTACACATGCTTATTTATTTTGTTCTTCAGAGGAGATTTGAGGAACGGGAACTTAAGTACCAGAAGCTGAAAGAAAACATGTCAACATCAATTGTAAAAGGCCAGGCAGGTGAGCAACAATTTATTTATTTTGTGGGTGGGTAAGGAAAATTGTTATTTCATTGTGCAATGGCAAAAAATCTACTTTAATTTTTAGCAACATCTTAGGGGGGTATGGAATGTTTCTTAGAATTTTTAATCAGCTCCATTTCCCCCCGTCCCCTCACCCCAAACAAGATGGTGCAGAGAGAAAAGGAACTTACTTTCCTATTTGTCTATTTCCAGGTAGGAAGGCTCAACTGGCGTATGTTGATACTGTGGCCAAGCCCCCAAGGGAAGTGCTGCGTAAGCAGAAGCAGTATGGCACTGGCTCTGTGATGAAAACTAAGGGTAACATGGCAATTAGTGGAGGTAGCTCTGGTGTACGGACGTACAAGCCCAGCTTACTGGTGGCTGCCCACAACCCAATGAACGACGAACAACGAAGTGAGTTTGTTAACAATATTTTAATCATAGTATTATCTTGTAGCTAAAATGCCTGGACCCCTAGATAAAACATCAGTGGTTGCACAGTACCGGTACATAATTTATGAAAGTAATTACTAAATAGCGATCCTTTGAAATACATTAACACAGGCCTGCACAACTCTAAATGTAAGGCGGGCCGTAATACTTTATGAAAAACTTGTGCGGGCCGTAATAATTTATGAAAAACTTGTGCGGGCCAAAAGATAATGTGACAGGGGCGAAAGCTATTAAGAAAATTATAGTAATAAAGAATATTTCGTTAATGCGCGGGCCGCCAAGAGGGTGCTGGCTGGCTGCATGTGGCCCGCGGGCCGTATGTTGTGCAGGCCTGAATTTACACATAGTTTAGATTCAATTTAACCTGCTGCAAAAGTAATCTTATTATGAAATGGTAGATTTTCTCCCTTGTAATTTGTTTTCACTTCAGATTGGTGATCAGGTTTTCAAAAGATGGTTTGAGATGCTCTGCCTAACACGTCATTCATTTTCTGCTTGCCTCCACAGTGATGAGACCCATGCCCCCAATGATGGCCAAATCTTTGCAGATGAGAAAGAACATGAGGCGTTGAGGAATCAATTAGCAAGCTGTTGACAGATTGTTCAGTGGAGAACCCTTCATTACAGAGATCAGTGAGCATTGAACAACGATTGGCAGGTTTATTTTTACTGGGCTTTGCTGTGACGTCTGAAATGTAAGGGATGATTTTTGGATTAACCTGGTTTTGATGTGAGGACAAGCATTTAATAACAGATTTTATAAACAGCACATTTAGTCTTATTCATTTGGTTGACATTTGTAGATTGACCCCCTCTTCTTCATTATATGGCTTTGTTACTGAAAAATTGATTAAAAATTTTTTTCTAAAAAACAAAAACAGGAATAATTGAATGGGGGGAGATACCATGTGAAAAAATCAAGAAAATTCTAACTTTATCCATATAAGATAGGAATTTGTAGGCCAATGATTTTATGTGCCCGGCCTGCCATTGAATTAGTATTGAAGAGCTAGTGTTGCCCATCAAACCCATAAATGTAAGGAACATAGAGATGTGATGTGTAAAAAATGTGATATAAAAGTCATAAATTACTGTACTTAAATGCAGCTAGTTAAATTAATGCAGTGACAAAATTTTAACAGGATAAAAATTCATGTTCCACAAAAATAAGTACATCTCTGATCTAAATACTCATTTTATAATCATTGTTTTCGTCTGTTTTTTTGGTTTCATATCTATTTCTTTTAAGAGCACAGGCCAAGCTTTCTGATTCAATGTAAATATAAAGAAATAACTATCCTGTCACACATTAAATTAGACAAACATTCTTCATTAGTTCTAATTTTTGAGAAAAAAAATTCTGCAGAGCCTATCTTTTGCTCATGGTACACTATAGCCACCATAACAACTCAGAAATAATTCATTTGTTAAATGATATGGTACATGTGACCAATCATTACAGCGTCATGATAGTGTTTATTGCGAATGCCATGAACCTAGGAGAAAGACTATGCCTTGTTTTTGAAATATGCAATGACGTGCAGAGTTTAAAAATATTTTTTCATGAAACTAACTCTTACTTAAGCATAGTTCACATAAGGTTGTGAAACTTGATGTTTGAGGACAGTCTTATCCAAATGTTTTCCCGCACTTTAAACATTGAATTAAGCCACCTGATTTCCTCTGCATGTCCTCTAGTTTTTATAACTTAATCTAAATTATGAAGAGTGCAGGGAACCAGATAAATATTGGAACTAATTACATAAGTTAAAGATAAAATTTAAAGTTGAATACAATGAAGAGTTTATGCATAACAAGAGTTACCCAATCAAGATGATGCTACTATAAACACAACCTTGACATAATGTCCACAGTGTCTGAAATTTTTAACAGGGAGCACCAATTCTTATGCAAACAAAATTGCAATAGAAATTTCAGCATGCTTTTCTGCTGATGGTTTCATTAAACGTTTTCCCATACTGGTATTATAAGGTATCAAACCGTGCCACTAATAAATATTTCATGATTTTACCTAATAAAATTTATTTCTAAAAGTAAAGGCACTTTTTAAAAATTACATGGGATGTAGTTTGTGATAGTTAATTTATGAACACATCATGGACTCAGACTTTCCATTTATGCTATTATCAGAATGGATAAAAGAAGCTTGCGGTTTCAAGGAAAATGTAATGTTTAGTCAAAATAAATATTACAAATGTGCTTTATTTAAAAAAACTTTTGATGTTTTCTGTAATGTATGTCTATAAAAATTGAAAAGCTATTTATTTAATTATTCTATGATGCCTTAAGTTGCTGCAATGTGAAGGCAATATTAATGGACGATAACCTGAAAAGTTTTTATATTTGTATTTTTAGAATAAGGCTGCACTATATAAATACAGTTGATTATAGCTAAAGGAAGATGTAATTAGTAACACACAATGCCTATATTAAACCCCCACGGGTTTTAACCTAGGTTGGGTTGACTATATGTCTGTCCCTTTCATTCAAGGCTTATGGTACTCATTTGTAATAAGAACAATCATAATATTAGAATCTAATAGAACCATATTAAAAGACAAATGTATGCACCCTTTAAAAAAGTCATTTTTGGATGAATGTTTTGCTGAACTATGCGTGTTTAATTTCTGCACAGATCTTGAACTTGAAGATTTATTTGTATCCATGTTACAAAAAATAATAATAATTCCTAGAAATAGAAACACATCAGCCATCAGCCATGTAAGAGATGCTTATTTAATTTTTTCATGTTGTAAGTAAACTTGTATTATTTTTGGGCATGTATAACTTACATTTTTAAAGATATTTATCCGTTGCAGAGTTTCAACTTTAAAAAAAAACACAAATCTGATTTGTTTAGTTGGACCTTTTGATAAAATGATGAAACTGCAACAATTACTGTAGGTTCGGTATTTGGCAGTTTTTTTTACAAGATAATAACTGGCCCATGTGATGCAAGGGAACAGGCATCTACACCAAGATCAGAATTCTTCTGCGCTGTCCTCTGGCCAGGCATGTGTGCAAGTGTAAACAAACAATTGGCATTTTACCACTGAATGATTTAGTAATTTATCATTTAATAGAATATTAATTTAATACTAGTCTAGCTGGAGATAATTACATTAACAAAAATCTTATAATTTTTCTTGTATTACATTAGATGGGATTGCATCTCATTGGATGAGCGCCACTCATAATATAATTAGATGGGTTTTTCAAATCTTTGAATAATTTATGCAGACTTGATTTATGAACCAGGTGCTTAGGAGATTACAGTGTTTTTGTACTTGTCAAATACTCTGGCTCATGATGAACATTCTGGCTCATATCAGAATATTTGGTTGTCTAAGGTCTTCTGATTATGTCAATTCCTTCACATGGTCTATTTTATTCCACTTCACAATAACCGTCTCTCTCTCTCTGAAAAGAAAAGGCAACACTGTCCAAAGTACACGAACAAGACTTTATGCCAGATGTTGTATAGTTCATATTATTCCTTTGACATAGTATCAAATGTACAAGAATATTTCCGATGCAAAAGAAGTAGATATTCCCAGGCTTGCAATAAAAAAATCAGCTACCAAACAGTCAATCCATTTTGAGAGCAAAATTCTCACACGACCTCTCACAACCAAGTTATCTCTCACTCTCTCAAGATAGTTCCCTCTCACACGACCTCTCAAAACCAAGTTATCTCTCAAGATAGTTCCCTCTCACACGAGCTCTCAAGACCAAGTTATCTCTCAAGATAGTTCACTCTCACGTCCGTGAATGTAAAAAAACAGCCCCGCTCTGATAAAAAATAGATAACTCCCCTTTTATACCTCTAACAAACCATTCACCCGTCCGTGACATGATCCATCGTTCATCTTGCTCACATACCCCATTTCTCCCAAAATCAACACACACACACACTGCCCTGTTTTCATGACCTTGACAGTAATGAAATGATGGATGTGGCATCCCTTTGTGTTGTAAAACCTTTTTTTTTCTTGTTCTTACAGATGGTCAATAACACAAACAGTATTGTATACAGACATTTTTTCATCTGTGGCACAATAGTTGTTTGTACATAAATGTACAGAAGTGTGTGGTGTGTATGTGAACAGGCATGTAAAACAGCAGTGTGTACACAGATGTAAAGTTTGGTGTGAACACAATTACTTTTTGCACACTGCCTTAAGTGTGCAGGGTGAACTCTTGCACTTGTATGACTATATAAATGACTATATAATCCTATTTGACATTTTCAGCATTATGTAACTGTGCCTATTTATTATAGTCTCTCTGCAGTGCAATGTTATAAAATTGTTTCAGAATTTTGTATGGCTTTTGGTGTCTTCTTAGGAGGATATGATCTTTGAGTTAATAATGAAAAGCTACAAATAAAAAGGTGCAATAGCGGAGATCATTTAAAAAAAAAAAAAATATACATTGGTTTTAATTATAATTGTATGAATAAAAAAAATGTTAGTTCTAACTCTAATCGAGAGAAAAAAAAATCATGCTTGTTTGATGGTATGAAAGAACCAGAAATAATATATTTAACTCAAATAGTTGTGTGTTAAACTCATGAGCTCCATTGGTGGAAAGTTTTCGAACAATGATCACCTGATTAATGAACAGCTTGTAGTTGGAAACATTGTCTTTCAAAATATTGCTGTTCAAGCCACTTTCACCTGAACATATGTCATTTGTGATTATTTTTTCATGTTTACAGCCAAGTATCATGCTGAGTGTTAGCATGTCTTTCTCTTTCACACATGACAATGTTCATAATTTGTGTGACCGATTTCACATAAGAAGGGTTTTTACAGGTGGGGGTTGGAATGATTTTAAATTATGTGTGATGTATTTTTTTTATTTAAAGCTAATCATTGTATGATTTTTATTTTTATCATAAAACTTATGTGCTACCACCCTCATAGTTTTTGTAATGGCGAAACTCAATTTTTATTATGTTTCAATGTCGTTGAAATTTGTCAGTAGTCATAATGATCAATGTCTCATTGTATAATTTAAAGATGCAAGGAGACCACTAATGACATATTTATCTATATGTTGAAAACTGTAATGAATAAATTTTGCTTGTAAACTAGCAGGACTTTGTAGTTACCTTATTTCTACATCACGTAGTATAAGCACTGACCTCACAAGGTGTAGAGTCAAATGAAATTAAAAATTTAACATTTCAAAAAAACAACTACCACCGAAAAAGCCAAGTCAGCAACCATGAAATTAAACAAAAAATTGAATTGAGACAAAGTGTAACAAAAATCAAAAATCATTTATTTTCTCTTCCCCTTTCCTTTGCCCCCCATTTCCTTTCCTTGCCTTTTAGCGTGTACAGTTTGTCTGTATTTCTGGAAGTTTTGAACTTTAGCCTTCACTCGTCTTTTCTTCAAAATCTGGTCTGCAGACTTCATACCACCAGTTTTGCCTAGTTTAAATTTCTGTTTATTTTGCTTGCTATCCCCTTCTGATCCTTTGGTATGCCCTGAAATAAACAGAAAAAGAGTTATTTGAAACATGATTAAAGCAAATATTTAAATATACTTAACCAGCTTAGATGTATTAATTTTTTTTTAAATGATTTAAATATTCAATTTATATTCATGATATACTACGGCCAGAGGAAAATGGGAAAACAAAATAAGGATGAAACCATGGCAGCTTATTTTTAGTATTTTAGTCACATTAAAATTTCTATTAATCCATTAAAATCAACCTATACATCTCCTCACCATTCTCAACCATTTCCAACAGTTAAAACTCAGATCAAAGACATAATACCATCCCTTGACTTACATTTTCTTTTCTTGAGGCCTACAATGCTAAACTTTCCCCCATCATTGCCTTGTCTCATTTTATTTTTTCTCTTAGGAGCCCCATCATCTTCATCATCGAAATCATGTTCTGTGAACTTGGTGCGGTGCCTCCACTCATGATAAGTGGAACAGTTAAGGGCATAAATGATAAAGACAAAAATCATAAAACACCATAATACGTGGACTTCACAGAAAAATTGCAAAGATGCTTATGCTAAATGCCCCCTTCAGCAGACAAGAGAAGAGTTCAAAGATTCTGGTTAAAATGCAGATCGCTCCATCTCTTGTTTAGAAACAAAACCGCTATGTTCGAAACTGGAGTGAAGTTTTCTTAAAATCAAACCATGCATAACATATAATTCTGTGGTGTGTACTATCAAGGTGAAAGATTTTACATATTATTAATAGGAAGTTTAATAATATTTCAAAGGACAAAACATGAGAATAGAAATGAAGGTTAAATTGAGGACCACTCGTAAGCGAGTATTTCATTGACTCCATATGGTGATGTGGTGTTGAAAATCTGAATACTTTGTTTACATTCTTTACTCTTGCTGGTGTGTTGGTGCAGGAAATAAGAGCTGTGATGGATTCATCTGATGTGCCTCTGTGTTCACCTCCATTGAAATGGGTCAAGACCAGGGTTGGCTTGTATTGTTCGATGATAACAAGATATTCTCAGAAACTATCAGATAGTCTTCTTCGTATCTCACCAAAGTGGCATCTTTGGCAAACAATCACACAGATCACATTTCAACCAAATACATGTGAAGCTCTTTTTGATGGTAGAGGTCCCTTTAGGGAAGCCAATGAGTTCCCAGTACAGGAGGAAAGTCCTTCAACAACTTCTTGAAAGTGGCTTATTCCCAACATGAGAAGGGTCAGCTTAAACTTAAAGGGGACAGTGAACCAGAAGGTTACATAGGTTTTTATACCTTCTTAGGACAGTAAGTGGGATGAGAGTACCCTGTTAGTGTTGGGGTCAGCAAGGAGTCAGTTTGTCTATCACTACTATCAGGCATATTTTCTGCAAAATACATAATTAACAAGTTTGCTGATCGCATTATCTCAGCCTGGTTACCGAATGTGCGGTAAGTTTCTAGCACCTAGACTTTACCAGGATTGTGCAGCAGGATTGGAAAAAATTTTTTTCCCCCGATAGTACGTCAATGTTCCATGCATGTGATAATAACAATAGTAAAGGACCAGAGACGTTCAGATAAAACATGTTTTGGATACTCAGCATTATAAACTTCAATTATGACATGGAATATTACAAAAAATCTGTACAAAAAAAAGGATATGCATTAGACTTGTAAGATGCTGAAATCCAGTTCCCACTTTCAGTTTTTATTTTATTTTTCTTTTCCTGCACACCAGAGTCTGTGACAAACTTCTTTTTCTTTCTGTCCCTGCAGTGAAAGGAACCAGTGTAGACATTTTTTTAAAAAACTGAAGGATTTAAAAAAAAATTAAAATAAATTTAAAATACAACAGAACCATGTAAATCAGTCCCGTTAGGTACAAATAACAAAGTCTGCAATGTTTCAGCAGTATAGAGCCCCAAATACTATGGATTAAAAAAAAGGTGAGGCTGATTTTTTTCTCTCTTACCAATGTCTTTTTTTGGTGCTTGCTTTGTTGTCATCCTCATTGGTAAAGTCCAGCACTGCACTGGTGGCTTGCCTCTCAAATGTGTTGGAGATGCTTAGTCTGTACAAAATGGGACAAGATTACGCTATTTAAAAAAAATAAAAAATTTGCTGACAAAAATTTGCATTGAACCCTCTTCTGATCATGACTGGTTTGCTTTATATAGAGGGACAAGCTGTTTTGTCACAGCTCACAGAACCGATTTTCAGTTAAGTGACCAAGTGTCTAATTTATTTTTTGAAATTGGTTATTTTAACAGATCTGGAAAAAAAGAGGCTTTGAAAAAACAAACTTAAGCCATAAGCTGCCTCGTTCAACTTTCCACTGTATAATCCTGTCGAACTCACTTATCTCGACCACTGTTAACTCCCCAACCCTGTTAAGTCGACGTCTTTGGCGTGGAACCGCCAGATTCTCTCTTTGTCTTAACATTTTCTCAACGGTTATGTCGATTCTTTTATGTCGTCGAACCCTGATATCTCGAGCACAAAAGGCGGCCAAATTTGCAACTTAACCTCGGTTATCTCGATCACCGTGACCAATCGACGGCTTCCTCCGCAAGAAGGAATAGCAAACAACAAATAAACAAGTTTGCATAATAAATAAAAATAATTATTTATTTCTCAAAATACAGAACTTGTGTTTTAGAACGAGCCTAGAAGAAATTTAAATAAATATGTTTTAATTTGAGGTTTAAAAACCCGCTAGAGTTCATATTATATAAATAAATGATCATAATTTGCCGTGTGCAAAACATTGTCATGGTCAGCCATTCAGTCACTTGCATAATAAATTGCTATGCCGTGGTAGTACTTCAGCGTTTCATTCATAAGAGTTTGCCGTGTGCAAAAGCTGATATCAATTGGTCAGAGAATGTTTTAATTAGTTAGCCAAAGTTGAAAGTGCAAAATAAGTAGTCCCTAAATAGTATATTAGTAATGAGGGGGATGCGTTGCCTTATACTTTTATAAACTATATAGACATTGCGCATGACGTGATCAGCAGAATGAGGTCACAAAATGTGGAGGCTTCGTCTACAGCAGAAAATACCAAACGAACTCGCACTTTAAAAATTCGTAGCTCAAAAAGTATTAAAGCTAAAAAGTTGATCATGGTTTCATTTTGTTTTTAATTTGTTCTAAATAATAGTTGGGTGGGTTTTTTTGTTGTTGTTTTTTTACGGAAACCTCCATT
Source organism: Omphiscola glabra (assembly GCA_964017045.1). Classification (NCBI taxonomy): domain Eukaryota; kingdom Metazoa; phylum Mollusca; class Gastropoda; family Lymnaeidae; genus Omphiscola; species Omphiscola glabra. The sequence continues at coordinate 13,398,858 of OZ024806.1, read as the reverse complement.
TATTAACGCATATCATGTACATAAAGAAATTTCAAGCACATGTTAATATATTGCCGCCATATTGGTTTTCGTTTATCTCGATCATCTCGACGCTTTTTCGCAAATCCCGATGCCGTCGACATAACCGGGTTGTACTGTACTATAAAATAGGTTTAAAAATTTCTCACCCCTTCTCAGAAGCATAATCAGCAGGACGATACTGAATGTAATTTTCTTTGTCAATGACTACAGCAGGCTTGACACTTTTCTGTTTCTTCTTCTTTACTGGATCAGCTTTCAGGCGTTTGGATTTGGAAGAAACAACAGTCTCAAAGGCATTCTGAACAGAAAAATGTGCAACCAAACAATTTGGGCTGGAGTCATAAAACTATATCTCTAAACAAATGTCAGAATAAAAGATTCTTTTAAACGAAAATACTCTAAAACATTTTAAATCTGCAAATTTTCAGGCTCCAAAGCCCAGCACTCAACTATGAAAGAAAACTGATCTTACTTTAAATGAACTGTGCTTACACGTTAAAACTAAGTAAGAAATGTGAAAAGACTCTCACTTCTATTTCTCCTTGATTAGCTTCATCGGAGATTTTCCTTTTCCTACAGCCTTGCTCCCCACCAAAGTAGACATTTAACAATTCCTGTTTCTTGTCCCGCCTGCGTGCCTCATTTTTAAAAATGATTTCCTCGTGCTGGGCCCGTTTGGCCTTCATGACCTCCAGGCCAGCCTTTTTACTGGTGCTGTTGATCTCAAAGATGGTCTGCAGGTAGACAAGTTAAGATTAAGAGGTACATCAAATTGTTTTCATCTTAACCTTTTTGTCTTAATTTTTAAATACCAAGGATGTCACGTCGACGTCATATATCAATACTATATATTTCTTTATTAGTTTATCTATAGAGAAGTTAAAAAACAAATGGGATAGAGAAAGAAAAATACCAGAAATTTCTTCTTTAGAGAAAAAAATAAAATAATTTTAAAAAAAGTTTATTTTATTGCTTAGTCGGCAAAAATCGATGTCGAAACCAGCGATAATGAAGGGGTTAATGCTTCAATACATCAGTTATTTTCTTTTTTTTTTCAGATGTGACTTAAGATCAAAATAACATTGTTTTTCCCAGAGCACATAAAATTCAAAGTGGAATGTGGTAATCTCTGTTCCTTAACAGGTTAGAAAGATGTCACTTAGGACAGTGATGTACCGGTAACAACTATAGTAAATCAATATGATACACTTACAATGGTATCAATGAGACAGATGACATTTTGCAAATGTGCAGAATAAAAATACCATAATTTATATTACCCAGTAAAAGATTTTTTGTACAACACAAGTCTTGAAGAAACTAAACTCTACAATCAACCGTCTCATCTGATAAAATAGTTGATTTCTTCACATGGAGTAAATGAAGAGATACATTAAAGACGAACACGAACAATTAAGAGCAAAACTCACAGTTTTGGGTTTATAGTTTTTCAGTGCATTCAGCATCTCCAGCCTGGCACCTCTTTCATCAACCTCCAATTTACCTGATAAATATTTATTTTAAAAAATTATTTTGCGTAAACATGCAACATATTTTCTCTTTCTGCTCTACTTAATAAAGTGTGACCCCCCCCCAAAAAAAAATATAAAGATCCCTTAATTTGATATCATATGGTATGATGTAAATGTAAAGAAATAAGGTAAGACATTCAGCTCACCAAACATGGGGTGAATTCCAATTCTGATGCCATCTTCAACCATTTTCTTAACTCGCCTGACCGATTCATTAGCTGGGGCTGGCCTGGACTTGCTGTATTTCTTGTAGGCATTTGAGCAGACTTTGAGGAGACCAGTCTGTGACAAGGAGATGGTGAGCGCAGCATTGAAGCAAAACACTTGAATATAATAGCATCTGACAAACCCAACATTTGATTCATGACAGATGGTATTGGGACAAGGTTTGAGATGAAGTGTCAGTGACAATGAGTCTTAAAGTATATTATTCATTTAAATGATACCAAATAAGAACGAATGTCTGCTGCCACGTGCTAGTTGGGGCAAACTTAATATATAGCCGGCTATTTTTTTTATCATCAAAACAAATAAATCACATATTACCTGGTGGTCACAGAGGAAAATGTAATTTTAAATGAATGTTCATACAGCTTCATATGTACCGTATCTAAAGCATTCATCATAAGTTGAATCTACAAAGTATTAAGAGTTACTAAACTAACAGTGCAGCAGTGTAGGTACCAATCATTGCCAATAAATCAAGACTACAAAATGACCAGTTCACTTTAAAGACATGTGCTCAAAATTGTCAGATCTATAAAAAAAATTAAACAAAGACATTGAAATATAAAAGGGATGTCACCATTTTGTTTTATAAACACAAATGTCAATAACATCAACAGAAATAACAGGGATGACAGATGACTTTACCAGCTCTATTGATTCTTTCACAGTCTGCTCAACTTCTGCCTCTTCATCATCAATTATACTTTGGGGCACCTCACCAAACCAGCCACTGTCATCTGAGTCTAGTATAATATAAAAGTATTAAATAAGTTAGTGACATACACAAAAGGGTAGGAATGAATGAGACCATGAGGCTATTCATTTCTCATCTTTATAACTGAAATCAGTTTTCAATTTAACTTGCAAATGGCAGAAATAAAATTCTGAAATAATTTATTTGCAAGTAAGCAAAGTTTCAAATGAAAATTAATCTTTGAAAACTTAACTAATTGTAAACACAGTTATTAAATCAGTCCCAGTGAATATGATAACACTAAGTCACTAAGGGAAAAAAATAACACAATTTATCTGTTAAGTTGAATTCGAAGAACAGTAATGTCATTTTCCTACTATAAAATAAATTAACAATTACTTGGAAAGATAATTACAATGATCAAAAAGGGTATACTTCTTTACCTTCTACACTTTGGACCAGGGGCACCAGCTTGAGAGCCTGACCAAGGAAAATGTGGAGATCAACAAAATGTGACATCTCATCAGATGCAATCAAGGAATAGGACACACCACAGCGACCAGCTCGTGCAACACGGCCTTAACAATACAATAAGTGGAAGCTCAGAAAAACGAACGCTCCAGAACAGTCGGGAAATTACCATAATACCCATTATTGAACAATGTTACAGCTATGCTGAGAATAAGATAACAAAAAACAGCAAATTAATGAAGAAAACATATTTATGGAACAAAGATTCTAAATAGCTAATAATAGTCTGCAGCACTCACCCACTCTATGTACAAATAATTTAGGCTTGGCAGGGAAATGGAAATTGATGACATTGTCCAGCAGTGGCACATCTATGCCTCTAGCTGCAAGATCGGTGACTATAAGAATCTTCACCTTCCCTAGTGAGAATTTGGCAGCATTGATCTTTCTGGCGGCAGGATCTAATGAGCTGTAGATGTAGGTCACGCTGAGGCCACTGTTGGTGAGGAGCTGTGGACATATGGAGTGTGAATCAGATTTTACCAACCAGATTTACACAAGCAATCTTGTTGGAGAAATATCACTATGTAAGAAAAGAAAACAACAAAAAACCTACAGTGAAAATGTAACACTGCTGATAATCAGCATTTTCATTGAACGATTTTGCTCATCAGAGGTAATATCACGCCAACAATTCCATCCAGTAAAACAAAAAAAAACAAGCAGATAAACTAGAAATTAAACCAGCCCTGTATTACTGTATTGCCTATTACAAAGGTTAATACCAGACCTGTTTACCCTCAAAGTCTTAAAATCGTACAATGTCATAACAAAATCGTTCAATACATTATCTTCACAGTCAAAAAATAAACATATATTTTATATACTTCTCAAAATCGTACACTGTACGCCAAAAATCGTAAGAGTAAACAGGTCTGTAATACTAAATTAATAGACAAATATATGCACGCAAACTTTACTGAATAATAAATTATAAGATGTTCTCTGATACTTCTCTTAGTATACAGGATCAGCTTTTCGAGAAATTTTTTGGTTTAAGCATGAGAGCATCAGTGTTCTTACCAGATTGAGGAATTCTACATGATGTTTAGTAGCAACAAATACAACTGTCTGCTCTGTGGGTCTGATGACATGTTTCAGGAGGTACAACAACAATGCACACTTGTCAGAATCACGACAGGATAAAAAGGAGAGCTGAAAACCAAATAAAAAAATAAAAGCACATTTCCAAAAGCTGACCACAACAATGAAAAGTAAAAAAAAAAAATCTAAGACTTCATCAAGTAAACAATTACTCCCAATATGCCAAACTGGGAAGATGAAGAATATACTGTCATTTTTAGCAGAGAATGAAATTTAGGCTCTCTAGAAGTAGCAGAACATAGAGAAATTTAGTCATAAACATGACAAAAACAATAAACTACCAAATAAACACTTCTCAAATTGAGTCTAATACATAAATTTTCATTTTTTTTTTAACAATATCTAATCTATTATTTATGAATGTCATGAATTGCAGCAATTCGATTAATAAAATATTGACAAGGTTTAAATAGATTTCATACAACTTGTTGAAGTCATTAGTTTCTCTATTAAAATTTGCAGAGCTAAGAATGCCACCCTTAGGATGCCATTTCATATTCTTCTGCTTTATAAGAATCAGGGCAGTTCTACCTTTAGGTTTTCACTCAGCTTTGTATCTACATCAAGACGTATCAGAGTGGGATCAGTCAGCCCAGCCTTGGTGAACTCGACAAGGGACTTGGGCAGTGTTGCTGAGAACAGCAATGTCTGTCTCGAGTCTGGCAGGCGGTTGATGATCTCCATCAGCTGGTCTTGAAAGCCCATTTCAAACAGTCTTAGATTAAATGAAATAAAGACATTTTAAAATAAATTAACATTTATAAAGAGCTAACCTAGACATCCATAAATAAAAACAATAATTGCTTAATAAATTAAACAATTTATACATTGTGACTTGTCAAAATTCTTTTAAAAAATTTAAAAGGGTAATAAGGGGAGAGACTGCGATCAGGCTAGCAAAATAGGAGATGAGTAAAACAAAGTAAGATTAAACCCGAAAAAGGAACGCAACAAAACAACTTAGCTGAGAAGTAGTATCCGAGACTGCAGAAAAAGAATTGTGCTATAAAAAATTGCATTGCTAATTTTAGTTTAATTAATTTAATAAAAGTAAAAAAAAAATATTGATTAAATAATAAGATAACCTGTCAGCTTCATCAAATACAATGTATTCCACAGCCTTGAGCCTCATTTCCATCTCAACAAGCACATGAAGAAGTCGACCTGGTGTTGCAATTACTCTGTAGATTATCACATAAACAAATGTCATAAACACAATTATGTTACGAAACAACTAAAAAAAAAAAAAAGCAGACATGGTTCTTAAAAACTGTGTCTGAATTCATTATTTCATTTTGGAAAAAAAATTAATGACTTAATGACAGTCATTGCATTTTGCATGACTCTTAATGTCAAGGTTTAGTACCACAGAGGTCAATGTATGGCTATTGTGACTTTATTATTATCATCACGCAGTGAGGGTTGAGAGAATAATGAGTGAACTGAAGATACTAAGTCATGTGGGTGTATGCACGTGGTGTGTGTGTGTGTGTGGGGGGTGTTATGTACCATGTTAGAGATTAGCTTGTCTTATAGTTTTCTCAGAGAGTTTATGTTTTAGATTTCATTATTCATGTGTTATTTTTATAGTAGTTGTTTGAGAGAGAGAGAGAGAGAGAGAGAAGTGATAGAGAAAGAAGTGATTAGACATATTTCATACAGGTGGATCGTTTGATAGAGTCCATTTACTAGTATACACATACATAAATCTCTAATGTAACTTACATGTCTGGGTAATCATGTAGTGCTGCAAACTGGTCATCCATTCTTTTTTTTTAAAAAAAGGTATCATTATTTTCATTATTGAAACCTTACAAACAATATAATCAATTATCCTTTTTTAGTAAGTCATTTTGTCACTTCAATATTGCCATTCACAAAAGCACCTGCATGCTGTTTGGATTATAAAGAATTTTTCTTTCAAGTAAAATATATGAAAATAACCATAATAAGAAAGCTGTTGATAAACATTAGCTTTTAGGAATCAGATATTTTATTTCAATTACTGGCAAATAAATGTTCATATTTTTTAAAAACTTAATAATTAACTCAAATTTTAGATTATGTTCATAAATAATATTTCAAAAAAGATTTTTAAAAAAATAATCAAGTGCAGTAAAATGAGAAATGAAAACAGCATTACCTGTCACCACCAAGAACTACTGCAGCCTTCAGTCCTGTAAATTTACCTATCTGGAATAAATTTTAAAGAAATCAATACACATTAAAATAACACACTGTATCTTGCTGTCGTGGAAATACTTTCACTAAGCCTGCAATAAGCTAAAAACCTGTTTCCTGGCGCACAGAAAAAATGTTAAGACAGCCTTCCTTCAAACCATGCCCGTACCTCTTTAGCAAACTTTAATGTCTGCAGGGCTAACTCTCTGGTTGGGGACAACACAATGGCACGAGCTCCGGAGGTTGAGTGAACCTTCAGCTTCTCAAACATCGGCACCAGAAAGGCTGCTGTCTTTCCACTGCCAGTCCTGGCCATAGCTACTATGTCTTTACCCTCAAGGATAATTGGAATCGTCTGGAGAAATAAAAGCCCCACAAAAAATGGTTCAAGGGGATCAAATATTGTTGGGAATCAAACAAAAAAATAAGAGGATAAAAATAACGTAAAAAATAGCTCAGCGTTTGAGCCAGTAGAGAGTATACCCAGTATAAGTATAGAGTTTAAGTATACCCAGTTTAAGTATATCCAGTATAAGTATATCCCAGTATTGGGTAGAGTCAGTAGAGTTGAGTTAGTGGGAGTCAGACGGTTAGTGGCTGGACAACCCTAATTAAATAAACCAAGTGTAGGTCAGGCCTACGAAGATAAGCAAAGGCTCAGCCAGCAGCACCTCGCCCAGTGTGTTCCCGGCCACAGTGATCAGCGAGAGAGAGGGGCCAAAACAAACAAGACTACCGTGTTGTGTATGGTGGGACCTGAACTGCTACAGAGGACAAGATAACCCTCGCAAACTGTATTTTTATCAGGCATTATTCTTTAGTTATTTCTTTATATGTGTATATTTAATTCTGTAGTAATTAAATATTTATTGTCTGGACTGAACCCTAACACCGCTCATTAGCAGATCAACTCACTTATTGCCCTGATATATATTTTTTTTTTAAAAAGGTGGCTTATCAACAAGTACATGTGGTAACCATTCAAGAGAAAATATAGGCAAGTATATATTATTACCTTCCTTTGGATAGGAGTTGGAACTTTGTATCCCCTTCTTAAAATACCCTTGAGCACTGCATGAGATAAACCTTTGGGAAAGCAACAAAAAATATTTTTTTTTATAAGAAATCACTCTTCTAGGTTAAGGCTTAAAAACACAAATCTTAACATTCATCTTCAGTCACCGAGATGTACCTTCTTGAATTTTACTTTTGATTATTTTTTTGTGTGCATTATCTGATAGGAAAATAACATCACAGGACTAAAACTATAGTAGAAGGAACAATGATAAATATGGAAAATGAATACTGCTGAATTATTTTGACATATCAATCTGTGATACCAAAAATGGCCAAATATTTGTAACACAAAAAAAAAAGTACTTTCATAACATTAGTTTCTTTTTGTTTGTTTTCATCTTGAACTGTGTAATTTTTATGATGGTCATACCCATTGATTGGAAGCCTCCAGACTTCTTTTTATTTTTGTCAGCAGCCATTTTCTTAGCAGTTGCCATCTCATCTTCAGAATTGCCAGAATCATTTTCAAAATCCTTGAGGAAAAAAAAAATAATAGAGATTATTTATTTTTAATTCTAACATAATCTTTATGTAGGCATATATAGAAGTTTTTTTTGTTCTAAGTGCTTGGAAAAGCAGGGGAAAACACCCACATTTTATTTATTTAGACACTGGAACTAAATTATATTTATTAATATGTCTGGAGTAACAAGTTTTTAAAAAAAATCTACCATTAAATCTTTTCTTAGTAGAGAGCAAAGATATATTATAAAACTAAACCATGTATAATGTAGCTTTAAAAAATATAGAAAATTTATTGTGAATAAACATATTATTCAACTCTTAAATAATGAATCAGTTGACTTGACAGTAAAATCGATTGCAACTAAAAATGGAGTCACAGAATTCAAGTAATTGATACATATGTCACTAAATTAAATAATGTCCTGATTAAGGTTATAGCCGCTTCTGTATCAACTTATTTATTTGCAAATATTGTTAGAAGCATCTAGGCCTTGGCCGCCATTGATGATTCACATTAAGAAAAATAAGGAGAATTGCCAACTCGCTTATACAAATGATGCTAAATATATATATATATATATATATATTTATCTTAAATGACCACTGGTTTAATACAGTGGAACATCAGATAATGAATGACCTATTGAATGTGTAAAAAAAGAAGCATTTAAAAAAATTCCCTTTTCACTGTGACCCAGCATTACAGAAAAGCTGTTATGGCCCTATCAATACCAGGCTCCTCAAGTTTAAGTGCTACCTAGTGCTGCTCTAGGAGTAGCCTATAAAAATTACTAAGTTATAGGTACTTTGCTGAAGTAAGGAAGACTACTAAAAAATGTGTATGGGAAATGGGCGTCGGTGCAGAAGAATCCAAGTTTTTAATTGGGGGAAGGGGGGGGGGGTTGGGTTTGGGTGGTGGTGCTTTTTCATTACTAAAAGGACCATTTTGTCATAAAATTGTGGTATCCTTCCACATGTTTAAAATGGGGGACATCATGACCTACATTCCAACATACTTTTTGGCAATGTTTGATCGACCTTAGTTTTAGAAATTCAAAGGCATCTTTCCCTCAATTTTTAAAAAAAGAAATTCAAAGAAAAGGTCTTTTATATTAAAGTTTGAAAAGCATTATATATTGATGTGTCAATTTTCATTGATGTAGGTCGTGTCCGACAATCGCTACGCTTATCCAGGTAACCTGCATTACCATAAGGTCGCTCATCCTAATTTCGACATGGTGTGGGACACTCCCATTTTTTAATGGCGGAAGATGCTGATACTTAGGAAATATTTATTTATTACCACTATTTTCATCAAAATATTTGATAACCAATTTTTTAGAAGGCTGCACCTATTGGTACACAGGTACCAGAATTGAGAGGTTGGGATTAAAAAACTTTTTAAAATATTATTATTGGGTTTGTAAGACCAAACGAGGTATCAAATGATAGATAATTGAATGTTCTATACGTTTGTAAACTTAATTTTTTATTTTAACTAAAATACAATACTACAAATAACATCCGAATAGCATGAGTCAAAATGTACACGGACACGCAGCGCCCCCTTTCGGACCCGGGACACATTAAACTCAATGCTATTCGGATGTCATTTGTGGTAGTTTATTTTAGTTAAAATGAAGAATTAAAATGTAAAAATAGCCACTTTGTTTTTAGAATGAACTTAAATGTTATTGAAAGAATTATATTTTAATTTGAGATTAATAAACCTGGTAGAGTCGATTTTCATAATTTGCAGTGTGCAAAATGTCATGGCCATGGGCTGCCATTCACAGTCATAGCATAATGGCTATACCATAGTATACTATCTCAGAGATTTCATTCATAAAAGTTTGCCGTGTCCAAAAAAACTATTAAACCATTGATCAGGGAAAGCTTTAATTAATTAGTCATGTGCCAAAGTTGAAAGTTCTAAATAAGTAGTTCCCAAAATGTATTTTAGTAATAAGGGGATGCATTGCCTTATATAGACTATATAGCATATACCAATATAATGGACGCAGTAGATATTAAATTTACTGATATACATGGTGCATTGTTAGATAAGCTACAATTTATCTATAATTGTAGGTAGGCCTAATTGTATAACACTTTTTTTTATTAATATTATTTTTTAATACAGAATTAGTTCTGAAAATAAAATTATCAGGTAAATTCGAATAGATCGTACCGCGTTTTTTTACCATGCCCGCCAACTTGATTGCCGTGACCCATAAAATTAAGAATAAAGCGTTAAGAAATAATGAAAAAATTTCCTAAATGTATCCCTAAACCTAATCTGAACCCTAAATCTATCCCTAAACCTAACCCAATGAAATGAGGTACGATCTATCTTAATTAGCCAATTATCATTAAAACAAGAGTTATATATCTTGTACTTGTGACGCTAACAGCGGAATTGGGTCACAGAATGTGGAGATGCGGTCCATGATGTTAAAAAAGGACAAACGAAGTCATACTTTAAAAATTCAGCTAAAAATATGATGTTGGTGTTATAATTCTGTAAAAAATTAGCTCTATTTAACTTTTCGGTAAATGTGAAGAGATAGCATCCACGTTTTTTACCATGGCCGCCAACTTGATTGCCGTGACCCGTAAACTTAAGAGTAAAACGTTTAAAAATAATGAAAACATTTCCGGCTGAAGTGTAGTTGTGTGGCCATGGCGTCATTTGCGTGGATTCACTCCCCTTATTTTTTAAATAGAGTTACATTTTCATTAATATGACGGTGGCAAATTTTTATTGGTTGATTAATTATAATTTTTAAAATTTCATTGGTTGGCCTATTAAATATGTTATTAAGCTCCGCCATTTTTTAAGATAATCGTAGAGGGTGACCACGCTGTGTTTCATTAATTTTTGGATATTATTTTCGTTGGAACCTGAAATAAAGTGTGTAAAAGTGTATTCCATGAAACTGTAAGTTGGGTTTTCATTATTTCTTTATTTTATAATTAATTTTGGCCATTTTTCTTTGTTTTTTTTAAATTTTCCTACTTTTTAAGGTGAAAACCCAGGTTAGGGAGAGAGTCAAAACGCTGGTTCCGATATGGTCAAAACCCTCTTTAGGGATGAATTTAGGGTTCAGGTTAGGGTGAGGGATAGATTTAGGGTTCAGGTTAGGGTGAGGGATAGATTTAGGGTTCAGGTTAGGGTGAGGGATAGATTTAGGGTTCAGGTTAGGGTGAGGAATAGATTTAGGTCATTTTTAAAAACTTTTTATTCGTCATTATATAAAAAACATGAGTTATTTTATTTTTCCTCGGCCGCCATCTTGGTTGTCCCGACCCGTGAACACGTAAAAGTTCGCAGGTCGGGGCAACCAAGATGGCGGCCATTGTAAAAAAAGAGTGGTCCCACAGCTACACATTTACCAAATTTCCTAAAAGTATCTCAAACCTAACCTGAACCCTAAATCCATCCCTAAACCTAACCTGAACCTTAAAGTCATCAGCAACATAATAATATAAAGCAACTAAACAAAACATGCAAATGATGACGTCATGACAGTGATGACCTGATCTCTTAGCATTAGCCATGCTTTCTTACATTTTCACTATTTCTTTCTTTAAAATCTTTGGGACGGAATCCATTCCGTTTTGTTTCCTTGGTTGTATTTAAGCGTCTCTGCTCATCATCGTTAGTATGAATGTTTTTGGAACCGTTTCCTTCTGAATCTGTTGTGGAAGATCCACCCTGTAGCTGTTCAAGTTTTTTCTTCTTCTTTTCCAGTTTTTTTGCTTTCCATTTGCGTCTTCCCATGTTGTTTTAGGGAATGTAACTTAAATGTAATTATATAACAGTAATTTTAAAAAAAAATGTAACTTAAAACTAAAAATAACAGACACGTGTGTTCCACATCCAGAATTTACAAACACTGTGCTTAGAATGAAAAACACATGTTATTCAGTCGCTAGCAGTAAACAATACAAAATCAAAGGCTCTACTAAATAACGCAATATGCCAAAAGCCTCAAAACTGCCAGAAAAATAAAGAACTTAACTATTTGAACATAAGAACATGCATAGTTATAATTTCAAAGAACATCTGAAAATAACAGAAAAGTGTGTTTCACATTCAGGATTTACAAACATATTCGCGAAAAGACGTCACTAGCAGTAAACATAATATACAAATCAATTGAAAAATAACGAAATATGCCAAAAGACAACTTTGATTAAAAGAAAACCTGATAACTAGATTTATTTATTGATCATTAAGTATCAGTTTTGAATAGTTTTTTTTTTCAAAAGCCAAACTTGAAGGTTTTGTGTAAATTAAAAAATTATAAAATACAAAGGGATTAAATCCAATCATACACGAGAATACTTAACTATAATTATACTTAAGTTTGAAATGTTAGCTTTATTATTAGATTTAACAAATGCAAGTAAAGGTTCTTGCTGAGGAACAGTGTCATCTTTCCATATCGACTTAAATAGCTCTGTCAGTCTTTTTGTCAGGACGGGGCCGTCTGCTTGGTAGATTTCAATACGGATTGCATCTTGTCCTGGAGCTTTATTTAGGGAAAGCTGCTCGATTGCCCTGCTGACTTGATCTTCAAAGGGACCATTACCTAGCTTTCAACGCCGGCCTTATCGGTAAACTTTCGCCCTGTGCGAAGCACCCGTTCGGCACTCCCTTCCCTGTCCCTGTATGGCTCCGCTCTTTTTCCGATTACGACGTACGCTATGGAGCACGTGTTATGATGCTATACATAGAACGTTTCTCGACCCCAGACCCGAGTTTCACACTTCACCATAACAAACTAAGAGAATTTAAATATTTACTGGCCACGGCGCCCTGTGCGAGGGCACGGGTAGCACACCCTAAGGGCCGGCACTGAAGCGTTTCGTTGATCTGAACCTGTGGTAAAATAGCAACGGTAATATCGTTTGTTGCAGCCGGACAGTTAAGAACTTTCTAAAATCTTGCTGTAAAGGGGAAAGGGCTTAATAATACTTTATTGCATCATAAGGCTGTATTTGTTTTAAAATTGGTTTTCGTGTGGCTGTCCAATTTCGCCCAAAGCAAAGAAATAAATTCATTTTATGCTGTATTGATTGATTGATTTATTGGATATTTATATAGCGCTGGTATCCATGCTACTTTAGCATGCTCACTGCGCTCTGGTTTTCTTAAATCTATTTGAACAAAAAAAAATGTTTTTTTAAAATTATTTTCAATACCCCTCAAAGATTGAGGCAAACTATTCCATAATTTTGGTGCTATCGCTTCAAAAGAGCGCACTCCATAAGACTTTTTTCTGTGTTCATCCACACTGGGAATTGTCAGTACGGACTATGTATGACTTAACACGAGGTGTTGGCAAATTGATAGCAGCCTTACAAGCCCAATAAGTCACTTAATAATTTTTTGACCGGGGAAGACGTTAGACACCTCAATATCCTAAAGAAAGTAATTGCTTGATCCCATTAAACAGCTTGCCATTGAAATTAATTAAAGTAAAAACGAATATTTGTTTGCGATTAGATACCATAATATCTGTAAGAAATTTACATTTCATTGTGTAAATCTCTTCAGTAGAAAACTAATATTTTGCCAGTGCTTAAAAAAATGTAGTAATAAAAATGGAGAGTGCAATAAGGTTAGGTAAAAGGAAATATGTAACACAAGGCAGGGGAAAACTTGAAAAAAGGTATCATCACCACCTTGTTATAGCCTACATATTTCTTTAAAGTTTGGTAAGACGGGGAGGGGGAACTCATGATGACTTCATGGCGTCAAGGGGGCGGCGGGCGGAGAATTTTCAGAACAACTGATTAACAGCATAATTATCGTCCTCGGCGCCGTCTTACTAAATCTCTCAAAAAATAAGTTCGCCATCTTTTCAATTAAAAAAATTAATAAAAGGTCACTCTTAATTGTCACTTGTGAACATGATGCTGATTTATGATTAGATTTTCCTTTGTCAATGAATGCATTTCTAGCAACAACTGTTCAACACATCTTCATTTTCACTACTGGAAACACAAGACGGCTGGAGTTAAGCACCGTTGACAAACTCACGTACGTGTTCAAGAATCGCCATTTTCAGTACTGTTCGTTTTAGCCCATGCAGGATTTATACTAGAAACAAGTTAAAAGTTTTTGAAATTATACACAAAACTACTTTGATGAATCGGCAAATGCAACATTATTTTTATTGCATTGTAATGACTGGGGCCACTCGTGTACAGAGGGTGGGGCATAGGGGCCGGTCTGCCACGGTTGGCACTATTTTCTATTATAGAGCGGCATAATTATTTTTTTGTATGGCATCTTTCCGTCTACGAGAGACGATGTATTTATCTTTTCTGATAGTAGCGCATTTTTAATGGTAGCCAATTGAACACGAGCGCATTTTTACTGGTAGCCATTCCAACACGAGCGCATTTTTAATGGTAGCCATTCCAACACGAGCGCATTTTTAATGGTTACCATTCCAACAAGAGCGCATTTTTAATAGTAGCCATTCGATTAATGACACATCCTTCTCTTGAAACTCTATGCTTTTGTAATTGGTTGGGACTTTATATTTTTTAAATAAATAAATATATAAATATGTCCATATAAACTGCTATAAATTATAAACAAAGTAATAGATATGTCTTGTGTTTAGTTGGCCAGTTTAGTTTGTCGTGTGGCCACCTACCACAGGACATTAAAGTTATCTCTTCATGATGATTTCATTTGAATATGAAAACCCTGATGTCACTTCAGTGCAGAGCATTCTGTCAAACTGCAGCAACCTGTAAGTCCAAATTTGTATGTGTATGGGACTTTCGAAAAGAATTCTTATCACCGTGAGCGGCACGCACATACAACCTCCGATCCCACCCCTTAACCGCGGGCGCAGACCCACCCCACTCCGCACATGAGTATCGAATTTCTTGAAAATGTTACATTTTAATTTTATAAAACATTGCGATTTTCATTTATACGCTTTTCGTTGGGGAAAGCCGTTTAATCTTAATAGTGCAATTTTATGATGGCGCGCGAGTTCATCACAGAGGATGATAGGACAGATCACTCAGAAACTTTAAGGGAAGAAAAGGGGTCGTCTCATGATACAGAGGGTCAATTACATCAGGCTAAAAGTATTCAGATGATTCAGATAAAAAATTAAATAACTTTTTACTTTAAAACAGTACATACGCTTCGTGGGTGGGGGGGGGGGGGGTAATATTGGTTTGGTAGAATAAAATAAATTAGTCCAAAAAGTTTATGATTTTAAAAATGAAAGGGCAATAATTGATCATCCCCATGAGCTTGTTCGCATGTAACATACAGTACGCAAATGCGAGGGACGATTTTTTTCCATATAACCAGCATATTTTAGCATTCTGTATCGCACTCTTCCTATAAAGTGTTATGCATTATATTTTTAAAGCAATTTTTTACAACGTGCATATTGTTTTATTTAAACATTTTTGAATATATAATTTTATTTTGAACCATAAAATTCCACTTCTATGGCACATGATCACAAGGTTTTAACATGCTTAATTTATATTTCATTATTTTTTAAGATCAAAAGATCACGCATAAAATACAGTTCTGTGGAAATGTTTTTGTTCTTTTAGAATTAAAGACTTTGTAACTGGATTCGATTTTTTTTTTGTCTTCAGACTGCCATTCACATTTGAGAAACGGACACCTGATTCAGAACTTTGGTGGCTATCAACAACTAACCACCATCAGTTGCCCAAGTCAAAATTTTAATGCTATGGTATAGGCTATTCTAAAATATATTTGGGGAAAAAAAATTGTGTATAAATTATACTATAAATATGGATTAATAAACTGTTGCTTAAATCGGTTTGGTATAATAAATGTGCCTAAAGACTTTTTTCACTGTGAAGTAGTAAAAACGTTAACATCTAAGATTTTTGTACAATTTATAATACACACCAAGGTGGGCTGTTGAAAAATTAGTTTATTTATCAAAAGGAGAATCTAGTGTCCAATGAAACTATATTAGATTTAATATCAGGCTTTCAGTTTTTTCGGATTGATTAAAAATAGTTTTTATAGCTCTGTGTGCTTTTGTCCAATATTTTTTAGTTATTTAATAAAGCCCCTCTCACAGGACAGCACGGACGGAAAGATCTTGAGAAATAGTTGAGACTTAATGAGAGGTTTGTGATAGAATTTATGATATTCCATTCAGCTATGTAACAATTAAACAATCTTTGGTATCGCCGAGATGAACATCTTCTGCTTTCAGAGGCCACTCACAACCTGGGTATTTCAGTAAACTGATCAAGAGTTTTGGAATATTCTCTACTAGATACATCTTCTTGCGTCACCAAGACAAGACTCTTAGTCTTAGCGTGAACAAGCTCAGACATATATGTTGTCTCAATGGTAGACTCTTTGTGCGAACAGCATCAGACTTACCTTTTATTTCAATGGTAGACTCTTAGCGTGAACAACATCAGACACATCTGTTATTTCCTTGATGACTATCGGATTGATCTAAGAGTTCAGAATAAAAACAATCAATACTCTAGTGCATTGTTCTTTTGTTTAGTTTTTTTGTACAATGACTCCGGCGTCTCTTGAATGCTCCCGTGATTTGTACTTCTTGAACATAAGGCTTATCTCTACTGAATGTCCACATTAGACCTCAGGCTTATCTCCACTGAATGTCCACGATAGACCTCAGGCTTATCTTCAATGAATGTCCACAATAGATCTCAGGCTTATCTCCACTGAATGTCCACATTAGACCTCAGGCTTATCTCCACTGAATGTCTACAATAGACCTCAGGCTTATCTCCACTAAATGTCCACAATAGACCTCAGGCTTATCTCCACTGAATGTCCACATTAGACTTCAGACGTATCTCCACTGAATGTCCACAATAGACCTCAGCCTTATCTCCACTGAATGTCCACAATACACCTCAGGCTTATCTACACTAAATGTCCACAATAGACCTCAGGCTTATATGTCCACAATAGACCTCAGGCTTATATGTGCACAATAGACCTCAGGCTTATCTCCACTGAATGTCCACCATAGACCTCAGGATTATATGTCCACAATAGACCTCAGGCTTATATGTCCACAATAGACCTCAGTCTTATCTCCACTGAATGTCCACAATAAACCTCAGGCTTATCTCCACTAAATGTCCACAATAGACCTCAGGCTTATCTCCACCAAATGTCCACAATAGACCTCAGGCTTATATGTTCACAATAGATCTCAGGCTTATATGTCCACAAAATACATCATCCTTATATTAATAAGTCAACAATAGATCTCAGGCTTATATGTCCACAATAGATCTCAGGCTTATATGTCCACAATAGATCTCAGGCTTATATGTCCACAATATACATCAGACTTATACTTATCTGTCCACAATGTACCTCATGCTTATATAATATATCCACAATATACCCCAGGCTTATATGTCCACAGTATACCTCAGGCTTATAATACTTATATGTCCACAAAAGACCCCAGTCTTATCTCTACTGAATGTCCACTTTAGACCCCAGGCGTATCTCTACTGAGTGTCGACACTAGATCTGATTTTGATAGTGTGTGTTCAATTATGTGTTTGATCATTTGACCTTTGTTTCTCGCGCTTCTACCGTGTTCTACATGTTTTCAAGAGTTAATCATTAGCGTCACTCCAGATGTTACTGTGTAAGATCAGCTTCCTGATGTATATCAAGTAGATCAGCCAAAAAAGTAAAGTTGGCAGAGAAACGTGAAACCGCTGACAGCAGTGAAAAGACAGTGTGCTGTACCACGAGTGTCAGTGTTTGAACCGTGACGTCTCGAATAGTATTTATAACTTAAAATAAAGGTAGTACAATTGTAATCTCAACATTCACACTATCCATAGAATTAGGATACCATTTATACTGTTTCACAGAAATAAGACATGTTCTGCGAGTCACATCACATAAACAAGTCTTGCTATAATAATTTCATAACAACATCTCCTTTCTCTTCAGAACCTTATGCACAAAATCCCGATATCCACTCAACGTTTTGTTTTCAACCATGACTGTTTTAACTCCCCAAAGCGTTGTTCCCACGTGACACAATCAAACACTCTGATTGGCCAGTCTTTATAAGTCTCAATACTCTTATATTATGTGCACGATAAGTATTTTCTATATCACTTGTCCCTCGTCAGTGAGTCATACATTTTATTATTTGATATAAGTGCAACTGGTATTTAAAACAATGCATTGTCTAAACTTTAAAAAAATATTCAAATATTTGATCCTACCTCATATTCCGTTGTAACCACATCATATGAGTGTCATGATCAGTTGAACACGGGGATATCCGGTGATAAAATAGCAAGGTTTATCTTTGTACCTTGTATATATATATATATATATATATATATATACATACTATATATCTATAAGGCATGGAGTGTGTGAGCCTTCTACACCTCGTTACTTATTGCATGGCCTGATAGAGTAAAGGGTATAAAAAAGGCTGTGTTAATATTGTCTTATTTGAACAATAAATATACACTTTATTATAACGTTAATGTTGTAAAATTACGTCACAAAATAACTAATTTACATAACAATTTCGCTACAACACAAGAGGGTCCGCATCCATGTATACACAAGTGGAACCATTTTTAATGTCTTTATGAAGTTAAGAAGAAATGAAAAAGCAACATCTAGAATCTAGAAGGTGTTCACACACTTAGAAACATCTGACTGTATATAATATAATAAGATAGAACTACACCCCATCCCCACCTATCCGTATGATACATTACTATAAACAAAACAACCGTGGCTGGTCCAAAAAAATAACAATATTAAAATATATTAATATTATTAAACGAGCGTTCTCTTTCACTGTACATCCTGTGACAAAATGACTAAGAATGTTTGGACCGGGAGAGGTATCAGCCTTCAAAATGACATAAAAGTCCATAAGGCGGCTTTTGTTTCCAAGCTTCCATATCGCTGTTAAACGTGGACGGTGTAACAACGCCACGCAAGAGAGTTGAACCACTTTCACACGAGAAGCCTCACGAATATCCTAAAACATCAAAGGCCAGGGCATGGTCCCAGACAATGAAGTACTCGCCCAGGCAGGTTTCCCCAGTACCTTTCAATGCAGTCCAAGATTCGCTGAGCGGAACATTTTGTGAGAATTTCAGACGACCAATATAATATTTTATAACGAGCTAGAACGTATAAGGTTGTTGTTAGCTGGTGGGCTGAGAAAGAAACAACACTAAAATGACAGCTCAAAAGCTAAACAATTTCGTATTAACTCCGTTAACATTTAAATGTTGAGGCAAGAGATACATGTGTTAAAATCGCTAAGATGTTAACTAAATATATCTGAAGATCTTCTTCCAGCCTCGCCTACATAACACTTAATATACAGAAGCGGCATCCTTGACAAACATTCACATAAATCTCAAATATTATAATACAAATGAAGACAACTTTAATGGCAAATGTCTCCATAAAAAGTTCATTTGTTTAAGTTGTTAGTACAGTAAAAAAAAGTGCAAGCCCTATAAAGATTTTGTGTGAATGCCATGATTGAAATCCAAACTGAGATGAAACAACAAAGATTTTTATCCCGCTTGAAGACAGTGATATCTAAGAATTATAATAATCTGATAGTGTTCGGGCCGCCTCTGCCATTTTGCCGGTGATATTTGCGCTACCTGGACCACATTCTTTACTTACTTCGCGTAACTTCGGAATTTTCCAAAAAAAAAAAAAAAAAAAAAAAAATTTAATTTTAACACCTTTTCGCACTGTCCCTATTACATCGAGTCAAAACAGAAAGCATCATTACAAATGATAAAATAAAATTGTTGTTAAAAATGCCTTCCCCAAAGAAAAAATGTGACTCACGGGTTGGACGGCCACCAAAAAAATTACCCCCTTCCAACGCCAGTGATATAAAAAATGGAAACCTTGGACAGTCTCCTATGTGGCATCATCTACCATCCAACGTTTTAAGAGAAATTTTCCGGTGCTCATCCTTTGCGGACAGGTTGTCGATGGGCCAGGTAATGTTTATATGTCATTCTTCCTCTTACTCTTAAGACGATAATGTCGTAACTATTAATACTTTATCAAATGGCCTACGAGACTGATCCTGAAATAACATTCTCGGCTGTGCTTGTTGCAGGAGAACGTTGGTAATGAAAATTACATGAACAGAAAGGCATATCTATTATTATATTTTTTGGAGTGGGGTATGCGTTACTACGCAATAGTTACAAGAAACGATCGAGTACCATTGCATATATCTTGTGGATAAGGGGCAAGATGAATGGATTGCTTGATGAACGAATGAGCGGATGGATGTTTGAAAGATGGATGGATGGGAGGAAGGAAGGACGGATAAGTGAATCGACAAGTCAATGAATATTAGACATTATAGATAAATCTGTAGGTAAGCTTAAATGGATCCATAAATGGGTATTTACTGGGTTATATTTTAGCTATTCCTATACAAATGGTATACTATCAAATGTTTACCTCATTTGCATTTTTATTTTTTTTATGAAATTTAGTGGACTGGTGACTTTATTCTGAAGCACAAACAAAATCATTTATTTCTTTTGGCAATAAGCATTTTTTAAATTTGGTTTTTTTTGTTGTTGTTTTTTTGTTGGATACCAAAGCTGCTGTTGACAAAATCGTTTTCATAAAAGTTTTAATGATAATCTACTTTCAAACCATGTATTCCTCACTATTATGTACACACTCTGAACAACGTTTTCATATTCGCTTTGCAGCCTCATCTGTTGTCTACTCTTTCCAATATTATATATTCGTTCCCTCAATGAAATGTTTGATGAAATCAGGTTGTTTCCTAAAATACTATTAGATTGAAGCGTTTGCTAGAACGCACACCCTTTCTTTAGTCTTTTAAGTCTTCCCCATTTTGTTATTGTCTAAGTTGGCCTAAAAGCATTGCCAGAAATTACCACCCCCCTATTCCACCTTCTCAATTTCGATAATGACAGTGATGTCATTGGTCATGATCAAACCCAAATTTCAGGTCAGCCAAGGATAAATTCCAACAACTTAGATATATGCCGTGTGAAGAGCGAAATTTGGTCTTTTTTTACATTAAGTGCAAGGTCTTTTTAATATTAAGTACAGGGTTCATCTTTACCTACACGGTTGCCGCATTGCAAGAAATCACCTCAGTTTATCAGCTGGACTGAGGAAGCGCCCTGAGGTTCTATTCCGAGGAGTCCGCTCAGAATCCAAACTTCCGCCCACCAAACCGCGAGCCTGCTTCAGACAGGACTGCGAGTTTCTAGGACTCTTACACACCCACGACACTCCGCTAGGAAGTTCATCCCCACAACCTATAGCTGGGAAGGCTACTCCACAACCTACAGCTGGGGAAGTCCACTTTCGTTCCCGCGCAGAGAAGCCAGGAAAGAAAAAGATTGGAGGATATTCTTCGAGCTACGAGGTGATCCATCTATTACGAGCGTCAATAATTATTGATAAGTTAAATTGTAAACGACGAGAGCGTGTATTTGTCTTATTACGAAGCCCCACTTATGATGAAGATAAATATTACGTATTTAGGGAGGCCAATGTCCATAGTCATCAGAACCTATATTGTAAAACTGTATTCAAAAGTTGATCTTAGCCCTAACTAAGTGCAACGGATCTCCATACGCTAAAGATTGTGATTTCTACGAAGTGTTGTAAATTTAATCTAAATGAATAAGTTCATTTCATTTTAATGAAAATTTTCATAGACTTCTTATGAACGACATGTGAGTGCATACGAATGAAATCACGTGCCTTAATGTGTGATTCGAATGCAAACTTAAAACCCTGAAAAATGAGCATTCAATAACTCATTGGGGTTCTCGTTTTCCCCCTGTATTGAGTAATGTAAGTCATTTCACCACAATATAGAAAAAAACAACCAATAGCAACTATGTTTCTCTGAGCATCATACTATTGTAATAATGTATGAAACACTCAAGGCTATGGTATGTGATAAATCTAACTGTATTCTCCACACTACCATCTTTTTATATGCACCCCATCACATGACCAATCAATTAAATTATCCAACGAATACCCACACAGTTCAGCCTAGACGTGAAAACAAAGTCCAGTCCGTCAACATGACCGCAACACAGGACAATCAGGTCACTGTGGAGCACTTGCCTTCCTAGTCCGTCAAATAGCCAGTCATATAGTCAGTCAAATGTCCAGTCATATAGTCAGTCAAATGTCCAGTCATATAGTCAGTCAAATTATCGTAAATAGCCAGTCATATAGTCAGTCAAATGTCCAGTCATATAGTCAGTCAAATAATCGTAAATAGTCAGTCTAATAGTCTTAAATAGTTAGTCATATAGTCAGTAATATAGTCAGTCAAATAGTCATATAGTCAGTCATATAGTCAGTCAAATAGTCTTGAATAGTCAGTCTTACTGTAACAAACACCAATCCCCCATTCAATGAACACACTTCTTACATGATTACGCAACTAAACTGATACCTTATTTTCTCTCCTCAGGTGTGCACGTCCTGGTACCAAGGCTTCCGTGATCCAGTCTTATGGAGAAAAATGATCATTGAGTTTTGCGTCAGAACCAAAGACGCTATTATGACGTTTGGGATAGATTATCCAGTCGTAACAGGTACAGACGAAATAATATACATACTGGCACAACTAACATAGCGATACAACACAATTACTGGTACAAATTAGCTAATAATACAACTAACGTACAGGCTCAAATAACATACTATACCAAATTCTACACTGTACAGCTAAAATACTGGAACAACTAACATTCTAGTACCACCACTATATATTTACTTAGATAACACATCGGTAAAAATCCTATTTTTCTTCAATATTTTGAGAGCCCACGATCAATGTATTGATCATTCTGGCTCTAGTTTATGCAGAGAGGGTTCGCGATGTTTCTGTGCTTGGTTTTGAAGAGGATGCTTTCCTGCTTACCAAATTAAATGTGTCAAGTGTAACTACTTCCAGTCCCTGATTGTCTTTGGCAGGAATGAACAGTTTTTGTACTGTTTTCTTGCTGTTATTAGCCTGAACTGCCTGTCATGGCCTCGTCGCTGTCTAAGAGGGGAGAGAGTCTAGTTTCTGTTTAATGCTGGATCAGTGGACCAGCCCATTTTATCTTGAACATCACGGAGAGCCTGTATAATCGTCGTCGTTCTTCCAGTGGTGACCAGCCCAGTGTTTCCAGCATGCTGCCAACATTATCGGTGTTTCTGTAGCGGTTCAGGACATAGCGCGCTGTCCGTCGCAGGGCCGCCTCCAACACGTCGATGCACTTCTGAGTGAATGGGCCCCAGACTGATGATGCGTTATCTAAAAGTGGCCGGACAAAGACTTTACAGGCTTTTTCTTTCATGCTGGAGTTGCCGATCCTTAGATTTCTACTTAGGACCCCTAGTTTCTTGTTTGCCCGTAATCAGAAGCTATCTTTGAATGAAACAAGGCTTCCATTAGCAGTGCCGTGCTCTTTTGAGCTCGGAGACTTGTGTCAGAACTAGAGATCTCGCCCGATTCTAGTATAAACATCCTTCAGTGTTTTAAAATCACGACTACAATTTTGATGGAAGCAAAGTGAATCTTAATTAAAAGAACAAAAAAAAACAACAAAAAAACACCTATTTAAATAGAGATTTTGAGTGCTGTAATTGAGGTTTTCCCCGATGAATATACTTTTTAAATAAGTAGCTGTAATGCATAGATGTCATATCGTAATTTTTACTTTCGGATATGATACTTAATAGATTTATTTTTTTGATTGTTATATTAAATTATTTCTAAATTGTAATTATAATACTTACAAATACAAATTTACACATACTTAAAGATAAGCAGATATCTTTAATTTGTATCGTATTTTATTGGAATCGATTTCCGTACAATAACAGGGAATACCTATCATTGTTTATGAGAGCGTATTTAAAATGATCTGTGTTTTTAGTGTTTTGTTTTCACGTTAGCTCATTCTTATATTCATACATATATATATATATATTATATATTCATGTAGCAATGTACGAAAATGTATCTCAAATATGTTGTTTTAATAAAATGACTACAATTGTTTAACTACATCTGCAATGATAAGTCCAGATATTGAGGCATTTCACATTATTGCGCCCTACATTTTACTCCCAATTCTTTCTTTTCTTCAACCCCAAAACCCAAACATTCAGCATTTCTCCTTACGCCAACGACATCGGAATTTCGTTCCATTGACACTTTTGTCTATTTATAATCAGGAAAAAGGGCCATCAAGTTCCTAAAAGTATTTTCGACAAGTCTCCAGCATGTAGAGATTGAGTTCTGGAAAGTATCTCCCCAAGCTGGAAAGGAAATCGCCCGCGACTTCAAGACATTGGTGACGCGTTTGGACAACACCACTCTAAGAAACTTATACATTTCGAATCTCGAACTCGACCGGGACAAAAAGAAGATCAGTGCAAATTTAATTGAATCTGTTGAGCGGTTAATACAAAATCATCGATCGTTGCGGGTAAAAAATGATGTCCAGTTGGTTCTGCGACTTTTTAATAAAACCAGAAAACATGGAGCATTTGTATTTACTTTTTTTTTAAAAAAAAAAGTATTATTTTTATATAATATTGTTTAAAAAATAATAATTATGTCACAGATCTACGCTCCACGTATCCTTGTTAGAAATTTACTCATTCAGGTCTTATCATAATTAAGAGTAAATGTTACATCAGTAATGATGCAAATCAAAGAATATCTTAAAATACTATTTTGTGTTTAAAAAATTCATTTGTAGGTTTTTGTAATTCGTTGTGAGTATATATGTATTTGTTTTAGCCCATTAATTTCCAAGTACCCTTGCAAAATCATGAATAACTATTTTATTATTAGGAATGTCACATAGACTCGGCCTGTTTTGACCTTGACAGTGGTATAAAAATTCTTAAATGTTTAGCGGAGTCCTCTGGAACTGTTATTCAAAACCTTTCTCTGAAGAAATACTTCCGGAAGGGTATTCAAATTTACCGCGAAGGACTTGTCGTCAAAGAACTGCAGGTGACTGTCACGCCAAATAAATATCAGCATTCCTACCATTCCTGCTGTTGTTTGTCTATCTGTTACAGATAACATAAAGACACGGATTGCATTTAACAATTTTTCTTGAGATATAATATTTTAACTACCCCCCTCCCCACAAACCCTAAACGTAACCTTATCCTTAACCCTTTCCCTAATATTATGTTAACATTTGTCAAGAAGTAAAAAAAAATATATCCAAACAAATAAGTGAATACTGCTCTCTTAAGAATTGATGTATCGTAATTAATTTGCTTGTAAAATGTTTGCGTGATGACCTGGCAAACCTTCCATTAGTGCAGCAGGGACTGTTGGCCAATATATTTATATTACTTTTAAATTGTCTCAAATTTTTAAATCGTCTGTCTGGCAAATAGTTTTGTTTCATGTTTTAAAGCAAATTTTTCAGAAATTCACGAGCATCGTCCGTATTGACCTGGACTACGACACTGTTTCTGATGAATTGGTCATACTTTGGAGCCGAGGTTGTCCGAATATGTCATACCTTACACTTTTGGCTAAACGAGCTGTACCGCGCTAGCTTTTCTTAATTATTATTTAAACCATTTATATGTGACAGAGGATCACTTTCTTTTAAAAAGTTTAAATTAATCAAACATCCTTGTCATTTATGGATTAGCAACTACTGTTGTATTTATTATAATTCCAGTTGCATGTGGATTGGGAGCGGCTCTATTCTATTCATTTGGATTTAGACCAGGGCGTCATTTCGTTTTTTTTTTTAGGGGAGGGCAAAACGAAAACTTGGTCGGCTTGTTAATTTGTTTATTACTAGATGCGCAACAATGCATAGCAATTTAAATAAAACATGCAAATTAAGATTGTGGGGCCAAATGCATCACCCTGCCCCATCCTAATAACGTCCTTGATTCTGACTCTTGCGACTGTGTGTATATTTGATAGTTGTCCTCCTTAAAAAAAAAAAAGACAACAAGACTTCAGTTTAGACCTTACTGAAACGCCACATAACACTTTTCCCTCTATCAGGTAATGTAGTCACGTGTGATGCGTGGCGGGGTCTGGTGGGTTCACACCCAAATTTGTTGGTTGATCTCGAAGTCACAAAGGTCCAAACCACAAAGGGAAATGTTGAAAATCTTCTCCCCGGCTATGCCAGTTGAAAAATTAACATGGAACGTATGGATGGATGTAATAACATCGGAATTGGAGGTAGGATCAAACACAGTACGTTCCAAAAACTAACATTACTGGGAGTACCTCGTTGATAAAGCTTATGTGGTTTTGTAAACACCGCGTAGCTCTAGTTCCACAGAGGTTGGAAGGAATATGTTACGGGCAGATGTTAAGTCCAATGGGTCACTCAGCGGAGGAAAGAGTATTTCCTAATTATGTTTGATTTTCGCTCATACGTAAAAGATTAGTTGTTGGGTTTGGTGGCGGAGCTTTTCTGAAAAATGAGAAAGAGCAGCCCCAAGAGAGATTAAATAAGAAGTTTGCAATTAATCCAATTATGTTATCCTTTGTTTATAATTAACTCAGTTATGGTGTACTTGGTTACCAATTAACTTCACTATGATGTCTCTTGTTACTTAACTTCATCGTTCATCAAGTGTACTGTACCCTAGGTGAAATCTAGTAAACCAGTAACGTTTTCGATAATGATAAACAACCACATGTTCTATAGAAGGATCTACATTCGCTCCTATGAGACCAACGACAAACATCCTTTAAACTAAACGTTCGCAACCAGTCCGCTCGCCAATGGTTTTGTAGGACAAAGGGCGCGTTTTCTTACCGGATACGGGGTTGGCGACCCCCTTCGACGGTGCAAGTTGAGCGTCCCAGCATGCTGTATTTTGGAAAGGTCTGACTATGGAGTACCAGGATTTAAAAATTACAATCTGTAATTACAACTAAATTTTAATTAGTTCTAGATGAAATTTCTATTATCGGATCATTATTTGTATTGGTGCTTCGCCTCTTTTTTTTTTTTTGACGAGCTACTTTAAAATTTGATATCGATATGAATGAAAAACATGTTTTGTGGAAGGGAGAACCCAAAGTTTTGTGATGTGGAAAGCAATGGCGGCAATTCGTAAACCTCTTTGGCGGATTTCAATTATAAGCAAGTAAATAAAGAAAGACGCGTAGCCTGGATATTTTAAATAACAAAAGAAGCAGTTTTTTTTAATAACGACATATATATATATATGTTGTGTGCGTGTGTGTTTGTGTTCATTAATTACCATTAAACAAAGTGAAGATATCCCCCATGTTGTCTTCAGCTGACCAGTCTACTTCATCGTGTGGCCGGCTACCATAGAACTATTAAGTTTCTTTACCTGGATGTTGAAGGGGAATTCCCGAATCTTAATCCCATCTCAGTGCAGAACATGTTGTCGAACTGCACAAATTTGTAAGTTGGTTAGTTTTTTTAAGGTCGAATCCATGGGGTGGAGTGAGGGGCGAGACCACATCGACGGTCGTGAAGGGAAATCTTAACTCAATTACTGCTGGGATCGTAAGTGTTGAATGCTTGCCTCGGACAAGAATAAATACATACACAGCATTATACATGGGAGCAGAGTGTCTTTGTGCAGTGTTGTTGACTTTGATTTTTCGGAAAATGACTTTGTGAGGCTGCAAGAGCGTAGCTCGAGAAAAAGGGGGTGAGGGGAAACAGAGTCTTTATGATACTGTTGGAGGCTCCCTGTCACGTTCGGCTCTGCCCCCTGCATTCAAATTTAATGTATATATATATATATCATCATCATCGTCATGTCCCTTAGTCCTTTGACTTTGGGGCGTGACAGATGATATGAAAACTATCCTTCTCCATTCCTCTCGGTCTTCTGCACTACGCATAGCATTGCCTAGTTTTAATCCTGTCCACTCTTTGATGTTATCTTCCCATATTTTTCTCCGTCTTTCTCTTTTTCTTCCTCCCCTAGTTGTGCCCTGCATGATTTCTTTGGCGAGCCCTTATTTTCTGGTCACGTGGCCATACCACTCAAGTTTGCGCTTTTTTTTACAGAGACCAGGAGGTCAACGTATTGCCCAATAGCTTGACGAATCCTTTGTTTCACTTGTTCTTTGGTGATATGGTCTCTATAGCAGATGCCAAGAATGCCTCTGAAATATCTCATCTCCGTCGCCTTTATTTTTCTTTCAAGTTCTGCTGTTAATGTCCAGGACTCACAGGCATATACGAAAATGCGGAGAGGATTAATGAGCGTACCAGCCTGATTTTGGTGATGGGGGGGGGGGGGCCTATATTTTTGTCGCTCCATTTTTTCTTGAGCCTCTTTAGTGCTGTTGTGGTCTGCGCAATCCTGGCTATCAATTCGGTCTCTCTCTCTCTCTCTCTCTCTCTCTCTCTCTCTCTCTCTCTCTCTCTCTCTATATATATATATATATATATATATATATATATATATATATATTGCCACACCACAACTTTGAGCCCCTATAATATCCTAGGCACCCTTCAGTCGCAGGGATTGCAGTACCCTCGTGACGTTTCTACTTGCTGGGGGATCAAAAAGGGGTCAACTCCAACGTGAGAAAAATATTCAAAATGGTACCATTTCAACAGAAATAAGTATTAAATATTTTAAAAAAATTATAATAATTTTGTTTCAAATACATTTTAAATACGGCTTTTTTTTATAATAGTCAACACATACACTTCATCGTTAGGGGGGGTGAGGAAATGTTAATACTGATTTTGTTGGAAGTTTCTTGTGAGTCAGAAACGTTTAAGGATTGCTAGAAAGAGGGAGAGGGAGTAAAGGATACTTGCCATGCTCGGGACGCTTGTAGTCCTTAGTACGCACCAGCGAGGGTTAGTGAACCCATGCTACAATCACATCATTCACATTTATTTAACATAACCTTAGTTAACATTTTTTTTTAGGACTTATTGGTTTTTGGAGTCCAACTTCCAAACGCACATCTGTTTACTCTGTATTGTAACATCCCCCCCCCCCCTCCTTTTTTTTTTTCGTTAAAAAAATCTTTTCAGGTTGCCATTCACATGTAGGTATGAAGAACCCGACTTGGAATTTATGGAAACAGGAGTTTGGAGTCTTTCAACAGACTAATTATTCAGCATGGAATAAACCACCAGATGTTGACCCAGAAATTACAACTTACTTTGCTGTCGTTTCGAGTAGCCGATTCATCAAATTAGCTTTGCCTACAAACTACAATGTCAAAATTGTTTAAAGGCTTTCCTACAAATATTTTGCAACCTATATGTGTATAATTGTTTCTTTATATATTTATACATAGATCCGCCCGTTTACAAATTTTGAGTACACTTTTTTTTTGTTTTTTGTTGGTTAACTTCATCTAATAATGAAGCTAAAATAAAAAAAAATAAAATAAGATCAATTAATAATGAAGGTAAAATATCAAAAAGATTAAGATCGTTTAATAATGAAGCTAAAATATTAAAGAAAAATTAACTGCAATTTAAAATTGACTCGTGTAAGCTTGGATTTAAACGTTGAATTGTATAATTATCAAATTAACATATATGTGTTTCTGTAGAAGCGGCTCTGTTGCTCCGTCCCTCAGATGAAGTTTGACAAGTTCAAAAACATAAATATAGTTTGTGTATGTAATCTGCCAAATGTTAGGTGGAGAAAAGTAAAAAAAAGGCAAATTAAAATTAAAAACTCCCACACAAAAAAGACCAAAACCATAAATAATGTCATTAATAAATAATGTCATTAATAAATAATGTCATTAATAAATAATGAAATGAAGCTTACAAACTTTTTAATAGCGGCGAACATCTAGCGAATTAATCAAAAGTTAGGTAGTAATCTTTTGTTTTTTAAAATTTAGCTATAGTGTAGTCAGACAGTCGTGTGATTAAGTAGTTTGTAGTGTAGTCAGACTGTAGTGCCATTAAAAAGTAATTAGTGTAGTCAGACAGTCGTGCGTCTAAGTAGTTTGTAGTGTAGTCAGACAGTCGTGTGATTAAGTAGTTTGTAGTGTAGTCAGACTGTAGTGCCATTAAGTAGTTTGTAGTGTAGTCAGACTGTAGTGCCATTAAGAAGTTTGTAGTGCAGTCATACTGTAGTGCCATTAAGTAGTTTGTAGTGTAGTCAGACTGTAGTGCCATTAAAAAGTTTGTAGTGTTGTCAGACTGTAGTGCCGTTAAAAAATTTGTATTTGTAGTGTAATCAGATTGTAGTGCCATTAAGAAGTTTGTAGTGTAGTCAGACTGTAGTGCCATTAAAAAATTTGTATTTGTAGTGTAATCAGATTGTAGTGCCATTAAGAAGTTTGTAGTGTAGTCAGACTGTAGTCCCATTAGGAATTTGATAGTGTAGTCAGACTGTAGTCCCATTAGGAATTTGATAGTGTAGTCAGACTGTAGTCCCATTAGGAATTTGATAGTGTAGTCAGACTGTAGTCCCATTAAGTAAATGGTCCTATCACTGTAAATACTATTTCAATATTTAATATATTTGGTACAAATAAGGCCAAAATTTACACAAATTTCTCAAAATTCTCAATTAACCCCTCTGGCATATTTTCAGTCACGCAACAAGCGAGTCGTTTGCCACTTGTTGATAGCCACTGTCCTAACCGAAAAAAAAGAGTATCAAACAGTAAAGCGGGGCTGAGATAAATGCATTACTGCTGCTGCTCGTCGCTGGCTGGAAGCAGGTTTCATTTAGTTTAATACCAACTTGCTCAAATCATTTAAATAAATATAAATATTATCATCACGTCGATACCAGCTTAGCCTCACCACGTCGATACCAGCTTAGCCTCACCACTTCGATACCAGCCAAGACATCTTTCAGTACTCGGATCAGCCCTAACATACATTTATTAACGTTAATTAAAAAAAAAACTGTTGAAGTTTTCTTATAGAGATCAAAAGAATTGACCAAAAAAAAATATATTTAACATTATATTTGTCATGTTTAAAAACAAAACCAACAAACTATTTTGTACCCATGTGTGGTTGTGTCCAAGAATTCTTTTTTCCTTTTTTTGGTCGTATTTTTTTCTGCTGACTCGTGCCATATTGTGTTATGTGGCATATTGTGTTACATGACATATTGTGTTACATGGCACAGTGTGTTACATGGTATATTGTGTTACATGCCATACCGTGTTACATGACATATTGTGTTATGTGGCATATTGTGTTACATGGCATATTGTGTTACATGGTATATTGTGTTACATGGTATATTGTGTTACATGGTATATTGTGTTACATGGTATATTGTATTACATGGTATATTGTGTTACATGGTATATTGTGTTACATGGTATATTGTGTTACATGCCATACCGTGTTACATGGCATATTGTGTTACATGGTATATTGTGTTACATGGTATATTGTGTTACATGGTATATTGTGTTACATGGTATATTGTGTTACATGGTATATTGTGTTACATGGTATATTGTGTTACATGCCATACCGTGTTACATGACATATTGTGTTACATGGCATATTGTGTTACATGACATACTGTGTTACATGACATATTGTGTTACATGACATATTGTGTTACATGACATATTGTGTTACATGGCATATTGTGTTACATGGTATATTGTGTTACATGGTATATTGTGTTACATGACATATTGTGTTACATGGCATACTGTGTTACATGGTATATTGTGTTACATGGTATATTGTGTTACATGACATATTGTGTTACATGACATACTGTGTTACATGACATATTGTGTTACATGACATATTGTGTTACATGACATATTGTGTTACATGACATATTGTGTTACATGACATATTGTGTTACATGACATATTGTGTTACATGACATATTGTGTTACATGACATATTGTGTTACATGACATATTGTGTTACATGACATATTGTGTTACATGACATATTGTGTTACATGACATACTGTGTTACATGACATATTGTGTTACATGGCATATTGTGTTACATGGCATATTGTGTTACATGACGTACTGTGTTACATTGCATTTGTGTTACATTGCATTTGTGTTACATTGCATTTGTGTTACATTGCATTTGTGTTACATGACGTACTGTGTTACATTGCATTTGTGTTACATTGCATTTGTGTTACATTGCATTTGTGTTACATTGCGTATTGTGTTACATTGCATTTGTGTTACATTGCATTTGTGTTACATTGCATTTGTGTTACATTGCATTTGTGTTACATTGCATTTGTGTTACATTGCATTTGTGTTACATTGCATTTGTGTTACATTGCATTTGTGTTACATTGCATTTGTGTTACATTGCGTATTGTGTTACATTGCATTTGTGTTACATTGCATTTGTGTTACATTGCATTTGTGTTACATTGCATTTGTGTTACATTGCGTATTGTGTTACATTGCATTTGTGTTACATTGCATTTGTGTTACATTGCATTTGTGTTACATTGCATTTGTGTTACATTGCATTTGTGTTACATTGCATTTTTGATACATTGCATTTGTGTTACATTGCATTTGTGTTACATTGCATTTGTGTTACATTGCATTTGTGTTACATTGCATTTGTGTTACATTGCATTTGTGTTACATTGCATTTGTGTTACATTGCATTTGTGTTACATTGCATTTGTGTTACATGACGTACTGTGTTACATTGCATATTGAGATACATAAAAAAAAAGCGAATCGTAAGTGCAGGGGAAAGAAATATATAATGTTCATTCATACTTCATAATCCGTGATAACCAAGACATGAAGGCCAGGCTTCCTGATCAGCTCCTACCCTAGCATTAAAGTCTCCAAGATTGAACAATGCTTCGGTTTTGGGAACACATGTCAATTCTTGGTCCAGGGCCTCGTAGAACAGATCTTTCTCCCCTGGAGTCGAATGAAGAGTTGGAGCATACACACTGAATACATTGGCCTTGCCTGCAGATGATGACATCCGCAGTCGCAGTATCCTCTCCGATCCCAACGAAGGATGTGTTTAATACAGGCCAATAATTTGTTTTTTACGGCAAATCCAACAACATGCCACCTAGGTTCATCTGGGGGGTGTCCCCTGCCAGTAGAATATGTAGCTGGCTTCCTTTATGGTGCCATTTTTCCGCTAGTCGGGTCTCTTGAAGGCAGGAGATTTCAATGTTTAGTCTGGCGAATTCTTTGTCAATTACGGCAGTCTTTCTTGGGTTGTCAACCTTTTTAAAGTCGGTTTCAAAGCCAGGACTCATCGTTCTTATATTCCATGTTGCAAAGCGAAGTGGGTGAGTCTTCCTTCTATTTACTTTCTTTGCCTTATAAAAAAAAGTGCTATTCGTGAAGTGACGTCACCAGTACACTTAGCCTGGGTGGTGATTTATCGAGACCAGCTGTTGCCCAATGCAGCAGATCCCCACTCTCCACGCAACCAGTGGATCCAAGGGAATGACAATTGTCAATAAGCTTGGCACTGACTGCGTCGCAGGAGTTGACGAAAGGACCGGGCTTCGATGGCTAGGGTGATGTATATTCTAATTTAATATATCATTGTGGGTGGCTTGTCTATTATTTTTATTGTTTGGTTGAAAATAAGGGTTACTGTGTAAACGATACAATTACAACACATGAAAAGATAAGTACAATCACTGGCGACGCGGTTAGATGTATAAAGGTTGGCTAGATGAGAGGATTGGTTGATGAGCCAATGAGTGGGTGAATGAATGGTTGAAATGAAGGATAAGTTTATCGAGCACTTGACAGGTTGTTTGATTGATTTATTTGACGGAGGGAAGAAGGACAAAAGTACGGATAAATCAATGTTTTACTCTATTGACTATATAGCTAGATAATAATTGTGTTGTAGTTTAGCAATGCCACTATAATGTTATATTATTAGATTGTATACTGGATTGAATTATTTAAAAAATCCTCCTAGTGCAATGGTTGCCAAATAATTTATTGATGATGACAATATTATCTTCTTCTTCTTCCATATATTAAGGGCCCACGATCAATTTATTGATCATACTGGCTCCTATGCATGTAGAGGGGATTTGCAATGTTTCCTTTTTGTGGTTTTGAAGAGGATATTTCACTGGTTGCAAGGGCTACTCAGCGAGGGTATCACTTTGGGTTGTAAAGCCAATTTGGGTTGTAAGGTCCGAGGCACTAGCCACAATGTTCCTTTTGGAAGCTTGCTCCAGTCCATTATTATCTTTGGCAGGAATGAGCAGTTCGTGTACTCGCTTCTTGCAGGTATGAGCAGGAACTGCCTGTCAAGGCCTCGTTGCTGTCGGGGACGTGACATTAAGTAGTTTGTAGTGTAGTCAGACTGTAGGGCCATTAAGACGTTGATAGTGTAGTCAGACTGTAGGGCCATTAAGACGTTGATAGTGTAGTCAGACTGTAGGGCCATTAAGACGTTGATAGTGTAGTCAGACTGTAGGGCCATTAAGACGTTGATAGTGTAGCCAGACTGTAGTGCCATTAGGTAGTTTGTAGTGTAGTCAGACTGTAACTGCCATTAAGTTAATGGTCCAATCACTACACTACAAGTAATATTTTAATTTTACAATTGACGCAAATTTCTCAAATTTCTTAAATTTTAAATTTACCGCGCTGGCGTATTGGCAGGCAAGCAACTTACGAGTCGTTACCCGTTGATACCCACTGCCTTAAACGAACAACATCTGGGCCGCCTGGGCCATTCTGACGGTGATATTTGTGCTAACTGGGCCACATTCTTAAGTTAATTTGCGTTAACTTCGGAATTTCCCCCAAAAGCTTTAATTTAAACACCTTTTCGCATTGCTACTATTAAAAGAGTCAAAACAGTGAAATCATTTTATATAATTTTACAAAATAGTTGTTTAAACGAAAATGTCTACCCCAAAGAAAAAATGTGTCGCACGGGTTGGACGGCCACGAAAGCTACCTCCTTCCAACGCCAGTGATAACAAACATGGAAACCTTGGACAGTCTCATATGTGGCATCATCTACCATTCAACGTTTTAAGAGAAATTTTCCGGTGCTCATCCTTTGCGGACAGATTGTCGATGGGCCAGGTAATGTCTATATGTCATTCTTCGTCTTAAGACGATGTAGTAGCTATTAATACTTTATCAAATGGCCCACGAGACTGATCCTGAAATAACATTCTCGGCTGTACTTGTCGCAAAGACAACCTTGGTAATGACAGTTACATGAATAGAAAAGCAGAATCTATATATATATATAGATCTATATATGTTATATTATTGGGGGATATGCTTTGCTAACCAATAGTTACAAGACATGATCGAGTACCATTGCATATACTGTGGATAATGGCAAGATAAGTGGATTGCTGGATGAATGAATGAGCGGATGGATGTTTGAAAGATGGATGGATGGGAGGAAGGAAGGACGGATAAGTGGATCGACAAGTCAATGAATATTAGACATTATAGATCAATCCGTAGGTAAGCTTAAAATGTATCCATAAATGGGTATTTAATGGGTTATATATTAGCTATTCCTCTACAAATGGTATACTATTAAATGTTTAACTCATTTCCATTTTTATTTTATTTAAGATACTTAATGGACTGGGGACTATATTCTGCAGCACAAACAAAATCATTTATTTCTTTTGGCAATAAGCATTTTTTAATTTTTTAAAAATATTTTTTTTGTTGTTGTTGTTTTTGTTGGATACCAAAGCTGCTGTTGACAAAATTATTTTATAAAACGTTTAATTATACTCTACTTTCAAACCATGTATTCCTCACTATTATTTACCTACTCTGAACAACGTTTTCGTATTTGCATTGCAGCACCATCCGTTGTCTACTCTTTCCAATATTACATATTCGTGCCCTCAATGAAATGAGTGATGAAATCAGGTTGTTTCCTAAAATTCTATTAGATTGAAACGTTTGCTACAACACACACACTTTCTTTAGTCTTTGAAGTAGTAGTGATTCCCCATTTTGTTATTGTCTTCGTTGTTCTAAAGCGTGTCAGAAAATGCCCCCCCCCCTCCCCTTTTTCCATTCTACCTTCCCAATTTTGATAACGACTGCGCAGGTTATTTCAAACCCATAATTCAGGACAGCAAATGCTAAATTACAACAACTTAGATATATGCCAGTGGAGAACGAAATTTGGTCTTTTTCACATTAACCAAGTACAGGGTTCATCTCGCTATGAATCGCGAATGCCTGCTGTAAGAAGGAAAAGCAAGCACAACTACCTACCCGATCGGCGCATTGCAAGAAATCACCTCAGTTCAGCAGCTGGATTGAGGGTGAGCCCTGAGGTCTGATTCCGAGGAGTCCACTCAGATACCATACTTCCGGCCATCACACCGCGAGCCCGCGTCAGACTGGACTGCGAGTTTCTAGGACTTTACACCCACGACACTCCGCTAGGAAATCCATCCCACAACCTATAGCTGGGATGGCTACTCCTCAACCTATAGCTGGGAAGGCTATTCTACAACCTAGAGCTGGGAAGGCTTCTCCACAACCCATAGCTGGGAAGTCCACTTTCGTGCCCGCCTAGAGAAGCCAGGAAGGAAAAGGATTGGAGGATTATTCTTCCATCTAAGAAGTGACCCAAAACCTTGATCGATATATAACGATCGTCAAAAATTATGGATTAGATAAATTTTAAACGTCGAGAACACACATTTGTCGTGTTACAAAGCTCGACTAATGATGAAGATATATTACGTATTTACGGAAGCCAATGTCCTCTCCTCTGAACCTATATTGTAAAACTGTATGCAAAGGTTGATCTAAGCCCTAACTAAGTGCAACAGATTTCCATGCGCTTAAGATTGTGATTTCTTTGAAATGTTGTAAATTTAATGTAAAAGGAATAAGTTCATTTCATTTTAATGAAAATTTTTATAGACTTCTCATGAACGACATGTAAGTGTATATGAATGAAATCACGTCCCTGAATGTGTGATTCGAATGCAAAATTAAAACCCGAAAAATGAGCAGTTAATAACTCATTGGGGATCTCTTTATCCCCCAGTATTGAGTAATGTAAGTCATTTCACTACAATATAGAAAAAAAAACCAGCAACTATGTCTCTCTGAGCATCATACTATTGTAACAATGTATGAAACTCTCAAGGCTTTGGTGTGTGTAAAATCTAAATGTATTCTCCACACTATCATCTTTTTATACACCCCATCACATGACCAATCACTCCAGTTATCCAACGAATACCCACACAGTTCAGCCTAGACGTGAAAACAACTCCAGTCCGTCAACATGACCGCAACACAGGACAATCAGGTCACTGTGAAGCACTTGCCTTCAATACTAGTCCGTCAAATAGCCAGTCATATAGTCAATCATATAGTCAGTCAAATAGTCTTAAATAGTCAGTCAAATAGTCAGTCAAATAGTCAGTTATATAGTCAGTCAAATAGTCAATCAAATAGTCTTAAGTAATCAGTCTTACTGTCACAAATACCAATCCTCCATTCAATGAACGCACTTCTTACATGGTTTCGCCCCTAAACTGACGCCTTATATTCTCTGCTCAGGTGTGCAAGTCCTGGTACCAAGGCTTCCGTGATCCAGTCTTATGGAGGAAAAAGATCATTGACTTTTGCGGACTTCGAACCAAAGATGATATAAAACATGACGCTATTATGAAGCATGGGACAGATGATCCAGTCGTAACAGGTACAGGAAAAATAATATACACACTGGCCCAAATAACATAGCGGTACAACACAAATACTGATACAAATTAGATACTAATACAACTAACGTACAGGCTCAAAAAGCATACCAAACAAACTGTACACTGTACAGCTAAAATACTGGAACAGCTAACATTCTAGAACAACAACTATATCTTTACTGATATAACACATCGGTAACGAAAAAACTTCTAATTTATTTGTGTACGCAGTAGATTGAAAAAGCAAATACTTTCTATTTAAAAATAACTTTAAAATTTAATTAAACCAAAAACAATTTTTTTCATTGAAAGGCATTGCAACGCATGCCGGGTTCTCGCTAGTATATATATGTATAAACATGTGCCCTCAACTTAAATTGTAAATACTTCAGTTTTACTATCATACAAATACATCTGATTTATTTTAAATTAATAATATGAATTCATAGATGATAGTATTAATAATTGTCAATGGATTCTGTATCAAATATTTAAATTTAATTTCGCAATATTAACATAAAAAGGAACCCCGCCCCCACACCCCAGATTTTCGGGTTTTCACGATGAATATGCTTTTAAATAAATAGCAGTAATGCATAAATATCATATCTTAATTTTTAAATTTAGATATAATACTAAAAAAAATCTATCTTTGATTGTTATATTTAATTTATTTCTAAATTGTAATAATAACACTTATATAAACAAAATTACACATACTTAAACATAAGCACATATCTATAATTTGTATCGTCTCGTAATCGAATCAATTTCCGTTCAATAACATAAAATCCCTATCAATCATTGTTTATAAGAGCGTATTTAAATTCATACGTTTCTTTAGTGTTTCATTGTCAGGTTAGCTCATTCTTATATACATAATCCCATATATATAGATATATAATCGTTTAGCTACTACTGTAATGCGCAGTCTTGAAATCAAGGCGCTCATCATTATTGCGCACTTGCTTTAGACTCAAATTCTTTCTTTTCTTTAATCCCACTACCCATACGGTCCGCATTTCTCCTTACGCCAACGACATCGGAATTTCGTTCCATTGACACCTTTGTCTATTTCTAATCAGGAAAAAGTGCCATCAAGTTCCTAAAAGTATTTCCGACAAGTCTCCAGGATGTAGAGATTTATTTCTGGAAAATGTCTCCCCAAGCTGGAAAGGAAATCGCCCGCGACTTCAAGACATTGGTGACGCGTTTGGACAAAGCCACTCTAAGAAACCTACACATTTCCAATCTCAAACTCGACCGGGACGAAAGGAAGATCCATGCAAATTTAATTGAATCTGTTGAGCGGTTAATACAAAATCATCGATCGTTGCGGGTAAAAAATGATGTCCAGTTGGTTCTGCGACTTGTTAATAAAACCAGAACACATGGAGCATTTGTATTTTCGTTTTTAAAAAAAAAAAGAAATATTTTTTAATATATTAATGTTTAAAAAATAATAATTATGTCAAAGCTCTTCGCTCCACGTATCCTCGTTAGAAATTTCATCATTCAGATCTTATCCTAATTAAGACTAAATGTTACATCAGTAATGATGTAAACCAAAGAATGTCTTAAAATACTATTTTGTATTAAAAAATTCATTTGTAGGTTTTTGTAATTCGTTGTGAGTATATATATATTTGTTTTAGCCCATTAATTTCAAAGTACCTTTGCAAGATCATGATTAATTCTTTTTTTTTTTTAGGAATGTCACATAGAATCGGCCTGTTTTGAACTTGACAGTGGTATAAAAGTTCTAAAATGTTTAGCGGAGTCCTCTGGAACTGTTATTGAAAACCTGTCTCTGAAGAAATACTTCCGGAAGGGTATTCAAATTTACCGCGAAGGACGCGTTGTCAAAGAATTGCAGGTGATTGTCACGTAAAGTATTCCCCCATTCCTGCTGTTGTTTTTCCATCTGTGTCGGATAACACGAAGACACGGATTGCATTTAACAATATTACTTGAGATATCTTTTTTTATTTTAACTACCCCCCCCCCCCCAACCATAACCATAACCTTATCCCTAAAACTTACCCTAATATTATGTTAACATTTGTCAAGATGTAAAAAAATATTTAAACAAAAAAGTGAATATTGCTCTCTTAAGTATTGATGTATCGTCGTTAATTTGTTATAAAGCAAATAACTTGTCAAATGTTTGCGTCATGACCTGGAAAATGGTCCATTAGTGCAGCAGGGACTGTTGGCCGATATATTTATATTACTTCTAAATTGTCTCAAATTTTTACATCGTCTGTCTGGCAAATAGTTTTGTTTAATTTTAAAAAAAATGTTTTAGAAGTTCACGAGCATCGTCCGTATTGACCTGGACTACGACACTGTTTCTGATGAATTGGTCATACTTTGGAGCCGAGGTTGTCCGAATCTGTCATACATTGCGCTTTTGGCTAAGCGAGCTGTACCGCGCAGTATGTGTTTTGTGTTAGTGTTAGCTTTTCTTAATAATTATTTAAGCCATTTATATGTGACAGAGGAACATTTTCTTTAAAAAGTTTAAATTAATCAAACATCCTTGTCATTTATGGACCAGCAACTACTGTTGTATTTATTATAATTCCAGTTGCATTTGGATTTGGAGCGGCTCTATTCTATTCATTTGGATTCAGTCCTGAATGTAATTTCAGTTTTTTTAGGGGGGGGGGGGCACAACCAAAACTAGGTCGGCTTATTAATTTGTTTATTACTGGATGCGCCACAATGCATAGCAATTTAAATAAAACGTGCAAATTCAGGTGGGCGAGGGGTTGGGGGTGGGGGGTGTGGCGGCTAATGTATCACCCCGTCCCCCTACCCTTATAACGCCCCTGATTCAGTTTCTTTGCGAGTGTGTGTATATTTGATTGTTGTCGTTTTGAAAAAAAATACATAAAAAGACTTCAATTTAGACCTTACCGAAACGCCATATAACATGTTTCTCTCTATCAGGTAATGTAGTAACTTGCGATGCGTGGCGGGCTCTGGTGCGTTCACACCCAAAGCTGTTGGTTGATCTCCAAGTCAAGAAGATCCAAAACACAAGGGAAATGTTGCAAATCTTATCCCCGGCTATTCCAATTACAAAATTAGTATGGAAAGCATGGAAGGGTGTCAAAACTTCGGAACCGGAGGTAGGATCAAATACATTACGTTCCAAAAACTAACATTACTGGAAGTACCTCATTGATTAATCTTATGTGGTTTTGTACACACCGCGTAGCTCTAGTTTCAAAGAGGTTGGAAAGGAAGATGTTATGGGCAGCTGTTGTGTGCTGTGGGTCACTCAGCGGAGGAAAGAGATGTAGCCGGGTGGTTACAGGTTAAATGAAACAAACAAATGCAGGTCATGAGAACTATAGCGTTTTATTGTAGATGTACAATCTGTAGAACTCTTGTTCACGCACAATTTCATAAAATGTCCACACTCCGTAACACAGCTCAACACGTACAAGGGCCCCGGGTTCAAATTTTCCCCTGGCTTATGTAGAGGCAATGATGTCCACGTCATGAGCTGTTTTACCAGTTCCTCGTGGGACAGGCGTACCCAGCTCAGTGGTGGGACAGACCCACCCAGCTCAGTGACTCTGCATCAGGAGCGTGTTTTCTTTGCCCCATGGGTGGCGCCCTGCAACATAGGTGGCACCCAGCCACATATACAAAATTATACATAGATCCCGTAACAAAATAGTGGCACATTGACACAGAGTATTTCCTTGTTAAGTTTGATTTTCGAACATACGTAAGTGATGAGTTGATAGTGCAGTTTTGTATCTGCATTTACCCTTATAAAGCCCACGACGAACTTTGTTTATTCTAAACCTTTGCAACACGTCCGTTTGCCAATTTTTTGAAGCACATAGCGTGCATTTTGTGCTGTGGAAAGCAATGGCGGGAATTCGTAAACCTCTTTGGCTGATTTCAATTATAAGCAAGTAAATAAAGAAAGGGGCTTAACGGGATACTAGTTTTAAATTACAAAAGAAGTAGTTTTTTTAATGATAGCCCTGGTCGTGTGATGTTTCACAAGAAACCCAGATTTCTGTTAATGTTGTTTTCTTCGAGACAGCTTTGCATTGCACAGAATTACTCGGGCTAGGTACTCGTTATAAGAAAAAGTCTGGTGACAATTTGTTCAGGGAAGAGAGTGTTACGTACTGTTATCAGTATGGAGAAATTAATCTCTTATTTGAGTGTATGTCTCGTTCTAAAACAGTACACAACAAAAGACGATACCAAATGATAAATACAATAACAAAGAATACGATACTCAAACCAGGGCTAATTACAATTAATACGTTTTATTATTTTAATTATTATAAATTACAAAATCAAAAGAAATATAATTAAAACTACTGACTTACAGTATATTGTTTGGCTTGCACCGGTACGATGTTACATAAAGCACAATGTGCAAAAGGGGTACAATGATGAAAAGAAATCTACACACACACAGTAAACACAGTTCTGTCTCGTTGGTAAAAATAACACACGCGATAGTATCTCGTGACAAATGATTTGCCTCGCTGTCTGCAGATTTATCTGCAGAATTCTGAATGAAACGGACTATACTTATTTTGTTGTAAACAAGGTTTAAGGGAGACTATTAGTTTGCTACCCACACCTTAACTGCGTCTCGAGCTTGTTGTCTGCAAGAGTTCCTGCACGGGGAAAGCATGAAGCAAATATGTCGCCTGCATAACAAGGGTTATCAGTTAAATGCGTGTGCCTCTTTAGTATCCTAGCATCATACCATCGTAGTATCGTAGTATCGTTGAATCGTAGTATCGTACCATCGTAGTATCGTAATATCGTAGTATCGTAATATCGTAGTATCGTAGAATCGTAACATTGTAGAATCGTAATATCGTACCATCGTAGTATCGTATCATCGAACCATCGTAGTATCGTTGTCGATCGTCTGTATTAAAGCAATTCTGTAATCTGAAAAAAAAGAAAAAAAAGAAGATATATAGGAATTTTTTTCTCTTCTAAAAATCATAGGTCAACTCAACCTCTTTGTCACGCCAATGAACTACATAAGAAACATATTAAAAATATGTGTAACATTTTAATTATATGTGGCATTAATGGATTTTGATGTATTGGTATCTTCATTAAAAAATTTAACAAACTTCTGCCTCGCTCTTTAGCTATATTATCGGAAAATATTTAAAAACCGTAGACGAATCTCTTATTCTATATTCATATCTAACATGATTTTGTTTTTTAAGAATTACTATTTATCTCATAAAAAAATGTTTCATGCCCCTAGACCAGGGGTGGGCAAACTACGGCCCGGCAACTGATATTATGTGGCCCTCGAAGGCATTTAGAAATTTTAAAAAATTACTATGTTTTTAAGTTATTTTGTTGAATTTTACAGAATTTTATGCACCGTTATGATTTTTAAAACATTTTTGATCAAATTTCTTTCTCATTTTCTATTTTTTTAAACAGTCCTTGACCTTTGTCATGTAATGCTAAAATGCGAAACTACCGATTTTAATATAGGGAAATGTTTATCGATATTTAAAAATTGGACATAATATACATGCTGCCCCCCAATAGCTTTACCTTTGTCAATGTGGCCCTCCGCACAAAAAGTTTGCCCACCCCTGCCCTAGACTGTTTTTTGCGCAAAGTTGTATAAATATTTTCACGCTCTCAATAACGTTATCCGATTTTCCGGTTTTCAACTTTCGTCGCTGTTGAACTCAACTTTACGCTCTGTTTGTTGAAATTATGAGGAATTTTATATTGTGCGTTATATAAATCATTGTTACATGGTCACGTTACCCGCTTCTTGTGTGTGTGTGTTTGTGTTCATTAAATACCATAAACAAAGTAAAGATATTCCCCATGTTGTCTTCAGCTGACCAGTCTACTTCACCGTGTTGCCTGCTACCATAGAACAATAGAGTTTCTTCACCTGAAAGCTGAAGGGAAATTCCCAAATCTTGGTCCCAATTCAGTGTGGAACATCTTGTCGACCTGCAAACATTTTAAGTTAGTTTATTTTTTCATTTAATTTTACATATGTTATTAATCTTTAAGAAGTTTTGGATTTAGAGCTGCTTGGACAGTGAAGGAGGCATCATGACCTGGCAGGTCTCATTCACGGTGAGACCACACCGACGGACGTTAAAGAAAAGTCTTTAAGTCAATTACTGCTGTGATCGTAAGTGTTGAATGCTAGCCTCGGAAACAAAATGAATACATGCACCACATTATCCAAGGGATCAGGGTGTCTATTTTCAGTGGTGTTGACTTTGATTTTTCGGAAAATGACTTTGTGAGGTTGCAGTGGCGTATTTCGAGAAAAAGGGGAGTGCTGACAAGCATAATCGTCACGAGACTGTTGTAGGCTCCCTGTCACATTCGGTTCTTCCCCCCCCCTGCATTCAAAGTAAATATCTATATATACATACACTTCCACACCACAACTTTTAGCCCATATAATATCCTGGGCTCCCTTC
Organism: Omphiscola glabra; assembly: GCA_964017045.1. Taxonomy (NCBI): domain Eukaryota; kingdom Metazoa; phylum Mollusca; class Gastropoda; family Lymnaeidae; genus Omphiscola; species Omphiscola glabra. The sequence goes on along the minus strand of OZ024806.1, from coordinate 13,354,779 downwards.
AATCGCAGGGGGTGCAGTGCCCACGTTACGTCTCTGCTTGCTGGAGAAACGAAAAAAGGGGGGTGGGGGAAGGACAGAGAGTCAACTCCACCATATGAAAAATATTCAGAGGCGTACAATTTTAACAGAAAGAAGGATTAAATATTTTTCAAAAAAATTTAAATGCGCCTTTATATAATATTCAACAGATATACTTCGTCGGTTTGGGGGTCAGCGGTGGTTAATACTGATTTTGTTGAAGTTTCTCTGCAAGTCTGAACGGTTTAAGGATTATAAGAAGAGGTAGAGGGAGTAAAGTATATTTGCCATGCTCGGGACGCTTGTAGTTGTAGTTGCACCAGCTAGGATTAGCGAATCCATGCTACAATCGTGGTATTCACATTAATTTAACATAACCTTTGTTTAATTTTTTTTTTTAAAAAAAGGACTTATCGGGTGTTTTGGAGTTCAACTTCTAAACGCACACCGCCGTGTTAACCCTAGATTATTACATTCACCGCCCCCACAATTTTCTTTAAGATTTGAAAACCCCCAATGTAAAATGAAGTGGTGTAAAACCACGCAAGAAGTTCTTCTTAAAAAAAAACGCAATCTTAACTGGGTTAGTTAACAACAACAAACTTTTCAGGTGCCATTCGCATATGAGTGTGAGGAACCTGACTCGGAATTTATGGGTATAGGCAATTGGAGGCTCTTTACATATTTCTTTTTCAACATGGAATAAACCTGCAGATGTTAAACCAGTAATTACAACTTACTTTGCTGTTGTTCGAGAAGCCGATTCACCAAATTAGCTTTGCCCACAAACTACAATGTGAAAAATGTTTAAAGGCTTTCTAACAAATATATTGCAACCTATATGTGTATAATTTTGGCTCTATGTATTTATACATTAATCTGTACGCATACAAATATTTAGTAAAAAAACCATTTTTTTTTGGGGGGGGGGGGGTTAATATCATCTAATAATGAAGCTAAAACATTAAAAAAAAATTGAGTTCATCTAATAATGAAGCTAAAATATCAAAGAAATTAAGATCATCTTGTTACTTACCTTAGTTTAGTAAGATTAGATAATTTAATCTCCCATTTAATTGAATGGCTCTTTCTAAAACAGTACACAACAAAAGACGATACGAAAGTTTAAATACTATAACAAAGAAAACGATACCCAAACTATGGCTTATTGAAATTTAATAATTTTATTATGTTAATTATAAATTACAAAATAAAAAATAAAACTAAAGCTACTAACTTATAGTATAATGATTGGCTTGTACCGGTACAATGTTGAAGAATACACTGTCGCTCAATATATATAGCCTGTTTCAAAGACATTTATCGAATGGACTTACACTTTGTTTTCCTTTCCAGATTTCTACAGAATTCTAAGGATACAGACTATTAATTTTATTTATTTGTAAACAATGGCAAGAGAGACTATTATTAGCTAGCCACGCCCCGAATGCGATTCCGAGCTTGGGGTCAGCTAGAGCTCATTCACGGGGAAAGATGACGTACACACGTCGGATACATAACAATCGAACAATAAAGATAAAATATAAAAAAAATATTAAGTATAATTTAAAACTGACTCGCGTATGCTTGGATTTAAACGTTAAATTGTATAATTGTCAAATTAACATAAATTTGGTTCTGTAGAAGCGGCTCTGTTGCTCCATCCCCCAGATGACGTTTGATAAGATCATACACCTAATTATAATTATAATTGTGTTTGTAATCTGCCAACTGTTGGGTGCAGAAAATGAAACAAACATACAAAATAAAAATAAAAAACCAAACACAAAAAAGACCAAAAACAATAAATTATGTCATTAATAAAAAATGAAAAAAGCTTCCACCATTTTTTATAGCTGCTAATCTTTACCGAATTAATCAAAAGTTTGTTATTATTATTATTATTTTTAAAATTAAGTAGTTTGTAGTGTAGTCAGACTCTAGTGCCATTAAGAAGTTGGCAGTGTAGTCAGACTTTAGTTCCATTAAGTAGTTTGTAGTGTAGTCAGATTGTTGTGCCATTAAGAAGTTGGCAGTGTAGTCAGACTTTAGTTCCATTAAGTAGTTTGTAGTGTAGCCAGATTGTAGTGCCATTAAGTAGTTTGCAGTGTATTCAGACTGTTGTGCCATTAAGTAGTTTGTAGTGTAGCCAGATTGTTGTGCCATTAAGTAGTTTGTAGTGTAGCCAGATTGTTGTGCCATTAAGTAGTTTGTAGTGTAGCCAGATTGTTGTGCCATTAAGTAGTTTGTAGTGTAGCCAGATTGTAATGCCATTAAGTAGTTTGTAGTGTAGCCAGATTGTAATGCCATTAAGTAGTTTGTAGTGTAGCCAGATTGTAATGCCATTAAGTAGTTTGTAGTGTAGCCAGATTGTTGTGCAATTAAGTAGTTTGTAGTGTAGCCAGATTGTAATGCCATTAAGTAGTTTGTAGTGTAGCCAGATTGTAATGCCATTAAGTAGTTTGTAGTGTAGCCAGATTGTTGTGCCATTAAGTAGTTTGTAGTGTAGCCAGATTGTAATGCCATTAAGTAGTTTGTAGTGTAGCCAGATTGTTGTGCAATTAAGTAGTTTGTAGTGTAGCCAGATTGTAATGCCATTAAGTAGTTTGTAGTGTAGCCAGATTGTAATGCCATTAAGTAGTTTGTAGTGTAGCCAGATTGTTGTGCCATTAAGTAGTTTGTAGTGTAGTCAGATTGTAATGCCATTAATTAGTTTATTGTGTATTCAGATTGTTGTGCCATTAATTAGTTTGCAGTGTATTCAGACTGTTGTGCCATTAAGTAGTTTGTAGTGTAGTCAGATTGTTGTGCCATTAATTAGTTTATAGTGTAGTCAGATTGTTGTGCCATTAAGTAGTTTGTAGTGTAGTCAGATTGTAATGCCATTAATTAGTTTATTGTGTATTCAGATTGTTGTGCCATTAATTAGTTTGCAGTGTATTCAGACTGTTGTGCCATTAAGTAGTTTGCAGTGTATTCAGACTGTTGTGCCATTAAGTAGTTTATAGTGTAGTCAGATTGTAGGGCCATTAAGTAGTTTGTAGTGTCTCAGACTGTAATGCCATTAAGTAGTTTGTAGTGTAGCCAGATTGTAGGGCCATTAAGTAAAAGGTCCGATCACTGTAAGTAATATTTCACTATTTAATATGAAATTTGGTGCAAATAAGACCAAAATTAACATTTTACACACATTTCTCAAATTTATCAAAAATCTTAATTAACCCCTCTTGGCATATTTTCAGGCAACCAGACGAGTCGTTACCCACTTCTTGGTATCCACTAAACGAAGAAAATATATAAAAAAGATCAAACAGTATAGCGGGGCTGCGATGCGTTACTGCCGCTGGTCGCTGGATGGAAGCAGGTTTCATTTCTTATGATACCAACTTAAGCAAATTACTTAAATAAATATAAATACTATCATCACGTCGATGCCAGCTGAGTGTGCAACCATTTTTTTCCCATTTTGTTTTGTTGTATTTTATTTGGCTGACAATATTCGCCATATTGTGTTACATGACATATTCTGTTACATGGTATATTGTGTTACATGATATATTGTGTTACATGACATATTCTGTTACATGGTATATTGTGTTACATGATATATTGTGTTACATGGTATATTGTGTTACATGACATATTGTGTTACATGGCATATTGTGTTACATGGCATATTGTGTTACATGGCATATTGTGTTACATGATATATTGTGTTACATGGTATATTGTGTTACATGGCATATTGTGTTACATGGCATATTGTGTTACATGGCGTATTGTGTTACATGACATGTTCTGTTACATGGCATATTGTGTTACATGGCATATTGTGTTACATGGCATATTGTGTTACATGGCATATTGTGTTACATGGCATATTGTGTTACATGACATATTCTGTTACATGGTATATTGTGTTACATGATATATTGTGTTACATGGTATATTGTGTTACATGGCATATTGTGTTACATGGCATATTGTGTTACATGGCATATTGTGTTACATGGCATGTTCTGTTACATGGCATATTGTGTTACATGGCATATTGTGTTACATGACATGTTCTGTTACATGGTATATTGTGTTACATGACACAGTGTGTTACATGACTCATTGTTTTACATGACATATTGTGTTACATGATGTATTGTGTTATATGTTTTATAAACGCAAATTGTATTTAAATTGCCTAAGACCATCGGAAAACACATATAACCAACAGTTATGAATTAGCAACGAAAATCATATTGTAAAAAGGGGGGGGTCGTCACAGCATGAGGAGCTGCATTAAAGGGTCGTAGCATTAGGAGGGTTGAGAACCACTGCCTTAGTGCATCACTTTGCCCTGGGCTCTCGGTGGTGTTTAGATGGCCTTGCATAGAAATATAATAAAGTCTTAACATGCCTACACATTTGAATGCAGAATATTGAAATAGATCTTACCCAAGTAGCTCACTGAGTTCTCGGAGAGATGCCCTAAATATCTACTATCCAGCATCAAAGATTTTTTTCCCCCACTTCCCTTTGCTTGTTGCCATGTTGGACAATGGCCATTGGTGAGTTATTCGTCATGTGACCAAAAAGTTGAAATACATTAAAAAAAACCAAAAAAAAAAAAAACCGAGTCTTTGTGCAGGGAAAAAGAACACGCCGACAGATTGCGCCACCTAGGTGCATGTGCTACCTATTACTATTAGACCTGTTAGACCTATTAGACCTATTAGACATGTTAGACCTATTAGACCTGTTAGACCTATTAGACCTATTAGACATGTTAGACCTATTAGACCTATTAGACCTATTAGACATGTTAGACCTATTAGACCTATTAGACATGTTAGACCTATTAGACCTATTAGACCTATTAGACATGTTAGACCTATTAGACATGTTAGACCTATTAGACCTATTAGACCTATTAGACCTATTAGACCTATTAGACATGTTAGACCTATTAGACCTATTAGACCTATTAGACATGTTAGACCTATTAGACCTATTAGACCTATTAGACATGTTAGACCTATTAGACCTATAAGACCTATTAGACATGTTAGACCTATTAGACCTATTAGACCTATTAGACATGTTAGACCTAATAGACCTATTAGACCTATTAGACCTATTAGACCTATTAGACCTGTTAGACCTGTTAGACCTATTAGACCTATTAGACCTATTAGACCTGTTAGAACTGTTAGACCTATTAGACCTATTAGACCTATTAAACATGTTAGACCTGTTAGACCTATTAGACCTATTAGACCTATTAGACCTATTAGACCTATTAGACCTATAAGACCTATTAGACCTATAAGACCTATTAGACCTATTAGACCTGTTAGACCTGTTAGACCTATTAGACCTATTAGACCTATTAGACCTATAAGACCTATTAGACCTATTAGACCTATTCGACCTATTAGACCTATTAGACCTATTAGACCTATTAGACCTATAAGACCTATTAGACCTATTAGACCTATAAGACCTATTAGACCTATTAGACCTATTAGACCTATTAGACCTGTTAGACCTGTTAGACCTATTAGACTTATTAACATATTAGACCTGTTAGACCTGTTAGACCTATTAGACCTATTAGACCTATTAAATATATTCAGCAATAAAAAATTTTTTTTTAAAATGAACCAACAAATGATAAAAATAAATTAAATTAAATAATAAAGCGATTGACGAGAGGAATGTTTCCTGGGAACGATCTACACAGCATCTGCTAAGGTCAATCAACTTCCAGTTATCGGTCCCGAAATTCACCCACAGACGAACCACAAACAGACCTTTTGTTGAACCCAATTTCGTTTTGTTTCATCTGTGGTATTTAAATGACGATGTCCATGATAGTCAGTGTTTTTGGACACTTTTAGGGCAGCGGCTCTCAACCTGTGGGTCGTAACCCCTTTTGGGGTCGAAGGACCCTTTCCCAGGGGTCGCCTAAGATCATTGGAAAACACATATACTCTACAGCTATGAGGTAGCAAGGAAAAAAAATTTGTGGCCGGTGGGGGGGGGGGGGTCGCGAAAGCATTAGGAACTGTATTAAAGGGTCGCGGCAGTATTAAGGCTGAGAACCGCCGTTTTAGGGTATACTAGTTAACGGTAATTATTGCTAACACAGTAGTTTCACAATTTAATCTAACTTAAAACTTAAAATAAAAATAACGCACGTTCCAAACTCAAGATGTACCAACAGAATGACGGAAACATTACTGAGATCCAGTAGCAGTAAACATAATTACAGGTTACAAGTACAAGTCAAATAACACAATATTCCAAACTGCAACTCAAACAAAAAACAAAAACAAAAAAAAAAACACCCTGTAAAACACAAGAACGCATGGTTATAAAATAGTTTTGATCTAAGAAAAGATCTGATAAATACATTTTAAATTTAATATACATTTTAATAACTTTATTGGTCAGTAAACTTTAATTTGATAAACGAGATTAGTTTTCAAAAGCCGAGTCTGAAAGCTTTATGACTTTATGTAAATAAAACAATTATACTTAGACGTTAAAAAGTTATGTCCAAACCATTTAATTGTACTTGGATGTGAATGAAAAATAACGGTGTTTACACACATAATTCATGCTTTTACGGTTATATGTAATAGAGTATGAAGGAATGAATGGATACGAATAAACGAAAAAGAAGTTCTCAAATATTTATAATAAAAATAAATATAATAAATTTGGGTAAATTCGGATATGTCGTACCGCGTTTTTTTTTTACCATGGCAGCAAACTTGATTGCCGTGACCCGTAAAATTAAGAATAAAACATTAAAAAATTATGAAAAAATTTCCTAAATGTATCCCTAAACCTAACCTGAACCCTAAATCTATCCCTAATCCTAACTTGAACCCTAAATCTATCCCTAAACCTAACCTAATGAAATGAGGTACGATCTATCTTAATTAGCATACGTTTGATATTTTGGGCAAAGTTAGTATGATGAATCGCCCGATGAAAATTATAGTATTTGACATTCCAAAGACTATTACAAAAAGACAAATATTTAAGAGGTTGTACTTTCACGGTAGCCAGATAAAATAAAAATAAAGGTCAAACCAAAAACCAGAAAGATGGCACCAAAAAGACAATTATTCAATCCACTTTATGTATAGCACGCACGCCCACAAGATTACGAATTTATATCTAATTATCCGTCTCAGATTCACTATGTCTTGACTAATTTCTCAACAAATGTCTTAACTAATTAAAGTTAACATCTGAAAAGACCAATGATCAAAGTTATTAATTTTATGTCTACATTTTGAAAAAGACCAAATGTGTCGAATCTGGCCTCACAAATCCCAATGGGCGCAATGTGCTAAGAACATCTTGTCTTTTGTGTCCTCTAGTTTTACTAAAATAAACTACCACAAATGACATCCGAATAGCATTGAGCCTAATGGTACCCGGTGCGAATGGCGGCGCTGCGTGTCCGGGTCCATTTGGACTAATACTATTCGGATGTCATTTGTAGTAGTTTACTTTAGTTAAAATGAAGAATTAAGTTTACAAACGTATATTACATTCAATTATCTTTCATTTCATACCTCATTTGGTCTTACAAACCCAACAATAATATTTTAAATAGTTTTTTTTAATCCCAACCTCTAAATTCTGGTACCCGTGTACCAATGGGTGCAGCCTTCCCTGTAACTTTGTAGCACTAGGCTATGACACTAGTCTAGTACTACTAGGCATAGACTAAGGATAATGACTACTAGTTTGTTCTGTTACGGCAAGCATCTGCGACTTTATCTATAACTATTTGTATGTTGTCCGTTTAAAATAAAAAAAACGATTACTATGTCTAAACTGAGTGACTCACTCTGGGAATTCTACTCCACACAACTATCTTGAATGCCGACTAGCATCTTTTTGTTTTAAATTTTAGTAATAATAATATTACGGTTAAAGGTAAAAAAATAAAATATTAATATTACATTCAAGAATGGTTAAGTACAGTTGCGTAGCAATGGATTGGCATAGGGGAAGTTGACAAGGGCGCCGGCCTGCACCAGTTCCAAAGGGCGCCGCTAAATATCTAATTTTTCAATTTTTCAATTTATCAAGGGCGCCAAAAATAAATTAGCCAAGGGCGTCAAAAACCCAGTTACGCCTCTGGTTAAGTAGCAGGCTTCTTTGAAGAACTCCACCCAGGACAAATTGTTTTCAGCCCCCAGCTCAGGTCCGACAAAATTAAAAAGGAGTTGAAGGGATGTTAAGCGTTTAAAGAAATGTTTATTTTAATTTACCTACCTGACTAAATATAACTAACAAGGTTTCAAGGCATTAGAAATGCACGTAACAGTAACACAACTAATAACAGGTAGAAGTTGTGGTTATCGGCCGAGCTGTAGATTAATAAAATGGCATCATTTTTCATAAATTAATGTTTAAAAGTACAAATTATGCTTTTATTTTAGTATTTTGATTTTGTATACATTAACTTTTTAAAATTGGATCTCAGATCAGTAAGGAATTTTACCAGCTCAAGCTCCTGGCCAAGAAAATATTGTTCCAGAGCTCTGAATGCCTGGTTACAAATGACAATTAAAAATTAAATTCTCCTAAATCAACCCAAGTGCTATCATAGCAAATGGATGTCCCCTTACTGAAATTAAAACAAAAGATTTCAACTTTGTCATTGTTAAATTTACTTATTTACTTTAGGTCAATTACTAAATTGTTTTTCTTTGGCGACCCCTTTGGTCTACTTTTTAATAATTTCCACAGAAAAAAATCAAATCTTAGTATTATTCTGTTAGAGTACTATTATAGACTTCTAATTTTCTTCTTTTGTAGCACATAGAAGCACTTGCCTATTAATACAATCAAGATTTAAATAGGCACCTTTCAATTGAGATAGAATCACAGTAAACAACTTACATTTCTAAAGGATACAGTTACATTGTACAAGTATAGTTAAGTTCTACTCCACATTCATAAATAAAAGTCAATTAAGAAAAAAAAATCAATATAATTTTTATACTCATTTAAATTGTAATTTGAAGTACCGTTTGAAAAGTATTGAGATAGTTAAAAAGGAGAATATACAGTAGTTTTCTTCTCTGTCTGATAACTGCCAGTGGAGCCTGGGCAATTAACTATTACTTTCCAAGCCTTCTAGTCTCTAGATATCTTCTCCAGCTCTATCCAATCTTTATAACTGGGTAAATTTTTGTCAACATTCCCTTACCAAAGGAAATCATTTCTAAATTATGCATTAAAATTTGTAGTACACTCATTTGTAGTACCCTGCAATAGATTTTAAAATTATATTGAGTACAATTATCTATACTCTTATCATTTATATACTGGAACTCTAACTTAAATTCAGGTCTCAGCTATGATGAAATAATATTTTAGGGAGCGGTTATCTCCTTTTGAATATACTTAAAACATAAAACATACAAGTCCAATCACAGATTTCACAAAAACTCAGAAATAAAATTGTAAATATTTTTATTAAAAATAAGCAGTGATGAATGAAGTTATCAAAGAAGCACTACCATTAGAAGTAGTGTTTCCATATTTTAAAATACAATGTCTCAATGATCTTTGACTGTAAAGATCCTGCCATTTCATTTTCTTTCAAGTTAGAGATTGTGAATACTTGTCATTTTTAAAGTTTAATAATTTCTGAAAGAAACAAAAAAGGAATACATTTTATTTATTACTCATAAAATATGTTTAAATATATATGCACTAGAAAGGTAAGATCAAACAACCACTTAAGTGTATACGTTTATATTTCCCAGTATTCATACATTACATATATGTTGCTGGATCAGTAATGAAGACAAGAAAGTAATTGAAATCTGGAATTTTCTAATTTATTCAAGCTTTTGGTGGAAAGAGTTGGACTAATCAAAAGCCTCGCAGATTGTTATCATAGGATTTCAATTATAAATTATAATAATTATATTTGTCTATGTTAAATTGATGCTACCTTCTTTGAGTGTAAATTTGGGGTGGGAGAGTGCATGATGGATTAGTTTAATAGAAGGAGGGTGGTAAAGTGCCTATTTGCACCATTTTAGGGTGGTCACACCCAAATTAAGGAAAACCTTATAACAACTTTAATAATAATGAGGACAAAATTTCATCCTTAAATCCTTTCATCATGTTTTTTTACTTAAAATTTTGTATATTTTTTACCAGAAAAATTGTTATTTTAATTTTTGTTATTTTATGATTAATAAAAGGTAATAAAATTGGTATCAACGGAGAACTAATACGGTAATGGGATTTTATTGTGTCATTAATATTTAAGACCTTAACATTTTTTTTACTTAAGCGACTGGCTACAAATGTCAAAATAAGTATAATTTTAAAGTATCTTTGTGTATACATTAATAATATAATAATATATATAATATTAAAAGAATTATGGTAGTCTCAATAAAACAATTAAGTTTCTGCATATAACCAATTTTATGCCTATGAATTTCAAGGACACTTTAGACATAGACTGGTGAAAAATATTGTTTGATGTATTATTACATATAGTAGGCTGGTGAAAATTTATTTTTGGATGTATTATTACTATTACTGTTAGTATACTGTCAGTAACTATTTTTTTTCATTATCAATTATAAAAGGGCCTATTTTTATGGCATCCTTCCGTCTTCGCGAGACGATGGAGTAGCTATGTAGTCCTATACTTCGAAGAGTGGCTCACTAGGCAAATCCTGGTGTGACAATCACGACTGCATTTCTCGCAAGAGAATATTGATTCCTGGTTAATTTTGACCTTCCGTGCTGTTGTTCTTTTTGTTGCAAGGGCTTCGTTTCGCACATCTTCTGCCTTTTTGACTCCTTCGTACACTGCTGTTCGCCAGATGGAACGTTGTTCGGAAATGATCTCCCATTTGTTGGTTTCTATGTTGGTTTCCCTCATGATCCTTTTGGAAACGTCCATAAATCTAGGCGTGGCCGTCCAATAAGTCTTGTCTCTTCTGCAAACTCTCCATACAGCAGCATCTTTGGAATACGGCCTTCTTCCATTCTCCTTATATGGCCTAAGCAGCGAAGCGCCTCTTGCTAAGAGAGGAGAATATGCTACACATTTTGGCATGTTCCAAGAAATCTGTGTTAGGCACCTTGTCCAGCCATCGGATGCGTAAAAATGCGACGCAGACATCTTTGATGAAAGCTGTTGAGTTTTCGCTCATGACAGGTGTATGTGGTCCACACTTCCCTGCCATATAGGAGCGTACTAGGCACGCATGCCTGATAGACACTTAGTTTTGTTTTTTTAGTTAGTTTGAGATTATTCCACACCAGCTTATTCAGTTTAGCCATAGTTGCTGCTGCTTTTGCTATCCTGATGTGTATTTCTTCATCAACAGAGAGAGAACTAGAAATATCGGACCCAAGGTATTTGAAATGCTGAACAAACGACAGATTAAGGCGCTCAATAGTTATGATTAGAGGGGACCGTGCTTCTTGCATCATGACATGTGTTTTCTGTAGACTAATTAACAATCCAAACTCTTTACAAGCGTGTGCTAGACGATTAACTAGACGCTGAAGACCTTCTTCTGTGTGGGATGTTAAGGCGACATCGTCAGCGAATAGCACTTCCAGAATTATTACCCTTTTTACCTTGGTCTTTGCGCGAAGGCAAGCGATATTGAATACACCACCATCAGACCTGGTATGTATGTACACTCCATCTTCACATTCCCTAAATGCAAATTGAAGGAGCATCGAGAAGAAAATTGAGAAGAGCGTCGGTGCCAGTAAACAACCCTGTTTTACTTTGCTGCTGACTGGGAATGCCTCAGAGACAGCGCCATTGAATGTGACTGTGATGTGCATGTTTTTTGTGAAATGACTGTTTGATTGTTAGCAGTCGTGGGGAGCAACCTATTCTTTGCAACATACTGAACAGGCCTTTCCTACTTAACAAGTCGAATGCCTTTGTCAGATCTATGAAAGCAATATAAAGAGGTATATGCTGTTAACGACACTTCTCCTGCATTTGACGCAACGAGAATATCATGTCAATAGTACACATTCCGGAAGCCACACTGGGACTTGGTGCGGTTAGCCAGACTCTGCAATCGCTTTAAGACAACACGGACAAAAGTCTTTCCAACTAAGCCAACTAGAGAAATTCCTCGGGAGTTATTACAATCACTTCGGTCCGCTTTATTTTTGTACAATGTTACGATGTTAGTGTCTCTCATGTTCTGGGGAATGTGACCTATTTCCCAACACAGACAGAGGAGCTCATGAAAGGGCTTAAGCAGAATTGTTTTTCCATTTTTGAGGACTTCTGGGGGAATGCCGCCAATCCCTCTTTGCCTTCCCATCAGCAAGGTAATCTATTGCTTTTTCGAGCTCCTGCAAAGTTGGCTCTTCATTTAGTTCTTCCATTATTGTCAAGACTGGAATATTATTCAGAGCGGTCTCAGTGACTACATTCACTGTTGCGTATAGTTCAAGATAATGCTCTACCCAACGCCGGAGTTGTTCGTTTGGGTTATGAATAATTTGACCAGTCTTAGAATTGAGCGGTGCTATTTTTGAAGTGTGTGGATCTAATGCCCTCTTGATGCCATCGTACATGTTCCTTGCATCCCCGTTGCCGGAAGCCGATTGGATACGGTTGCAAAGGTCCAGCTAGTAAGTGTTGGCACAGTGGCGGGGCGTCTGCTGGACATTTTTTTTGCATTTCGGAGAGCCTGTAGTGTACGAGCACAAGGTGCAAGTAGGGCTCTTCTCTTCTTCTCTGTTACGGGTTCCATCACATTCCAATGCGCTTCTTACCAGTCATAATTTTTATGCTCCATTTTACCGTAGGCGTATATCGTCGCAGCATCTCGTAAATGAGTCCACTTAGAGTCAATAGTGCCATCGGGTGACGATTTAGCAATGGTATCCTGCAACACTTTGAGAATTGCTGCGTTTTTTCTGGATCGTTTGTGAAGTGGATGTTAATTCGTGTTTGACACTTATTTTTAGCATTATGCAATTTTTTAGGCATTAGTCGTGTCTTGCTTGCTACAAAAGAATGGTCTGTCACAGTAGGCACTGTGGTAACTGCGGGTGTGAAGTACACTAGCTAGCTCCACGCGCCTAGTGATGACGAGGTCTAGCTGGTGCCAGTGGCGGGAACGTGGGTGTCGCCATGACACTTTTGGATTTTTTTTTACATTTGAAGAAGGTGTTGGTACCACAGAGACCATGGGGGCAGTACAACTCCAGCAGACGTTGACCGTTTTCATTAATCCTTCCTAATCCGTAAAGCGAATCGTAAGTGCAGGGGAAAGAAATATATAATGTTCATTCATACTTCATAATCCGTGATAGCCAAGACATGAAGGCCAGGCTTCCTGATCAGCTCCCACCCTAGCATTAATGTTTCCCAGATTGTACAATGCTTCGGTTTTGGGAACACATGATAATTCTTGATCCAGGGCCTCATGGTACCACTATCTGCTAGCCGGGTCTTTTGAAGGCAGGCAATATCAGTGTTTAGTCTGGCGAGTTCCATGTCAATTACGGCAGTCTCTCTTGGGTTGTTAACCTGATTAATGTCGGTTTCAAAGCCAGGACACATCGTTCTTATATTCCATGATGCGAAGCGAAGTGGTTGAATCTTCCTTCTGTTTACTTTCTTTGCCTTATTAAAACAAACTCTGCTCCTCGTGAAGTGACGTCACCATTACAGCTACTTAGCCTGGGCGGTGATTTATGGAGACTAGCCCAATGCAGCAGATCCCCATTCTCCACGCAACCACTGGATCCAAGGGAATGACAGTTGTCATAACAGCTTGGCACTGACTGCGTCGCAGCAGTTGACGAAATGACATTGTTATCTGCGTCAGATCAACTTCGGGACTTCACCTCCGGATTTTACAGTTTGGGTTTACTCCCGTATTCTTACCCTAGCTTCCCGCATTGAATATGTATATTTACATCAGTATATATGATTCACTTTCAGCATCGACACTACTAAATGGGAGCAGACAGCTCAGGACAGAGTCAGGTTGAGATCAGTGGTCAAAATAGGGGCTAAATCTTATGAAGCCAGTAGGATGGCCACCATTGAAACACGCAGGCCATCCCGAAAGAACATTATTAAATCCACGACTGCACCAACTATCCCCTGCCCGCGGTGCCACAGATTATTCCGAGCACATATAGGATTGGCAAGCCACCTACGAACCCACCGCAACCCACCCCCCTAACCGGATCACTGGATGGTCCTAGTCGATTTGACGGACGAACAACAACATATGACTCACTTTCCAGTTTTTTGAACAACTTCGGTATTCATAAATTCGCGTCTCAGCCATCTTTAAAATTTAAGACATTCTTTAAAATTTTAAACTCTACCCCATACACGAACCATCGAAAATAAATTTTTCCTATTTTTCAAGGGAAAGATGAAGAAAATATGATTCAATTATTTCTTAAGTACAGTAACCATCACTAAGTCGCACACAATGCAGAAAGCAATTTTGAGGTCATCACATACAACTAAATAAATGCAAAGAATATGTATAAAAAGGAATACTTTTTTTTTACTATTTATTGTTTTTAGGTTTTCGGTTTTAATTGTTAGAAACAAATATCTTTTCGCGTTTATATCGGGAATTTCCCAAAAGCCTAAATTTAAACACCATTTTGCATTATCACTCTAAAATTTTGTCCCTACAGCAAATTTCAAATGTAGTACCTTAGAAAACCGGCAAGTAAAGTCTAAAGTAAATTGTAAAAATCATCTTGTTAGATTGTGTTTCAGCCGGGGAAAATATAATCATTTTAAAATATAAGTTTGAAAAGTTTAGATTAGATCACTCGCACTTTGTCAAATTGTTTTTTGTATCATCTCCACGATTGAAACAGCCCATTGAATTTGGCCAAAAATGCCGAATTTAAACAAAAAGAAGAAAAGTGCAGACAAGGGCGTACCGCAGACTCCGCGACGCCCTTCCTACGGCAGTGACAACGAGAAGTCTTGCAGACAACAGCATCATTCGTGGAGCCAAATGCCCCCCATTGCTCTTAGGAATATTTTCCAGAGCTTACCCGATGAGGACCGGGCTTCGATGGCTAGGGTAAGGCATATTCTAATTTAATATTTCATTGTGGGTGGCAAGTCTATTATTTGTATGGTTGGGTGGGAGATAAGAGTTACTGTGTAATCAATATAACTGATGATATGATAGTTACAATCGCTGTTGACGTGGATAGATGTATAAAGGTTGGCTAGATGAGAGTATTGATTGATGAGCCAATGAGTGGGTGAATGCAATGAGTGTTACAACACCAATAAATGTATCTATTCCTTCTACATTATGTATTAGACCACCAACCTTACTGGTCTACGCCACTAAAATGGACTCTTGTTTTCCTCGCTAAGGTTTGTAAGTCGTGGTGTCAAGGCTACTACGACCCGGTTCTGTGGAGGAAGAAGATAATTGAGTTTGATGCACACAGGACAATAGAAGACATTGAAGAGGAGGCTTTGATGTCTGAAGCAGAAGTTCCATTGGCTAACGGTACAGTAACACACAACTAGAAATACTGCTATGACTAGCATACTAGTGCAACTAACATATATGCTACTACAACAAATAACATGCATGTAAAACAAACATACCGTAACATGGAGAGTAACGGTACAACTGCGAGCACCGTCGTTGCCCATGGAGTTTGGCCGCTGGTGTTGGAACAAGCTTTATTTGGTGTAGGGGCTCAGTTGCACCCCCAACCACTTTTTTGAGAACGATGTTTGGGAGGGTGCCGCTCAAACTGCCCTCTTATGTGGTCATTGAGGAAAAAGATTCTTCTAATGATATCAGTGAAGATCGTGGCAACTCTAATATTAATTAATAATTAAATCCTCCTTATTTTCAACATGAACTGAATTTAAACGTGCACAATTTGAGACTGGATATTATTGAGGCAACCATACTCATACATTGCGCACAGGCGAAGCAGTGAGTTGAAATTAACGTCCAGCTTTCCTTATATTAAATGCTCAAAATCATTTTACTTTCATTAGTTCCACCATTAGTTCCACCATTAGTTCCACCATTAGTTCCATCATAAGTTCAACCATTAGTTTCACCATTAGTTTCACCATTAGTTCCACCATTAGTTTCACCATTAGTTTCAATATTATTTCCACCATTAGTTTCACCGTAAGTTCTACTATTGGTTCCACCATTATTTTCACCGTAAGTTCTACCATTGGTTCCACCATTAGGTTCACCATTAGTTCCACCATTAATTTATTTCACCATACGTTCTACCATTTGTTCCACCATTAGGTTCATCATAAGTTCTACCATTACTTCAACCATTAGTTCCACTATTAGTTCCACCATTAGTTTCACCATAAGTTTTACCATTGGTTCCACCATTAGGTTCACCATTAGTTTCACCATACGTTCTACCATTAGTTCCACCATTAGTTCCACCATTAGATCCACCATTAATTCCAACATTAGGTCCACCATTAGTTCCACCATTAGGTCCATCATTCGATCAACCATTCATTCAACCACTAATTCCACCATTAGGTTCATCATTCGTTCCACCATTCATTCCGCCATTAGTTCCATCATTAGTTCCACTATTAGTTCCACAATTAGCTCCACCATTGATTCCATCCTTAGGTTCACCATTAACTCCACAATTATGTCCACTATTCGTTCCACCTTTCGTTCATCCATTCGTTCTACCATTAGTTCCACCATTAGTTCAACCATTAGCTCCACCCTTGATTCCATCATATTTTTACCATTAGGTCACCAATAGATCCACAATTATTTCCATCATTAGTTCCACCCTAAGGTCCACCATTAGGTGGATCATTAATTCCACCATTAGAGGTCACCATTAGTTCCACAATTAGCTCCATCATTAGTTACATCATTAGTTCCACCATATAGGTCAATCATTATTTCCACCATTAGCTCCACCATTAGTTTCACCATTAAGTCCACCATTAGGTCCACCATTGATTCCATCATTAGCTCCACTATTAGTTCCACCATTAGGTCCCCCCATTAAGTCCACCATTAATTCCACGATAAGGTCCAACATTATGTCCACCATTAGATCCACCGTAAAATCCACCATTACGTCCACAATTATCTCCAAAATTAGGTCCATCATTAGTTCCATCATTAGGTCCACCATTAGGTCCACCATTAGTTCCACCATTAGTTCCGCCATAAGGTTCACCATTAGTTCCATCATTTGGTCTAAAATTAGGTCCACCATTAGGTCCACCATTAGTTCCACCAGTAGTTCGAACATTAGTTCCACCATTAGCTCCACAATTAGCTCCACCCTTGATTCCATCATTAGGTCCACCATTAGGTCCACCAGTAGTTCCGCTATTAGGTCCACCATTAGTTCCACCATTAGTTCCACCATTAGGTTTACCATTAGGTCCCCCATGGTCCTATTTCCCCGTCATCAAAGTCAAGCCTATTAAATGTGCATCTCTAATTTATTTCTTATTAACAGAGAGGGCCATAAGTTTCGCGAGAAGTTTCGCACCCTATCTCCAAGAATTGGAGATCCACATCAACCTGCCTATGCTTTCTTCTACGGATGTCATCGGCGAGTTCATGGCATTTGCATATCTTTTGGATGTCGCAAATCTTACAAAAGTACACATACTTTTTTTCGACGATGAAATGTTCGAAGGCCAGAGAAGTGAACGTTTCGTTGGAGTGATCAACAGACTTGTAAAAAATCAGCACAACTTGAAGGTAATATGCAGGCGGTCTCTATCCATGTCTGTCTCTCCAGCAGTGCTGATTTGGTGTACGGAGTGCTACAGGGGTCATTTTTGGGCCGGTTCTACTTACATTGTATACCATGCCACTTCTCCTCTTGCCTGGGTGGCATGCTGTTGAGAGCCAGTCATTCGCAGATGACACGCAGCTATAAAGCATACCCATCCCTCTCTTTTGGATTCCGCTGTTCAGACTGTGTGGGAGTGCATTGGTGATGTCAAGTCTTGGATGACACTCAGCAAGTTGAAACTTAATGATGACAAAACGGAAGCACTCCTCATTCACAATCACAAATCATCCTCTACCAAAACTATCCCCAACTCATTTCAAGTAGGTAACTTCGACATACAGTTTACATCCTCTGCTAGGAATCTTGGTTATATTCTTTATAACAACATGTCTCTTGATCTCTCACATTTGTCGTTCTGCATACACCCCTATCCGTCAGATTAGCTCCATCCGCCACTACCTCACAATTAGTGCAACGAAAACACTAGTCTGTGCTCTCGTTCTCTCTCGTCTTGACTATTGCAACTCTCTTCTGTCAGTTTCACCAAAACCCTTCATAGAAAAACTACAAAAGGTTCAAAATTCAGCTGCTAGGCTAGTTCTAAAGGCAAAAAACAAAAACAAAACGTTATCATGTCAATCCACTGCTCCACTCACTTCATTGGCTTCCTATACAGGCACGCGTTGATTAAAAGCTGTCTGTTCTCTGCCACAACGTTTTTTCAGATTCCTGCCCTTCCTATCTAACCTAACTTCTTTCTGTCTATTCACCCCTTCGACAGCTTCACTCCTCCGCAGACACGCGTATTCTGTCCGTTGCTAAGACACGTACTAAAACACATGGTGAGCGATATTTCTCTAACTGCGCCCCAAACAATGGAATTCTCTGCCACTTCACATCCGCAATATACCAACCATCCAGGCCTTCAAAACTGCACTCAAAACTCATCTCTTTAAACTCTACTACCCGGCTCTTTCCCCACATCTGACTGATAAACGATGCTGCTGGCTGCCGTCAATAGCTTCACATGTAAATGTTCTGGGGTGGATGGGGGAATATGCATTTGTTTGTGTTTTGTCTCTATACAGCTGTTCTTTATTACACAAATGTATTTGTCATGATTATGTCTCTTTTGCTAATATTTTTATGTACAGCGCAGTGAGCCTAGCCCTAGGCTGGGGTACCGCGCTATATAAGACAAGTAATAATAATAATAATAATAATAATAATAATAAATACTTTTAGAAATTAAAAAAAAAAGATTTTCTATCAAAGACGAATTAAGACGCACAAAAAGTAGAAAATAATTCACCATTTCTGAACATGCAGTACGCTAAGAAAGACTTTGTAGAATAATATTAAGCACTCAGTGTAGCTAAAGGTTTCAAACTGAATGTAAACGAAACTTAAACATGTTTTATGTTTTTATTAACTTAAAAAAAATATTTTAAACACTTATTTTCTTTTCGAAATGCATTTTAAACAATTTTAATAGAAAGTCTTTTTCAAAAGTTAAAAAGTTTAAACAGAAAAAAAAAATGTTCTACCTTTTAGTGTTAAAACTGTAACTTTGAAATTATCGACATAGGTAGAAATAGTTACTTTATTTAAACACCGAACGCCTACAACATCACCGCTGAAGTGACTCAACTCTTTACCAAGGCATAAACCTAAACAAGTATTTATGAGTTCACCCACGTTCCCGTTCACCAAGACTTTCGCCAAGACGTTCACTAAGACGGCGTAAACCGTGACAGTTTGATCGACAGTGTCAGCTGCCCCTGACGTCCAGCCGTTCACCGGGTGAACAGTATTCGAGCATATTTATTTCACCCGTGAAAAAAATGAAATAATAACGCTCCATCCACGATTGCACACACAAGATGAAATTAGGAGTCGAGCGAAATTCTTTAAAAAAAAACAACATTGCACATTGTGTTGCTCAAATTTGTTGTTAACCCACAACAAAACACCGTCACTGGTAACCATCGGAAAAATTCATTTTCAGTTTAGTTATATAAGGTGGTTGGTATTCTTTTTTATCATAAATTGTTTTCGGAAATACATTTACGTTACAGGCAACTGGGTTAATAATTCCATTAATTTCCAAAACAATTTAAAAAAAAATAATTAATTAATAAATAACATTGTTGTTTTAATTGAAAGAATGCTTTTTAAAAAAAAAATAAAAAAAAAATTCAAATCCAAGTTTCATTAACGCCAGTTTTAAAAGAATTTTCAAATATATCAATTGTGATTGGATTCCTCATAATTGTTTCATTTCATTTAATTTTTATAAAAACATTTTAATTTTTTTTTCTTGTTATGAAATTGTTACTGATTTGTAATATTAGGATACTTTAAGCCCATTACCTTCCACGTTCCATTACATAACTTTGATTAAATCTTATATTTTTAGAGCTTTGACATAGATTTGGCACTTTTTGAACCGGACCATGGCATAAAACTTCTCAAATGTTTAGCTGAAGCGTCTGGGAAGACCCTGGAAACATTGTCTTTAAACAATTTATTCGTGGATAGTGCTGATATTTACCAGGAAAGGCGCATTGTCACGGAATTGAAGGTGATTTTCACGACAATTTAATCCTAACATTCACAAGACCTGCAGCTGTTTGTATATATCATTTACAGATAACACTATCAATCGCAATGGTTCTCAAATAGTTTAAGCGTCATGTCCTGCAAAACTTTTCCCTCTTGGCTATAATAATTTTATATCATTTATTTTTATTATTATTATTTTTTTTTTAAATTGTCTCACATTTCTCACATCTTCGGACTGAGAAACCATTTTTCTTTATTTAAAAAAAAACCAAACAATTTCAGAAATTTATGAAACTGCGTGAAATTCACATCGACTACGCACTGGTGGCAGACGAATTAATGCAACTGTGGTCCAGAGAATGTCCAACACTTGCGTACATTAAGATTTGGGCTGTGCCGCTAAGTACAAATGCTTTTTTTTGTTTTATTTTGTTTTTTATGTATCTGGGTTCTGCTTTTTCTTAATATTTGAATCAAACGTAATTAAAAAGCTTTCGTTAAACATTAAAAAAAAATATTTTATCGATATTTTGCTTTTACGGCCACACATTTTTTTTTCTTTTCTTTTTAGCGTCTTATTTTATTTTTATTGTAACTGAATGTAGAATTATTTTGTAGTCTTTTAACTTTTCAATTTTGTAATACAAAATAGTACAACAAAAAGATCGTTCCCTTTGCTCAGTTTTTCCCAAGCTCCTCATTTCATCGGACAAACGAAAAGTCTCACTGCTACAAGTAATTATTTACAAATTAGGAAGATACTGTAAATTTGTAAAATATGCGAAAGACTATGCGATGCTTCTATGACCATATGCCAAACATCTAAAGAACGACTTTATCTCATATCATCATAGGTCATAGCGGATGACAGGCAATTTGATAAAATTAGTTTACCGCAAGGTATTTCTAATTAATGTTGAAAGGCTCAACCTGTTGATAATTGAAGTTGAGAGCAAGCAGGAATCACAAAACATTTAGACCACCTAAAAATATTCATTTTAAAAGACACGAAATGCCTAAAGCCTTTGAGACTTTTACCAACTGGAAATTTTAAGTTAATTTTTTTTTTTGGGGGGGGGGGGGGGGGGGGGGACAACTCATTTTAGGTTAAAATTTTAATAACAAGTCACGTTAGGTTACATTTTTGCGGACCAGTCATCTCAAGTTACATTTTAACGGACCGTCCTGAACTTCACGGACGGTCAACAACCCAGATGTGCATTTTTTAGTTGCATGATTGGCAATTGACCAGGGATGACTGGGGAAGAAATGAGCGGACGTTGTTGTTGGAGCTGTAGCAAATCAATAGTCAATGGGGAGGATGTGTTTGGGACAGGTCGAACTGGTCTGAATCGAACGAGAGAGACTTTAAAGATAAGACAGTCGGGTTGAAGTAGGATACATTGACAGCTGAGTTGTAGAGGGTTGTAGTAGGACCTGTTGACAGCTGAGTTGTAGAGGGTTATAGTGGGACCTGTTGACAGCTGAGTTGTAGAGGGTTGTAGTAGGACCTGTTGACAGCTGAGTTGTAGAGGGTTGTAGTAGGACCTGTTGACAGCTGAGTTGTAGAGGGTTGTAGTAGGATATATATTAACGGTATAGATGTAGAAAGTTGTATTAGTATAAATTTAAAGTATGTTGTATAGAGGCGTATAGATACTGAGCAGTTAACCATAGTCAAGTGATACTTGATAGAGATAAATAGAGTAACAGAGGAACTGGTTTTTGTTAAGTAATACATTTATTTTTTTATATTATCTGCGACACGTAGAGTTCTGTGGAATATTTACGTGTACGTTATTCTTCTGTCAGTACATCACAGACAAGAGCAGCGCTTTACTGATCATTACTCTGTAAAAATAGTCCATGACAAATCAGGAAGGAAGCCTTTCTCCTAATCTCAGTTTTTCGACAACCAACGACCTGTTTTTTTTGTATAAGTCAAGTTTTATGTAAATTAGCTGTTTGCGACTTTTCTCATAAAGATCACGTGCACGCAACAAGGTCTTTATTTGCTAAATGTAGATATTACTGGTAAGGTCCTATTATAACCATTACTAACAAGGGCCTATTATAACCATAACTAACAAGGTCTTATTATAACCATTACTAACAAGGTTCTAATATAACCATTACTTACAAGGTCCTATTATAACCATTACTCTTTCAGATTACATTATAAGAAACGAGTCGTGGCAAGCTTTGGTCGGGACACACCCACAGTTGTTGGTAGAGCTACATGCCTACGATTATTTTGAATCAGATATTACGCCTGCTATCCTGACACCAGCCATGCCGATTTACGATTTAACATGGGACACGCATAGTGGATTTACATCGGAGGATGAAGTAAGAACGCGTGTTTGAATGGATTTTGTTGGGGAGTGGGCATTAACCATTTAAATATCGGTTGTATTTAAGTCGTACGCCTGCAATTGGAAGCATTTAAAGAATGCTACACATGTTAGGTACAAGTATTGACCCAAAGATTGTGCTGTGAATAACAATGGGAAACTCGCTGTCGTCGTCAGTTGTTGTAAGTTAGTAAAGTTTTAAGGTACCGAGAAAGAGGCGTAATGATATATTTTAATAAATAGTGTAGGGTGACTGGCAGGGTTTTTTGAAAATAGAGATGGAGACGCTGTTATAGTACAGACTAGTGAAGCGTATGTCTCAGCCTTTATCTTTTCCCTTGACATATACCTATTTTTAGAGATCATCACTTGTCTCAACTAATATGGCCTTGATATCAGCATCACCGTATAAATGTGCTGTGTAATTTAATACACACCCCTCCCTTGATTGGGAAAATGTTGTTTACGTTTGAATGCGTCCCATATGTTCCAAAGAATGTCACCAGTTGACGCAATTTCTAGAATTTCTATACTAACAAACATACATATTCTTGTTAAGGCTTTAGCTTACTCCCTTGAAGCTCACGGCTAATACACTGGCAGCCTGCTGGACCGTGCCATATTGCATAGGCGTAACGTAGGCCTATCCCGCCGCTCTGGCCTCCCTCGCAAAATCTAGTGCTGGGCGCGGTAGTGTTTCGAGGACCAGGCTGCAGTGCCGGCAAGGTTGGGTCCCTGTTGCTACGAAGCCTGTACAAGTATGGGTTAGTAGGGCTCGGTTCTCATATGGGTCACCAGTCATTTGTCGGCGACCCTGTTTCCATCGGGGGGGGGGGATCCTGTCTGCTAGGATGCAGCTTGTCAGCGAATACACCCCTGGCTTTCGTGTTGCCTCCTCACTACATTTACCATTTTGTTTTTGACACCGAAATAAGTGACTGGGGATTCTGGCTGAGGCTATTCAGCCCCTGTTTTTGCCAAATGTGTCTGCTTTTTCATTACCTCTAAAGTTTACATGGCTCGCTTTCCATTTTACAATTATCTTTCCTTGCGCCAACTAGGTGAGTGTTACACGCTTTCTTTTTCAAGTACTCAAGTGCAGATTTTGATTTAGAGAAAATGACAACGTCGAGCGCAACAAGCTCGCATCTCTGCAGCGTACTGAGCACAATGTACTCAGGTCCCTGTTAGGAGCTTCCAGCTTCGTGTCGAAATTCAATGCTGCTGTACTACATTTCCCTGAAAGTTCCTCATTTGATGGCCCTCCAACTGTGTACAGGATGAACGCACCATGCCCCGCTTTTCCTTCTCTCGTGCTGGCAGAACCATCCGTGAAATCTTTCACTGTGGTTTTCACAAAACTTTCCATCGTCTCAAGGGCAGCCGCTCTTTGACCATGCGCAGGGATGCGTTTAGTCGATGCTATGTCGTTCAGAGCCAAGCGTCGGGACGTTTAGGGTCCGCATGTAGCGGAATGACTGGGGTGTGCGTCAAACCTTCTTTCTTTCTTTCTGGGGAGTTTAACTGTCCTTAAATGTAATGAGGAAACGTTTTGGTGGGGGAAATTGTAGTGAGGTAATGTGTTGGCGGGGGATATTGTAGTGCGTCGCACCAAGTTAGATAATAACGTCACAAAACACAAGCAAGGCTGTAGACCATGAAGTAAACTTATAAAATACAAAAATTACTGTAAAAACATGTACATTTTTGTCTTATTTTTTTTCAGCTGACCAGCTTTTTCCGTCGTTTGGCAAGTTACCACAGGACAATAAAACGCATGCTTTTGATCATTTGTGTGGACTTTGAAATTCCTGAAACGTTTTCAGTGCAGAACATTCTGTCCAACTGCAGCAAACTGTGAGTCAATTTGATTGTTTGTGTGATATTCACAAATGATGTTTATCACCGCTTATCACATGGGAGTTCATCACAGAGGGTGATAGGGGGTTGAGCTCATCACAGGGGTTGATAAGAAGTTGAGAGCTCATCACAGGGGTTGATAGGACAGACAAACACAGCAAAAAGACTTGGAAGGGGAAGGGTTGAGAGCTCATCACAGGTGGTGATAGTGATAAGAAGGACAACTCAGCCAAAAGACTTGGAAGGGGAGGGGTGCAAAGGGTCGTTGCTGAAATTATTACCAGGATTAAAAAAAAAAAAACGGCAAAATGTAAAATATTCTGGGGGGGGGGGGGAGCGGGCGCGGTTTGCTTTTTGTCTTCTTTCATACAGTACGCCACTTGGAGGGTCTGCTTTTTTACGTAAAACGAACACATTTGTGCATTCTGCATAAAACTCTTCTTAAAAAGTGTTGCTGAAAAAATCTAGTTTCTTATCTTATTATTTAAAATACTGTTTTGGGTATAAATTTATTTTATTTTAACTTAAAAAAGTTTCATAATATATATTTAAGACAAACATAAAATAAAGTGTCCTTGAAGTGTGTACAATCTCTTGGATTAAAACAAAAACCAAAAACGCCAATCACGATATAATTTGATTCGTTTCCATCTTTCAGACTGCCCTACACATTTGAGAATTCCATCCCAAATTCAAGAACTTGGACGCTCTCACAGAATCCCCGGAGGCTGTCACAAGAAATCATATGAACATCACCATTTGCCCAGGCCATTAGAATGTTTTAAGCTATCGTGTAACTTGCCGTTTCATCAAACTAGCTTTTTTTTTTTTTACTGCAAACTTCAAAATCCACATCCATTCTATAAATTACTATAAATAGTGCATTGTTTATTATCAACAGTTTAGGAGTTTGTTATAGTCTGGTCTGTTAAAGTAGACCTTAATATGACAGTTATCACTACGCATCAGATGTGTCAAGCTTTGTTGCTGTCTTTTTTCAATTTCTAATAGCGACCAAATTTCTATGGAGGGCAATCTTAGAGTTCAGCTTGATAATTCCACATTGTCCTGACGTGATCTTCAAACCGACTCTTGATACCAAGAAAGGTGACTATTTTCCGGCTTTTGGTCGGGCAGCCCTGGGTTTTGCTACTTGTATCTCTCGCTCTTTGCCCCTAACAATCTGTTCTTTTGCAACGCACTGCAAAGAAGCTTTTCTTTCTTTGCGTTTGATATCGCTCATGTCCGTTTATGATAACGTCAACCTAGTGAGTTCTTCTTGCACTCATTTGCGTGTCCTACCTCAGCATCGTGTCCCACAAATTACCCACAAAGGCGATTCAATGTGCACCCTTTCCCGTAAACCGTTGATAGTCTCAGGACAAAAGTCAAAATTCAACGTTTTACATTATCGCGACAACTCCCCCCCCCCCCCACACGCAGCCATGCAAACACTAGATCCACTTATTGCAGGTGGAGTAGGTCCCACATTTTCCATTTGTCCACTCCACTCATCTCCCCATCAACCATACATCTATCCTCTACCATCAATAGCAACCCATTATTTTATCATTTGATGATAATGTAGAGTTTAACCATATTTGTAAAAGAAATTCATTACCCTGGCCATCGATACCCTGTCCACGTCGCCCAAGTGCTTGTATATTTCAATAATGATTGTGGCGGGCAGTTGGCTCCATTGTGGAGGTTCTGGGTCCTTGTGGTCCCGAACTTTTGTTGATCTCCTCTTTTTGTTTGAGGTGCATATTTTTTTACTTTTGTTTTCATTTTCAGTCATTATTTTAATTGGGGCTTCAATATTCTTTTTAGTTTTATTTAAAATATATAATTGGTAGCATTTCAATTTAAATTTTAAAACATGTTTAAAATGCTAGAACAAGAACAAACATTGGTTTTTAATGAAGTTAAAAGTTGTGGCATGATTTTAAGAGCAACAATGCTAAAAAGTGTCTAAAGGTAAAAATGTTTTTGGAAATTCACGAAGTATTCTCGAAATGAGATTAAATAGTAATAGTAATAACTAGATATAGCCCGCAAGGCATTGGCGGCAGCAATGCGTGAACTCCCCGTCTACTAGATATAGCCCGCAAGGCATTGGCGGCAGCAATGCGTGAACTCCCCATCTACTAGATATAGCCCGCAAGGCATTGGCGGCAGCAATGCGTGAACTCCCCATCTACTAGATATAGCCCGCAAGGCATTGGCGGCAGCAATGCGTGAACTCCCCATCTACTAAATTTACGAGACAAAACATGAACTCAAATAACGCTCATGTATGAATACCAATTGTTGCTACATCCCTCCCCCCCCCCCTTTTTCATGATACAACACTGCGCACTTTTTATTTCACGCCCATGAACTATATTAAATATTCATATGTCGCAAACGAATACTCTTCACACCATATTTAAATTGAGACGATTTCCTTTTCCAAAAATTAAATATTAAGCACCAAACACAGTTGTTATCGAGAATTATAATTTGCGTGCTACTGAACTCATTTTTGATCTACTAGCGAGAGCCCGGCATGCGTTGCTATGGCACTCTAAGAAAGAAAGTCTTTGTGCTTTCATAATGTTTTTTGACAATATTTTTGTAAATGTTTCTTTACACGAATAAATTAGAAGGTGTTTCGATCCGTGATAGATATATAGATAGATAGATAGATAGATAGATAGATAGATAGATAGATCTAAAGAAATCTAAAGATAAAATGAGATCAATAAATTTTTCCTCCTTACATTCAGTTTATGGGACATTTAATTTGATGGTCCTCCTATTACATGAAGAAACACCTGAGAAAAACGCCCCATTTAACATGAAAAACAACCTTTACCATCATCAGATGAGAAACCAAGGACGACACCCCTTCCCTTTGCCCATTAGCCCTTCCCTGACGACTACGATACGACACCCCTTCCTTTTGCCCCATAGCCCTTCCCTGACGACTACGATACGATACAGTTTTTTCCCCCCATAGCAATTCCCCACGAATACGATACCACATCTCTTCCTTTTGCCCCATAGACACTCCCCGACGACTACGATGTGAGACCCCATTCACCTGTCCCCTATAATGGGTTGGCCAATAACCGACACTTGGAGGAGCCGGATCATTTCGAAAAAAAATATTTGTAATTAATTTTTTGTTGTTTTTGATGTCCTATATGTCGTTGTTAAATATAAATTAGTCCAATAATTCATTTTAAAAAAATAGAAAAAAATAAATTAAATAAAAACATCCCTTGTTATATCACTACCGACACCCAACCCAAGATTGATAACTATTCAAAATAAATTTAAATATATAACCAAACAAGACCACTCAATTATTTTTAAATTATCAAACTACACAAGACAGTATTTCCAAAAAAATGAAAAAAAAATTAAACTGACTGATGACCCATGCACAATGACAATCATTCTATACTGACTGATGACTACTACAAAACAAATATATCGAAAAGAAGAATAAAAAACACGCCAAAAAAAAATTACCCCCACACAATGAGAACCACTCGATAAAAAAAAACTTCCCACAAAAAGACCACTCATTTAAACTTCAAATTAACGAGATAAACTATTAGAAACTACAAGACCTTTCCATTAAAAATCAAATTAACAAATTAAACTATTAAAAACTACTAGACCACTGAATTAAAATCCAAATTAACGAATTAAACTATTAAAAATCTACAAGACCACTCAATTAAAATACAAATCAACCAATTAAACCTTTTGGTCCCAGCTACTTCGCAAACTAGTTGCGTGGTGGAAACCGACTGTAGAAACCCTCTTATGGGGCGTCTGACGCTTCCCCGGAATGGGTGGGGGAAAATATTAGGACGTAAATGTAACATCCCGACTCCCTGGGAAAGTTGGCTGCGCAAGCTTGAAACGCAGCGCTTTCGATCGACGTGACGTCCCTTAGCGGGGAAAGCCTCGATCCGCAAATCCGATGGGAGCGGTTGCGGGTGGCGGCGGTCCTAGTCCGGGAAAGTCCCTGGCGTGCCGCTGCATGGTCCAGCGTTAGGGAGACCCGGCGTCTGGACTGTGTGCAGGTGAGTCGGGGAGGGCAATAAGAGCTCACACTCGACGGCCCGCCGACGCCATTTTCCCAATGGAACATATTAAATAACCCAATTAGCTGCATGTCAACAACAAAATTAAACGAAAGCACAAAATGATTTTTAAAAAAATAAACATATTCATAACTAGATATTAAATGTATAATATGTATATATTTATTGATAACTTAGTTTTATTTAGATACATCCAATTTAAAATGTGTGTAAAGCTTAACGCTCATGTTTTATGTATCTTAATCATTTATACACAATAAAAGTTATATCCAAAATTGGTAGAGGTGAATTTTAAATTTAAATGTCAACTATATTATTAGATGTTAATGAAAAAATTTCATCGGCTAATTCATTATGTAGTAGCATATTCTAAAGTCATTTTTGTACACAAAGAAAAACACATCAAATTTTTTTTTTGGATATTGTAGGATTGTAAAAACTACATTTATGAATTGAAAAAAATAAAGGACAGAAATGTTAATGTTTGAAGCTAATGATAAAGTCTAGATGTCGTTTTCTGCTAGCCACCAAGGATTTTGTGACAGAATCCATTTGTTATTCTCTGTGAAATCATCGACGTAATTGGCACATTTGAATGGCAGTCTGAAAGATAATTTTAAAAAAGTATAAATCTTGTTACAAAGTGTTTTAGTCGAAAAGTTCATTCATAGTTTCTGGAACCTTTAAGCAAATTATACAAGAAGGATTTATCAAAGTCAAAATTTTCGTCAGATAGTTAAACTCTATGACATATAAGTCATATAAAAATGTCAATCAAAGTTATTTACTATATTATAAAATCGATAACATGATACATATTTAGAATATACCGTTACACAGAACTATGGGTGGACCGGCAGTCAGGCCCTGTTGATTAAGCACCACGAGAAACGGGGCGCCAAAATTTGTTTACATAAAATACCAAGTCTTTTTAACTCATGAGCTGACATAAGGGTCTATGATATACTTTGGTTTTTGTGGCTAAATAATAATTCGTAGTTCAAGAAATTAATATTATAAAGCGAATCGCAAGTTTAAAGTTACTAAAGGGAGGCAACGCTCAAAATATTATTTTTACATCCCTCATGACGATGCATAAATATATTTTGTTATTAATTATTTTTAAATGAAAATAAATTGTCAGGTGTTTTTACTTCTCTTTTTTTTTCATTTCTATAAAATTACTTTTTACCATGTAATCTCCTCAGAATCAAGCAAGAGTACACGTATTCAGTTAAGTGGTTCAGAAAATGAAATTTTCAAAACAGAAACAAAAGAAAGCTGTGTATAGGGTTCCACAAAATATTACACCGATGCCGATATAAAAAAAAACAACTTTGGCATTAGATATGGACGCAGACAATTTTTATTAACAAAAATCATCAGTTTTACAATAACAAACTTAATTTATAAACTACATCTTTGCCTTCAGATCTCACTAGGTGTCACAATCACAAACCAGTTCATAAACTACATGTTTGCCTTCAGATCTATTCTAAACCTTAAATTCTCCTCTTGATATCTCGAATATAAATGTTTATTCAACCGTAGAAATTATTCCTAACTTTAAAATTTTAGTAAACCAAGTCAATAATTGTGAAATAATTTAGTTTACAAAATATTTTGAAAAAATTAGGGAAATATCAGTTTTTGTGTCTAAATCCCTTCTGCTGGTGATTTCACAAAGACTCTTCACACCAAAACGGGTTTTTGACAAGTTTTACCGTCTTTTGAATCGTTACAAAAATGGAAGATACTCCTCACATAAATTTTTCACTCGAAAAAAAAGCTAATTGTGAAAATTTCAAGAGATAGCGAGAGAGACAGAGAGAGATAAAGACAGAGTGGTTATGTTATTTACCATCAACATGTCACTGTTTTGAATGTAAACTGTTATCACATAAAAAACATTTTGCATTGAGATAAGGGTTTAGTGAGAGGTCAAATGTTGCATAAAAACCTGCTTTGCCATTAATGATACACTACACAAAGAGTTGAAAAAAAATGAAGAGAGTTTATATAAGATAATAGCAGAGATATATTCCATAAAAATGCATGTAACATTTTACAAATGCCTCATCATCTAAAAAGTGATAGCTTTTGTCATGGTTGTGAACAGTGCGTTAATGCTTAACCAGGGGCCTTAAACCATAATATTTCAGCAAAGCTTCAGCAGTTTCATTCAGTGAGGTGAATTTGGTGCAAAAATAAACTGTACACAAAAAACAAAACTGATGCATAACTTTATAAAATCATATTAGAAGATAATATTGATTCTGTCTTTTAAAGGTTGATACTGAATTTCACATATTTCAACACTAATGATTTCAAATTTCTCAGCTGAGTCACATCACTTTCTCAGTTCAAGTATATAAAAATCATAGAAAACTTAACAACTGTGCCTCAATGCAGGTTAAAGGCTTTGCATTCACCCGAGTTTTGGAACAGGTGTGTTGCGAATAATTAGATTTAAGTATGTGATAAAAAGACTTTGGCTTGAGAAACTATGTATGTTTTAAGCAATTAATGTTAACACATATAAACATTCCATTCTCTCCTAAGGGCAAGTGGTGAATGAATAATACCTATACATTTAAACATGCTATTCTCTCTTAAAGGCAAGTTATGTTTATCGCAATCAAACTATAATTTTCTGTACAGCATTATTAATATTTTTACTTTCAACATTGAAATTGGAGCTCAGGCTTTCAGGTTCCAAGTAAAAAAAAAGCATAAAAATTTGCGAATGATAGCCCATTGTTACAGTCTGCTAGCCCATTGTTACAGTCTGCTAGCCCATTGTTACAGTCTGCTAGCCCATTGTTACAGTCTGCTAGCCCATTGTTACAGTCTGCTAGCCCATTGTTACAGTCTGCTAGCCCATTGTTACAGTCTGCTAGCCCATTGTTACAGTCTGCTAGCCCATTGTTACAGTCTGCTAGCCCATTGTTACAGTCTGCTACCCAATAATAATCCATTCGCAACCCTATTCTAGTTCACTTCCAAAAGGCTGGGAACTTTAGGTCTATAAACTTGGTTAATCCATGGTTTTGTTGATCAGACCTTTAACTTTGACAATCAACAAAACCGGTGGAAGCATTAGGGGCTCTTTTAGATTGGGCATCGACAATCCTTAAAACGCTCTCGCTATGAATATTATGAACAGGGGCTGATGAGGTCAGGGCCGTTAACTCTGCTGATGGACTAGCCAGTTCCCTAACAAGACACGCCACAAGCTGTCTGTTTAAGACAGATACAAATCCTGCAGACAGAGCAGCAAATGTCTCAAAAAAAATCGTAGACACGGTTCGTGTTTCTGACTCCGTAGCTCCAGCGACTCTTCATCTTCATCGATTGAAGGATTACAAAAAAATCTCCCTCCTTTGTCAATATCAAATTGCTTTGTTTGTTGATCACCTCCAGCCATTTTCACAGTCTTCAAAAGTGGTTATAAAGATCAGGGGAAGATAAACAAGGATGGATAACAACTAGGGCATTCTGAAAAAAAAAGAAGATTTGTCGCATATAAATTCAGGAAATTAAAGAAATGTCCCTAATGTTAAAATTTATTTATTTCATTAATAAAATTATAGTATGAATATGGGTCAATCGATACACCCTTATAACTATTAGTCTTTGTTTATCTTTTAACAGCTCATAAATACACTGTTTAAGAAGAGGAATTCCGATTTACCAATTGATTCAATTCAAAAGTTAAAATGAATAATTGTACGAACAAATAAGTTTTTAATTTTTTTTGTTTACAATTATATTGTTTAGTCGTATTAAAATTTAAAAAAAAATATCTGCTTATTCAGATGTTTTAATGATTTAGAAATGCTTTTTTTTTTTTTAAACGTTTATTTGCAAATAATTTCACATCCCTCTTGTAAATAAAAAATATGTTTAAAAAGATGGCCGCCATTTTTTCATAACATGTGAATTTTTATTTCGTGTTTGGTATCGTACACGATAGACTTAGCCCATAGTGTTAACAATACGCGCTTTTTACTTTGAAGTAATGAATTTGGCTTAACATAAAGTTTGACCGCTCTCCGTGATATACAAAAATAAAAAAAAAATTAAAATTAAAAAACGCCATCAATCGACATGAGTTTACACTTACCCAATTTCGTGCTCCAACTCTACGTCTGAGACGGGACTGAGCGACCAGCATTTATACAATCGTGACCGCAATTCTTCAGCTTACACAGTTTAATGCAGAAACGTAGTTATTATCATTAGAAAATGACGCATAGGAACGCCAAAGTCGGACACGTGCCGAAGGCCGCCATACACTGCTCTTCACAGAAATGTACCACCGGAAGCGCGTATCGGACAGACCCAGCCAAGTCATTGTCATTGCAATGTGCCGTCATCCTCGTATCTTCAAGAAGTAGAATACTCTCGTGATATAGGAAGAAATAGGATACTCTCGTGATATAGGAAGAAATAGGATACTCTCGTTATAAGGGAAGAAATAGGATACTCGCGTGATAAGTGAAGAAATAGGATACTCTCGTGATAAGTGAAGAAATAGGATACGTGCGTGATAAGTGAAGAAATAGGATACGTGCGTGATAAAGGAAGAAATAGGATACCCTCATGATAAGGGAAGAAATAGGATACTCGCGTGATAAGTGAAGAAATAGGATACTCGCGTGATAAGGGAAGAAATAGGATACTCGCGTGATAAGGGAAGAAATAGGATACTCGCGTGATAAGGGAAGAAATATGATACTCGCGTGATAAGGGAAGAAATATGATACACACGTGATAAGGGAAGAAATAGGATACTCTCGTGATAAGAGAAGAAATAGGATACTCGCGTGAACAGGGAAGAAATAGGATACACGCGTGATAACGGAGACCCTCTGTGCTTAGAATGGGAGGCGCATTGCATTACAGGTGATAATCATCTATCTGTAATGTCACATGCACAAACAAAACGGACTTACAGATGTGTGCATTTAGACAGCATGCTCTGCACTGTAGTTGTATCCAAATTTGGAAATTGCCCTAAACTGTAAAGGTACAGATGTTTTATCGTTCTGTGGTAGTTGGCGACACGATTAAGGAATCTGATCAGCTAAAGATACAATGTAAAAAAAAAATATAATTACTTTCTTTTATAGTAAACTATGTGATACATATAAGCAATGTATATAATATAAAAATACTTCAATTACATATTAAAGTTAACATAAACCAGTTTTAAAAGAAGTTTAAGTTCATAAACTACAACGTTATCTGTTAACGGCGGGCAGTTAACATTAAAAATGTGTATCATTAAATTCATTTAAAATATTGGGCAGGCATTGCCTTTAAGATTATTAATATTGGAGGTCCCCCCCCCACCCCCCCGCTTCAAAGGAAAGTAACACCGTCTATTCCAAAGATTTCTCGATCAACTATACCCCAACAGACACCGCCTTTTTCAAAGTTATCTTGATCTTCTATTTCCCCCAGACACCACCTATTCAAAATTAATCTCCATTTACTATTTCCCTCTGAAGGCGTGGACGCGGTAATTCTGAAAGTATACTAAATCTTTTAATGAGTTTCCGTAACTAAAAATCATATTTTAGGTAAATGTATTTTGTAAAGAATCTCATTCAGCACAGTTATCGGGAATTTTGTTTATTGAGGTTAAGGCGGGGGGCTGAAATTTAAAAGAATAGGTTGTCATCGGCTACGAGTGCCAAGTTTCCGCTCGATAGCTTGACGGGAGATGGGTCAATTAGCCGACCAAAAAATTTACCAGCCATCCAATCAGCCACTCACCAACAAAATTGATGCCAACATATAGGTTTCAAAAGCGTGCAGTTTTAAATTAAAAAAAATATGCGCTCTCGTTCCAAAAGCTAATAAGTCAATCGGGACATTAATTATTGCAAGTGGTTAAAAAGATGGACGAATTCAACTGCTTGAAAGAAAAAAAAAACCACCTCCGATAAGAGCTCATGGAAGAAAACTGAACACAACTAAATTAGCTACAACCTACTTATGTCAATATGTATACAGAAATGTTCAACTTGCGACCGCCTTCCCCTCCTTACCAAGTTAATTCCTTACTTAGAAGAGAAAAATAGCGTTCTTCTTTGTTGAGGCAAAAAGGTTACCATCGCAAAACGATATTTTAGCAATGACAAGGAATATCTCATTAGGAAATGGCGTCAGCGGGCTGTCGAGCTTACGCTCCTAATGCCCTCCCTGGCGTCCACCCACACCCGCCAGCCGCCGGGTGTCCCCGGCGTCGGGCCGTGCGGGAAGACGTCAGAGACCTCCCCGGGCGTTGGACGCCCCCACCAGCGACTGCTCGATCGAGTTCGCTGATGGAGGCCCCCCCCCCGTCCGGAGACGTCACGTCGATCGAAAGCGCTGCGTTTCAAGCTTGCGCAGCCAACTTTCCCAGGGAGTCGGGATGTTACATTTACGTCCTAATATTTTCCCCCACCCATTCCGGGGAAACATCGGACGCCCTCTAAGAGGGATTCTACAGTGGGTTTCCACCTCGCAACTAATTCACGAAGTAGCTGGGACGAAACGGTTGCCTTGGAGCAGCTTTCTCAGGGCTGCATATTTAGAATCACCGGCCATAGGCTTCCACCACAGCCTATCGCCTCATATCCCTTAACGGCAACTTGTAATCATGATCCCTACCCTGTGTTTGCCTTTTCTTCCCCCTGTGAAGCATCACAGGTGGCAGCCCTGTAGGAGCTGTTTATTCCAGCAACTACCATGCATGGCCGTGTCTGCCACGCGGGACACGCAATGGTGGTAATGTGCCCCGGGTTAACGCCGAAGGGGTCGGTGGCCAGCGCTTCCAAATCGGCAAGCCACTACAGACTTGTCAATCGGAATCCCGGGGGAGAGCAATGACAAGGTGAAGTCTCTATATTTATATATCATTAATCAGTATTTCGAAAGATCGTTTTCCCCTGCGCCATTCATAGCTCCTGCACTGTCGGTTGTTTAAAACAGTCCCAGTGTAATAAATATTTATAGAGTTCTGCTTCGGATATTTCCAGACAAAATATGCATGTTCTTAATAATGATGTGTCTGTCGTATAACACATCCGACAGCGCTGAAAGGTCGAGTCAAATCGTGCGTTTGTGAAATTTAAAAAGAAAATATATCAGAAATGTCCCGCCGTGTCTAAAGAAAACACTTTTTTGAATAGGTTACCGCGCATTGAAATTGAATTGAAATTATGAATACAAATAATTTTTTTTTTCGATTGTGCCCGTTGCAGGTGTGCGATATAATAGCAAAAAAACAAATCACGAACAATGATTCTAAGACTTCATCGTACCTCTAATTCCGTTGTATCTACAAATGTGTACCAGGATAAATTGAACAGGGGAATAGACGGTGATAATATGTCAAGCATTCGCCTAGTGTCTTGATGCGCTAAGGAATGAAACTCAACCAACAAATTTCGGTGCGTTCTGACCAATGACATCCACGCCTCGCAGCTTATGACGTTACCTGAAAGGGTGGAGGGTATTGAGTGGAGGGTATAACAGGACCGTGTTAGTAATGTGTAAATTGAACAAAAATACACTGTATTGTTGTGTACACAGTAAAGGTGTACTATTACGGTACAAATAACGTTATTACAAAATAAGATGGCGTATATATATATATATATATATATATATATTTTGCTTGCATCCGTCCGTCACGATGTGACGATGGTTTAGAGTTCGCAGGACGAAATCCACAAGGCCTGGGATTATTCTTTTAGGATTATAAGCTGGTTCCCAACAGCAATTCACCTCTCTTCACGCCGCTGGAGAGAGGGAACATCATGTGGATGATCCAGCTTGGCACCAGTGGCGTCGCAGGAGTTGTCGGAATGTTTCAATGTATCAATGTCGGGACTACATCTCAGTATTTGAATTCAGAGTTTCCTTCGCTTAGATGCTTTGCCGTCGAAGGTTAAAAAGTCCCATCCACCCGGGGTGCTGGTGATGTTTTTGCTTGACTGGGCTTTGGTGGGGATTGAACTCCAGACCATCAACGTGAGATTTGCTCAGTTTGGCACACACACAAAAAAATGTGGTTGTTCCGTAAAATTTATAGAATTAAAGCTTTTTAAACGACAGTTTCCTTTCAAACATACAAGGTTAAATCTTTTTAAATTTATGAAACGTCTATAAATGACCAACCAACAATCAAACATACTGCGACGCAAATATGTATCAGCATGAAGCTTAATGCGCGAGAGATTCGGACATCCCGTGACCCAGGTTTTGACCAATTCTTCTGACATTACACCGTAATCCAAATGAATACAAGAGAGGTCTGTGAATTTCTGGAAATGTTAAAATGTAAAAAGAGTATTATTAGCTTTTCAGGGGGCTTAAAAATTAGGTCGAAAAACAATTTCAATAAATTAGCAAAAGACTCTGCTGGAATGAGGGTTGTCCAGGTCCTTACACTCGTATTTGATTGACAACCAGTTATTTGAGAGAAACTTGATACTACTGTTTCAAAAAAGGTTTTAAAATATGCAGCAACCGGGACAGTTTTCAAATAAAAAAATGACCAAGCTAATATAAACTATCATGATGGAAATGCAATATCCTTATTTAATTGTAAGTGATAGTCAAACAACAACATCAAGTGAATAATGATATTAAAGTGATGGGACAATGACCTGCAATTCTGTCCCTACCCGCCCGGCTCGATCGAGAGACATTCCATTGTGTAATAAGCCATTTAGAGATAGGTCTTCAATGGTAGCTGCAGAGGCCTCAGCTAAACATTGTAGAATTTCTAGACCAGTTTCAAGGTTAAAAAAGCCTTGCATTCGAAATTTCTGGAAAAAAAATATTCTTAGAATCATCATTATTATGCAATAAAACATTGAAAAAAATAGACTTAAAATACCGAAATAGTGCAACCGTTTACATTGTCATAAAACTGAATTAAAAGGGAAAAAACCCATCAAATAATCGCTTCATTATTAACATATTTCCTTCAGACTTACGTATAAATACTTAACATGTCAAAAATGATAACATATTTTATCAGTATATCTCGCTTGTTTCTTTCTTTCTTTTATTTTTATGAAGTTTTCAACCAGAATACATGGAGCCTAGAGCCATGCCACAATACACGGAGCCTAGAGCCATGCCACAATACACGGAGCCTAGAGCCATGCCACAATACACCGAGCCTAGAGCCATGCCAAAATACACGGAGCCTAGAGCCATGCCACAATACACGGAGCCTATAGCCATGCCACAATACACGGAGCCTAGAGCCATGCCACAATACATGGAGCCTATAGCCATGCCAAAATACACGGAGGCTAGAGCCATGCCACAATACACGGAGCCTAGAGCCATGCCACAATACATGGAGCCTATAGCCATGCCAAAATACATGGAGCCTATAGCCATGCCAAAATACACGGAGGCTAGAGCCATGCCACAATACATGGAGCCTAGAGCCATGCCAAAATACATGGAGCCTAGAGCCATGACAAAATACATGTAGCCTAGAGCCATGCCATAATACACTGAGCCTAAAGCCCTGCCAGAAAACATGGAGCCAAGAGCCCTGCCCCCCAAAAAAACCCCCAGAAACAACGTCACAAACACCATCAACTAAACGGACACACGCTCCTTCCGATCCCAATGCCTATCCCAGGTTTCTATGTATCCTGGTGCTATCTCCTAGATAATTAACATATTGTATATTATGTGTTTACCTTAAGCCAGTGCTGATTGTGTAGTAATCGCTTTAGAGAGTCTATTAATTCTTTTTCCATCTGCTGTCTGGCCGTGTCTAGACCTAGATAGGAAATGAATATATTTCTAAGTTTGGTGCTATCCAAACACGCAGAGAACTCTATGAAGTCATTGATGATTTCGGTTTCATAAGGCTCACAATCTAGCATGAAGTGAAGTTCAATTTCCTGAAGAGAAGTCGGGAACTGTTTAGTGAATTCGATCGCTTGCCTTCCTAAAGACAAATAAATTAGAATTTTTTAATTCACAAACGGAAAGTAAGGTCCAATTTTGCAACTTAAATTATGGTGATCAAAGAAAAGATAGTGACTATAAAGTATTTACCTTGGCTGGGTACAATATATGACGACTTGTTGACCACGCCACTTTTTATAGTCTACAAGTAAGATATTTGTTATAGACGAATAAATGTTAGTTTGTCCCAATATTTTAGTTATACTAGAATGCCATTCTCAGATAAATTATTTGTGTAACAATGTTAGTTTACCGCTGAATTTATTATACCTGTATGTTAGGTGCTCCTGTAGGGTACCTTCACCAGTAAGTGTTTTTTTTTTCTTTCTTTTTTTTTTTTGTTTAAACCGATGTGTTAGTTGTATCACTAAATCAGCTGTACCAGTGTGGCTAGTTGCACAGGAATGTTGGTTTTAACAGAATCTTATTGTAACAATGTATATCAAATCAGTTAACGTACCATATGAAATTTTTAATGCTGTTTTAGACTTATATAAAGAATGAAATTCGATATCTTGTTTTTTTCTGAGTCCGCGGAACGTAACAATGCGTGACCTCCAAAGTTCTGGAACGTAAAAGCCTTGGTTCCAGGTCTGGCACACCTTAGAAAAGAAAATAAGTGTGTATTATAGGGGCATGGTCTTGTAAGTGAGATTAGTAGCATGTCCTGCTAAATGAGGTCTGGTGATTTAGTTTAGCAAACGTAGTGATGTCAGAGACCAATATGTTTTAAAATAATTTTAAAAAACGTCAGTGTCGGCGCATATATAATATTCGAAAGATTAGAAAAATGGGCGTTGCTCAGAGTCGGCTCATTATGGAGTAGATCATCGGTTTGTGATATGTGAAGCCATATACAGTCACTAGTCGACTGGAAATCTTATACACCACAAGTGGCTGGGCAATACCTTGAAATTTTTTATTGTCAATAACAAATTAAGCAATTCACTCTTTATCCTTACATAATTTATTAAGTTTGTTCACACATCCAACCTCTCATTCATTCCTTCATCATGGCACCCATCATTAAGTTTGTTCACACATCCAACCTCTCATCAATTCCTTAATCATGGCACCCATCAATAAGTTTATTCACACATACAACCTTTAATTCATTCACTCATTAACCCACTAGTCAATCTACTATCAATTATATTTTGGTGAGGTCCGAACCCACGCTCTCTACCATGTCGGCCAACAGACTAGCAATACGCCCCACCCGTTTGGCTGTAAAAAAGAAATGTTATTAACGTTGGGCTCGCAGGCCACCTTTGCATGGCCCGAATTTGACAGGTGCACAATTATTTTTATTGGCCATTGAGTAATGTCAACAGTTTTGGTCTCTATTGTGGTCTGGCCTATTGAAGTAGAACTCAATAAGGGC
Source organism: Omphiscola glabra (assembly GCA_964017045.1). NCBI lineage: Eukaryota > Metazoa > Mollusca > Gastropoda > Lymnaeidae > Omphiscola > Omphiscola glabra. Next base: position 13,314,670 of record OZ024806.1, on the reverse strand, counting down.
GGTAATAACTCCGCATCTGACGCACGAAGCTCTGATTTTGTCTTTATTTGTCTACATTAAGGACCAACTTTCTGGGGATAGCAATCTTAGCGCAAAGCTTGATAATACCACTCTGTCCGAAAGTGATCTTTAAACCGACTTTTGATAGCGAGCGAATTTACTGCTTTCCTTGGTTGGGGCTGGGCAGCCCTGGTTTTCTCTTCTTGTACCTCCTTGTTCTTAGCCCCTAACAATCTGTTACTTTGGAACGCATTGCGTCGCAGCTTTTCGTCAACTAAGAGAGTGCTTCTTGCACACATTTGCATGTATTACCTCAAATTCCAGCCCCGTAAATATCCGCACAGGCAGTTCACTTTTCACCCCTTCAAGTGTCCGGTTGATAGCCTCAGGCCACATGTCCGAATTCGACTTTGTAGACTTATAAAGTCCAAAAAACATTAAAAAAAAACATGCAGCCATTGTAAACGCCAGAGCCACTTATTGCAGGTGCAGTAGATCGCACATTTGTCCATTTGTCCAGCCTACTCATCGCTCCATCAACCATATGTCTATTCACGTTTCAATATATAGCACACCATTATCATATGAGTTGTTAATTATAAGTGCTTAGCCCTAATGTTAAATACAATTTCTTACCCTGGCCATTGATACCCTGTCCACATCGCCCAATTTCTTGTAGATTTCAATAATGATTGTAGCGGGCAGTTGGCTCCATTGTGGAGTTTCTGGGTCCTTGTGGTCCTGAACTGTTGCTGACGTCATCGTTTGGGTTGACTTGCATATTTTTGTACGTTTGTTTTCCTCCATTTTAATTTTCAGTCTTTGTGTTTATATTTAAACACTATAATGATTACTATTTTTCAATCTGATTTTTTGAAATGTTTTTGAAATTCTTTTGAGAGCGACAATGCTAAAAAGTGTATCAAGCTAAAACCTTTTGGAAATTCCCGAACTAAACGCAAAATAAGTAACAACGAAATTTTAAAATAATGACACTCTTTTACTTCTATATTAAGGGCCTACGATCACTATATTATTCATTCTGGCCATGTGTATGTAGAGGGTTTTTGCAATGTTTATGTGCCTGGTTTTAATGATGATATTTAACTGTTTGCCAGGGCTGCTAAGCGATGGTATCATCAACTTGGGGTTGGAAAGCCTGAGGCAATGGACACTAATGTGTCACGTGTTGTCGCTTTAATTGTCATTTTGGAAGCTTGTTCTAGTCCCCGATTGCCTTTGGCAGGAATGAGCAGTTCCTCTACTGTGTCATTGTTGTTATTAGTGTTATGAGCCGGAACTGCTTGTCATTGCCTCGTTGCTGTCTATGGGTGAGATGGTTGTCTAGAGCACATGTTTTAAATTATGTTCTTGAGCTTCGTGATGAAATCATAGCGTTTTTTTTTAAATCAAGGGGCAAGACAGCAGTTCGAAGCACTTTCTGCGATCAAAAATGAACTGAAGAAAATATCTTACTTGAATGGCATCTTTTCCATCTTGAATGAGTTAAATTTATCACCCCAATGACTAAATGGAACATGCCTCGATTTGTCTGACAAAAATCCGATCGTTCCAAATGAAACTCAGTATCAGGATAAAAATAAAATTAACATGTTGCCTATACCTTATCTGATTTCCTTGAGGTACATGCCATTGAACCAGAAAATAAGGATTCTAATAGTAAAATATGATCCCAAATCGTCTGTTTTCTTTGTAGAAACTGATCTTTATTGCTTATTCTACTTCCACATTCTTTTATTTACCTCACATCACATGATCACTCACTCGATTAATCCAACCAATAGTCACACCTTTAGGTTTAAACATTCATCAAAACAACTCACCACGTCGTCCCGTCATACAACATCACAACAATTCACCAGGTCCCATCAAAACAACATCACAACAGTTCACCACGTTTGAAATTAGTAAAACACAGTAAGGTTAAACCTGATAAAAGGAACGCAACAAAACAACGAACGTGTCGGCAGGAAGCCTTCATCAGACGAAATTTGATCGTACTGTCCAAATCTACCGGACCTGACAACCCTTTTGCACTTGCCAGTACCCCATTCACTGTCAAAGTTGAAGATTTATCTGAAATAGCACAAGAGGATTTAATTAAACTTATTAAAAGCGATGCAGCGAGAACCGATTCCTCTGCAATGCCCGTTCCAAAAATGTGGATCAAGTGTTGGCATTCGTATCGTGTTCTGTCTGAGACTGTGTTCCGTCTTTTTCTTCCATTTCAAAAAAAAAAAAAAAAACCCATAAATTTGTGAAACTGGGTTTTAAATCTGGTTGGTTATCAAGCCTACATACAGAATTCAGTCGACTCATTTTGGAAGATGACCTTCGCTCTGCACTTGCAAATAATGCCCTGAAGTTTTCTGATATGGGTAGAAAGAAGCAATATCAACCTTCAATTTGGAAGGTTGAGAACCACTGATATAACAGATACGCGGGTTCCAATTTCAGAATTTACAAACATCCACCTTAGAATCGCTGGCAGCAAAGAAACTGAAATCAAATGTTTTTTTTAAAGAACACAACATGCTGCATGTGAACAAAAAAAATTAAACGAAAGCAGAAAATTGAATTTGAGTTTTATTTTAAAAAGGAACTAGATAATAAATATATGATATGTATACATTTATTTATAACTTTGTTTAACTTAGATGCATAAAATTGTAAGAGTTCGTAAAGCTTAACGCTCAATTATTATGTAAATTAAGCATTTATACAAAACAGTGATATATTCAAAACTTGTAAATGTTAACAATATTATTAGATGTTGATGGGGGAAAAAAAGTTTTAGTTGCAAATGTATTAATCGGCAGCATAATAAGCCATAATTTTACACAAAGAAAATCATAAAATAAAAACGTTTTGATATTGTAGATTTGTAGGAGAAGCTGATTATATGAATCAAAAGGGAAAAAAAAAAAACAAACAACGTTAGCACAAGAAATCTTAATGTTTGAGGCTAATGATAAAAGTTAGATGTCGTCTTCTCTGAGCCACGAAGTTTCTTGTAACAGGCCCCAAGCGTCTTCATATGTGTAACATTTGAATGGCAGTCTGAAAGATTAAAAAAAAAACCAAAAAAAACAAATCAAGTTAAAAAGTGTTTTAGTCGAAAAGTTCATTCATAGTTACTGCAAACTTTAGGCAAATACAAGAATGATTTAGCAAAGTCAAAGTATCCGTCAGATCATTAATCTCTATAACATTTAAGTCACATAATGATGTTAATTAACTGTATCTACTATGTTATGCGTTCATAAATACGATACATAATTAGAATATATAGTTACACCGATCTATGGGTGGACCGGCAGTCAGGCCCTGATGAAAATTTAAGCAAAATCATAACGTGCTTAATAAGGCATCACGAGAAAGGGCGGCACCACTTTTTTTAAACATAAATTATCAAGTCTTTTTTTATTCACGAGCTGACACAAGGGTTGATAATATATTATTTTTTCTGTCATCATCATCGCCTGTTGTCCCGTCTGGGACATAGGCCACAAACAAAGGCTCTCCAGGCATCCCGGTCTTGGGCCAGTTTCTCCAGCTGTCCATTATTGCGCCCACTCTTTTTGGTGTCTGCCTCTCATTCCCTTCTCCCAGTCATTTTGTGTCGACCTCCTTTTTGTCTTGCCCTGGGTGTTCCAATGGAGGGCTTGTCTCGTGATACATGTGGGCTTTCTGAGGGTGTGGCCGCGCTGGAAGACTGACTCTTCCACTGGTTCTTGTTGTGTGCGCCACCAGATGTCCTCGTTGGTGATAACGTTGGGCCCACGGATTCGTAGAATTATTTTTTCTGTGGCTAAATAATAATTCGCAGTTATAGAAATTCATATTATAAAGCGAATCGCAAGTTTAAAATTTATTAAAGGGTGTCAGCACTCGAAATATTATTTTACTTCCTTCATGACAATGCAACAAATATATATTTATAAATTATTCATTTTTAAATGAAAAAAAATGACATGAGTTTTTACTGCTCTATTATTTCCAATTTTTTTGGTTTACGTTTTACTCTTTAATTTTCCCAGAATCGAGCAAGATGAAAATTGTATTCAGTTGACGAGTTCAGGAAAATAAAATTATCAAAACAGAAACAAAAGACGCTGTGGATATAGTTTCACAACATATTACACCGATGCCGAAACAAAAACTTAAACAGTGGACACAGCCACTTTTTAACAGCTAAAACCCTCAGTTTCACACTCAGAAAATGGTTACTACACCACATCTTTGACTTCAGATCTCACAAGGTGTCACAATCACAAAATTGTTCATGAACATTGTCTTTGCTTTCAGATCTAATCCAAACCTTAAATTCTCTCTTGATATCTCGAAGGTAAATATTTATTCAACATTAAAAACAATTCCTAAATTTGAAATTTTAGTAAACCGATGCATTCATTGTAAAATCATTCAGTTTACAAAATATTTTTTAAAAAAATTTGGAAAAAGATCAGCAGTGTCTAAATCCCTTCTGCTGGCGATGGATGTGGCTTATTGGATTGCTCGTGTTACCAAAGACTGTCCACACCATAACGGGTTATTTGGCAAGTCTTACCATCATTTGATTAGTGACAAAACTGGAAGATACTGTCCACAGAAACATTTCACTTTAGAAAAAGCAAATGGCGGGAATTTCAAGAGATAATGAGAGAGACAGAGAGAGAGAGAGAGAGAGAGAGAGAGAGAGAGAGAGAGATAATGACAGGGTAGTTATTATATTCACCCTCAAAAGGATCAGTCACGGTATTGAATATAAACTGATATCACATAAAAAATCTTCACATTTTGCAATGCAAATGAGAATGCCAATTAAAATTTCCCGCGTACTTGTATCTTCAAGAAATAGGATACTCCCGCGACAAGGGAGACTCTATGTGCTTAGAATGGGAGGCGTATTTCCCACACTGATAACCAATAATCTCCAATGTCACATACACATACAAAACTAACTTACAGATTTGTGCATTTAGACAGTATGTTCTGGACCGCTGTTGTATCCAAATTTGGAAATGTCCCTGAAAGGCGCAGGCACAGATTTTTAATTGTTCTATGGTAGTTGGCAACACGATTAAGTAATCTGGTCAGCTGAAAATAAAAAAAAAATTAAAATATTTACTTTTCTTTATAGTTAATTATGTGGTTAAATGTCAACTTCTATGTCCTCAGTTACCTCTTCTGTTATAACGGTTGCGATTGTAACATGCATTATGCTATCTTTGTCATTGTTTGTATCTGTACAGTTATTCCTTTGTTAGTAGTTTTTTTAATATTGACATCAGCCCCCTAATCTTCCTACCGAAGATAAGTTCACACGGTGAAATTAACGTAGTCTCATTTGGAACTTCCCGATATGCGAATAGAATTGCTGGTAAAAATCTATCCCAGTTGTCTGGTTCTTCATTAGCAACTTTTCTTAACATTCCCTTTAAAGTGCCATTCAATCTTTCCACCATTCCATTCAATCTTTCCACCATTCCATTCAATCTTTCCACCATTCCATTCAATCTTTCCACCATTCCATTCAATCTTTCCACCATTCCATTCAATCTTTCCACCATTCCATTCGACTGTGGCTAATATATTGATGAATGATTCATCTTTATATTAAAAAGTCCACATACTTTTTCGTACAGATCTGAGGACTATAAAGTTCATAAAGTGTATAAATATACTAACTGATGTACCCGGCTTTGCGAGGAACTACATTCATTCAAGTTTTACATAACAGCCTGGTTTTTAAGGTGTCATCTACATTTATTACTGGGGGTGGACCCTGCAATAATCCTTAAATTACATATTTAATTTAAAATTAACATTTTAAAACTATAAAGTTCATAAACTGCAAAGTTGTCTCTTAACGGGGGCAGTTAACGTTAAACTTTTGTGTAGCTTTATTCTTTTAAATATTGGGCAGGTATTGATTTTAAGATTATCAATATTGAAGCCCCGCTGCAAAAGAAAGTAACACGGTCTATTCCAAATTTATATAGAAATACTATTTCTATCAGACACCGCCTATTGAAAAGTTATCTTGATCTACTATTTCTATCAGACATCGCCTATTTAAAGAAATCTCGATCTACTATTTCCCAAGACATCGCCTATTTAAAGTTATCTCTATCTACTATTTTTCTCAGACACCGTTTATTCCAGTATTTCAGATGCTATACTTTATCTTTTAAGACGTTTCCATATCTAAAAATACTATTCAAGGTAACGGTATTTTGAAAGAATTTCATTCAGCGGATTTTTCGCCATGTTGTTTCCTGAAATAAACGGAATCATATATTTGCGTCTTCTTCCCCTTTGAAAGACAGTAAAAAAAAAATTGTTGTGGGGTTGGGCTGGGGCTGAAATTTGAGAGCAGGTGTTGTCGTCGGCTACGAGTCTATGAGTAAAGTTTTAACCGGATCGCTTGACAGGAGATGAGAAAATTAGCTGTCTGAAAGTGTTGCCAGGCAGGCAACCAGCCACACACGAACAGAATCGAAGCTAATATAAAATTTAAAAAGCGTGCACTAAATTTTTTAAAGAAATAATATGCGCTCTTGTTAGAAAATCTAATATGTAAATTAAGACGTTAATTATTGAAAGTGGTTAAAAAGATGGATGGAATAAATTGCTTGAAAAAACAACAACTCTGATAAGAGTTTATGGAAGAAAACTGAAACCAACTAAATTAGCTGCAGCCTAAGTATGTCAATATTTATACAGAAATTGTCACCTTGGGACCTACTTCCCTCCCCAGCAAGTTAATTTCTTAAGTATTAGAGAAAGATATCGTTATTTGTTGTGAGAAAGATATCGTTATTTGTTGTGAGAAAGATATCGTTATTTGTTGTGAGAAAGATATCGTTATTTGTTGTGAGAAAGATATCGTTATTTGTTGTGAGAAAGATATCGTTATTTGTTGTGAGAAAGAAATCGTTATTTGTTGTGAGAAAGATATCGTTATTTGTTGTGAGAAAGATATCGTTATTTGTTGTGAGAAAGAAATCGTTATTTGTTGTGAGAAAGATATCGTTATTTGTTGTGAGAAAGATATCGTTATTTGTTGTTAGAAAGATATCGTTATTTGTTGTGAGAAAGATATCGTTATTTGTTGTGAGAAAGATATCGTTATTTGTTGTGAGAAAGATATCGTTATTTGTTGTGAGAAAGATATCGTTATTTGTTGTGAGAAAGATATCGTTATTTGTTGTGAGAAAGATATCGTTATTTGTTGTGAGAAAGATATCGTTATTTGTTGTGAGAAAGATATCGTTATTTGTTGTGAGAAAGATATCGTTATTTGTTGTGAGAAAGATATCGTTATTTGTTGTGAGAAAGATATCGTTATTTGTTGTGAGAAAGATATCGTTATTTGTTGTGAGAAAGATATCGTTATTTGTTGTGAGAAAGATATCGTTATTTGTTGTGAGAAAGATATCGTTATTTGTTGTGAGAAAGATATCGTTATTTGTTGTGAGAAAGATATCGTTATTTGTTGTGAGAAAGATATCGTTATTTGTTGTGAGAAAGATATCGTTATTTGTTGTGAGAAAGAAATCGTTATTCGTCGTAAGGCAAAAAGTTTTTGATCGCGAACCTATATTTTAATAAGGAAAACATTAAGTCTCTATATTTAAATATTATCAAACATTTTTTTCCAAGATCAGTTGTGTGTGTGTGTGTGGGCTTCATTTAGACCTCCAGCGCTGTCGGGTATTTAAAACAACAAGTTAACTTGGTATAATCAATCTTGAGAGAATGCTGCTTCGGGTATTCCCACACAAAATATGCATGTCCTTCAAAATAGAATATTTCGTTGTAACGCATAGCGCTGAAATGTCAAGTCAAAACGGGCGTAGCAAAGATAAGCATTTTATATCAGAAATATGAATAAAAAAACACTCTTTTAAAAAATTTATCACTTACTGGAATTAATTTGTAATTAAATTGAAATAATAACTAACAAACAATTTTTGCGTTGCAACCTTTGCAGGCTTACGATATAATTGCAACTTGTACTTAAACAAATTAAAGGCAAAAGCAAAACAAAAAAAAAAAAGTTCCAAGATTTTATCCTACCTCAAATTCACTTGTATTTTTAAATGTGTACCAGGATAGGTAGACCAGGGGAATAGCCGGTGATAATATATCAACCAGTTGCTTAGAGTCTTTGATCTCCGAGGCTTCAAACTCAACCAACAAATTTGGATGCGTTCTGACCAATGACTTCCACGCCTCGCAGCTTACGACATGCCCTGATTGAGTGGATGGTATTGAGTGGAGGGTATTGAGTGGAGGGTATTGAGTGGAGGGTATTGAGTGGAGAGTATTGAGTGGAGGGTATTGAGTGGAGGGTATTGAGTGGAGGGTATTGAGCGGAGGGTATAACAGGAGCTTGTTAGTAATGTGTAAATTGAACAAATATACACTTGATTTTGTGTGTGCACTACAAAGGGTGTAAGATTACTAAACACATAACCTATTCACACCGTAATGTTACTACAGCACAGGATGGCGCATGCAGCCGCAATAGGAAACTTTTTAACGTCTTTATGATGATAGATATATTTTTAAAAAATGCTTATATAACTTATTCACTCACCTGGAAGCATCAGTCTCTAAATGAGAGGATAGAATCAAACCCCGGTACATAGAATACTAAATTTATGACAAACAAAACAAATTGTGGCTGGTCAATCAATTTGCAAAGATTAAAACACATTAAACGACACCTCTCTTTAACATTTACAAGTTTAAAAAAAAATAAATATTTCACCAATACGAATAACCAACAAGCAATCAAACATACAGGGATGCACTTGATCATGAGCACACAGCTTAATGAGCGAGAGATTTGGACATCCCGTGACCCAGGTTTTGACCAATTCTTCAGACATTAAGTTGTAATCGAAGTTAATGCAGGAGAGGGCTGTGAATTTCTGAAAATGTTAAAATATGAAAAACAAATGATTAGCCTGTCATGAGGTTGAAAAAAAAAAAAGACTAAAAAAAAGTTTCAATAATTTGGCCAAAGTCTCTGCTGGCATTGGGGGAAAAAGGGGGAGGGTGATTAGCCCGGTCATCACACTCAAATGTGAGACGTATTGGGCACGATATTTAAAAAAATCTAAACTTACAAGTAAGAGAACCAGGGTTCTATTATTTTTAAAAAGGATATTAATATACAAACAGCAGGACAACTGTTAAATAAACGCGATTACCAAGTGTAGTTATAAGATAAGCAAGTAAGATTACAAAATAAAATGATAAGATAACAAGATAAAATAAGCGTTCGTGATGTGAATTCTGTGCCATTATGTTATCTTCAAGTGATAGACAAACGACAACATCAAGTGAATAGTGATATTAAAGGGATGTGAAAATAACCTGCATCTCTGTTAATACCCGTCCCTCTCGGTAAATGGACATTCCATCTAGAAAAAAGTGAGGCAGAGCTAGGTCTTGAATAGTAGGTGCAGAGGCCTCAGCTAAACATTTTAGAATTTCTAGACCACTCTCAATGTCAAAGAGTGCAGGCTCTGTTATAAATTTCTAAATAGAAGAGTTATAACAATTATGCAATGCAACATGAAAAGAAACATATTTAAAAGTACCGAGATATCGAAAACCATTTACATTGTCATAAAACTGAAGTTAAATAAAAAAAACAATTAAAAAACGGATAGCTTCAAAATTAACAGATTACCTCGCAGACTTAGATACATATATATAAATATTTAACGTGTCAAAAATTTTATTTAGAACTTTTTTAAAATTGAAAAAAAAAAATGAAATTGTCAAAAAGATTTAATGAAGCCCAGAGCCCTGCCAAAATATATGACGCCTACATGCCTGAGAGAAAACCAGTAGCCTAGAGGCTTTCCAGAATACATGTAATCTAGAGCACGCCAGAATACATGAATCCTAGAGCCTGCTAGAATACATGGAGCTTAGAGCTCTGCCAGAATACATGGAGCCTAGAGCCCTGCCAGAATACATGGAGCCTAGAGCCCTGCCTAAATACAAGGAGCCTAGAGCCCTGCCAGAATACATGGAGCCTAGAGCCTTGCCAGAATACATGGAGCCTAGAGCTCTGTCAGAATGCATCGAGCCTAGAGCTCTGCCAGAATACATGGAGCCTAGAGTTCTGCCAGAATACATGGGGCATAGAACCCTGGCAGAATACATGAAGTCTAGAGCCTTTCGAGAATACATGGAGCCTAGAGCCTGCCAGAATACATACAGCCTAGAGCCTTCCATAATACAAGTAGCCGAGAGCTCTGGCATAATAAATGGAGCCTAGAACCCTGACAAAATACATGAAGCCTAGAACCCTGACAGAATACCTATAGCTTTTAGCCCAAACCAGAAAACATGGAGCCTTTAGCCCTCCCAGAATACATGTAGCCTTAAGCCCTGTGGGAATACGTGCAGCCTTCAGCCCTGCCAGAAATCCTCAGAAACAAAGCCAGACCCGCAACTAACTAAAGGGACACACGCTGCCTCTGATCCCAGTGCCAGTACCAGGCGTCCATGTATACTGGTGCTGTATCCAAGATAAGTAACAGATTGAATATCGCTTGTTTACCCTCACAGAGTGTTGATTGCGTAGTAATCTCTTTAAAGAGTCGATTACATCTTTTTTCGTCCTCCCGCTGACCCTGTCTGCGTCCAGATATGAAATAGAAATATTTCGAAGTTTGGCGCCATCCAAACAAGCAGAGAACGTTTTGAAGTAGTTAACGATTTTTTTAACCTCAAGCCCAGGCATTATACGTAAGCTAATCTCAATGTCTTCAAGAGAAGTCGGGAATTGCTTGACGAATTTGATCGCGTAATTTCCTAATGAGAAGAAATAAGAATGTATAGTTAACAAGCATAGTGTAAGGACAAATGGTGCAACGTGAAAGATGGTGATAAAAGAAAATGAAATTGATTGTGAAGTGATTACCATGGCCAGATACATGTTATGACGACTTGTGGACCAAGGCCACGCGTATGGTCTACCAGAATGTTACTCTTTATAGAATAATATATGTTAGTTTATATCAATATTTTAGTTGTAGTAGAATGCAATTTTAAGGTATGTTATTCAAATGATAATTTTAGTTTTTATACCAATAAATTAGTGGCACCAGCATGTTAGATGTATCTGCATGATACCTTGACCAGCAACTATTGATGTAACCAGTATGTTAGGGGTATAGTTTTATCACTAAATCAGTTGTACCAGTATTTGCTAGTTGTACCGGAATGTTAGTTTTTAAGCGATATCTTATTGTAACCGTGCAGAGCCACTACGTTACTGTACCATAAGACATCGGTGTTGCAGCTGCAGACTTCATTAAGGCATTCTGTTGTGGTCTTTGTCCGCCGAGCCGAACATGTCGATGCTTCCACAGCTCTGGCACGTGGAAGCCTTGGTACCAGGTCTTACACACCTTAGCGAGGAGAATAAGAATGCAGTTTAGGGGCGTGGTCAAATTAGATGAGATTTTGAACGTCAGAACCAGATAAATCGGGCCTGTGGTTTTATTTAGCAAACGAAATTATTTTGAAGTTTTTCTTTTTTTTTTAAATATTTTTTTTTTTAAGTTTAAGTGTCGGCACATATATATAATATTAGAAAAAGTAGAGAAATGGGCGTTGCTCAGAGTCGGCTCATATTGGAGCAGAATGAAGGATTTGAACGTAGAGATTCATTTAAAATTACTTGGAAGGTACTTTGTCATCGTTTCTTTGTGCATGTAGCATTGATGTGATGATTCACAAATCCTATTTGACAGATACGTATTTACTTATTGTTTTGTGATAACACATCGGAACTTTCATTCATTCCCTCATTCATCCACTAGTCACTTATTGATTATTCATATTTTGGTGAGGTCCAAACTCACGCTCTCTAACATCCCGGCTATCGCACTGGCAAAGCGCTCAATCCGTTTGGCTGTGCAAAGATACGTTTTTAACTTTTTTGGCTCGAATGCCGCAATAGCCTCTGGAAGTTCAGATTAGGTGCCGAATTAAACAAGTGTACAGCTGATTCTGTAGTCCATTATGTAATACCAAAAGGTTTGGTCTTTTTATGGTCTAGCCTGTGGAAGTAGAAATTGAGACCTGCAGTAAATATTCCACTTCTGATCTACCAACCTCTGGTGCTGTCTCTTTCAAATTCCACCAAGGACCAACGTTCTGGGTAAGGCAATCGTAGAGTAAAGTTTGATAATACTACCTGGTCCTAAAGTGATGCTCGAACCGGTTTTTTATACTGCGAGAGGTGTCTAATTTCCAAGCTTGTGGCTGGCAGCCTTGGTTTTTGCTACTTATCTGTTCGTTCTTTGCCACTATATGTAGAGTTTCTTGTACTTGCGTTTGATTTTGCTCAATTCATATATAATGGAGTCAACCTAGTGAATTCTTCTTGCTCACATTTGCGTGTACTACCTCAACATCGTGTCCCTTAAATACCCACACGGGCAGTTCACTGTGCACCCTTTCCAGCGGGGTATCCCGTTGATAGACTCACGCCACATTGTTGAAATTCAACGTGGTAGTCTTACATTGACTTGAAACTATTTATTTACACTCAGCCATGTAAATACTAGAGCCACGTATTTCAGATGGAGTAGGACCGAAAATTGGTCCACCCCACTCATCTCTCCACCAGCCTTACTTCTATCATGTTACCATCAATAGCACTTACTTACTGTATCATGTTATATGGGTTTTAACCATTTAAAAAAAAATAAAATTCATTACCCTGGCCATTGATACCCTGTCCAAATCTCCCAAGTTCTTGTAGATTTCAATGACGATTGTGGCGGGCAGTTGGCTCCAATGTGGAGGTTCTGGGTCCTTGTGGTCCCGAAGTTTCGTTGATTTCCTCTTTTGGTTTGAGGTGCACATTCTTTTACGTTTCTTTTCCTTCTCATTCATTATTATTTTATTTATCGCTCAGTCCTTTTGCTCAAGACGTTTTTATTTAAACAATATAATTAATGAATTATACATAATTTGATTTTTAAAAAGTTGTTTAAAGGCTAGAATACAAATGTACACATGGTTATTTGATTACTTTCATGGTTGTGGCATGATGTTTAGAGCGACAATGCTAAAAAGTGTCTAAAGCTAAAACATTTTGGAAATTCCCTAAATAAACGCGAAATAAGTATGAACGAAATTTTAAAGTAATAATAATAATAATCCGTGACCCCGGCTGCAAACATTTCCAACAATCGATTTTCTAAATCTCTCGAGACATATTTTAAGCTTATTATATGGGGATTTTGTCAATTAAAATAAAAGAAACATAAAATATGATCCTTCACAAACAATATCTTTTATTCTGTGGTATTGTGGTTAGGATTATGTTGTTTATTTATTTAATTTTTTATGGGGGCGGGGGGGGGGGGGGGGGGAGGGCTAATTTTGTATCTGACTTTCAAAGGTAAATACAGCTCACAGGCTAACAAGAGAGGTAAAACGAGAATATGACGAGAACCACTGATAAAGAAAAAAATGTCATTAAAATAGATATAATCATGTTTTACTTTATCAGTCATAAGGACAGATTGGAAAAACTGATTTCTTTTGCAAAGACATGTAGGACATGTCAGAACATTTTGAGTTTTGATACATCATTGATTCTACATCTATGTGGAAAAAGTGGGATATAAAGACATTGGGAAAATCAGTAAATGTATTTTCAACATTTGAGCTAGTTACAACAAAAAAAAACAACAACAACGTAACAACGTTACAAGACAATAGAAAAGGTTTTCTAAGAAGAAGACATGTTGTGCTTTTAGCAGGAGATCTCAAGTTAGGACCGAGGAACGTCTACAAGAACATTCTAAAAGGCAATGTTTTCACGTGGTCCGGATTTAAATAAACAAGATGAAAGATTGTAACCAAAAATTAGCAATTTGCATTAGTTATTTTTACATTTAAAAATTATCTACTGATTTAATTGAAATTAAATAAATTATTTCTTTCTATTATTTTTTTTAAAAAATGAATCGAAGTTTTATTCCTAGTTGGTTAACATTCTGTCTGGATATTTGCGAAACTAGGGCGACTCAAACGTTATTTTGTTAGAATGCAATTTCTTTTTCTCATTTTACGTTTATTTCGGGAATTTCCGAAAGTTTTAAATTTCAATACTATTTTGCATCGTTTCTAATTCTAAGGTTTGAACTTCATTATAACCACAAATAAATAGAAATAATTGTTGTTAATAGCAAAAATCAACAAAAACAACACATCTGCCATTTGCCTAAAATGCGACCCCATAATAAAAAAAGAAAAATTTCAGCACCGGACGGACCTACTCCATGGCTTCCCACTTCCTGCGCTTTTGACAACAAGAAGTCTAATGAACGACAACCTTCATCCTGGAGAAATCTGCCCGCCAATGTTTTGAGTGAAATTTATCAGATATTGGCCGATGTGGACAGAGCTTCCATGGCTCGGGTAATGAGTACTTTATAATCAATATACCAGTGTTTGGCCGATGTGGACAGAGATTCCATGGCTCGGGTAATGACTACCTTATATTAAGATATCAGAGTTTGGTCGATGTGGACAGAGATTCTATTGCTCGGGTAATGACTACCTTATATTAAGATATCAGAGTTTGGTCGATGTGGACAGAGATTCTATGGCTCGGGTAATGACTACCTTATATTAAGATATCAGTGTGTGGCCGATGTGGACAGAGATTCCATGGCTCGGGTAATGACTACCTTGTATTAAGATATCAGAGTGTGGCCGATGTGGACAGAGATTCTATGGCTCGGGTAATGACTACCTTATATTAAGATATCAGAGTTTGGCCGATGTGGACAGAGATTCCATGACTCGGGTAATGACTACTTTATATTAATATACCAATTGGGAAATTGGGAAGCAGATCTATTATAATATTGGTCGGGTTTGGGATATGAGTTATTGTGTAACATTTCTTTCTTTTTTAAACAATTCAACAAAAGATACCATGGAGTACCGTTGCAGGTAATGTGTATAGATGTTTAGATGAAATCTAGGTAACAGTATTCATTGTTGAAAAAAGAAAAGAACAGAAATATGATAGATGAGTGGATGGATGATTGAGTGGATCGGCTTGCTAATGGATAAGTGGATGCATGGGAGGTTTGGTGTGAGTTGATCTATTAATCGAAGGGTGACATGATTTGGAATGTATGGATAAATCAGTGTTTGTCTCTGAATGCCCTGGATATTGATGTTAATTGTGTTCCAGTGTAGCATGCCTCTACAAATAAAATATTAGTAATATGTATAATTCATTGAATTGACAATTTATTGTTTGTGATATTAAATGATGTACATGCTTCACACTATTTAAAAAAAAGAAAGAAAAAAAGATCAAAACACAATACACAAGCAGTTATTTTGCCTGACAATATTTATTTGATTCTTAAAGGTGGGGCGGGAGGGAGGTGTCCATTATTTTAAGGACGGTTACGCTATATCTTCACACTTCATTAAAATTATCAAAACACTTATTCAAAATTATTAGCATACTCTTTCAAATTGATTATTTGTGTCATAATGGTAATTTGAAAATAAATTCCCTCTCAGGGGACATTCCATTTACTAAACTGAACTAGAAGCCCATACTCAACAATTGCTAACACTTAACATCACTCTTAAGTGTGACTATACCCAATTAAATTTAACCCTTCTTTCCTTGTCAAGGTGTGCAAGCCGTGGCTCGAAGGCTTCCACGACCCCTGTCTGTGGAGGAAGAGGACTATTATGTTTTGCCACCACAAACACGAACAAGAGTTGAGGGCTGGAGAAGGAAGTAAACTTACATGCGGTACAGTAACATAGGTGCTGAATAGTGTTACAACTAAAACACAAATAAAGGCCAACATACGTACTGATGCTACAAATATCGTAACCTAAAATATAAATATACTGGTACAGCAAACATATAGGTAAAGCTAGCGTACTATTACAGTTGTAGGAAATCACGTGGCTCATTGAACTTGGCGCCTGGTGTGTAAATTGGACTCAGTTTACAGTAAAAGAAGGGGCAGTGGAAATAATCTTATTTGGTGAAGGTAATCAGACAGCCACACGTGGACGATGTTTGGGTGGACTGTCTAATGTGGTGAGGGGAATCAGACTGCCACATGTTGACGTTGATGGAGTGGACACAGTCTTATTTGGTGTAGGAAATCAGACAGCCACATATGGACGTTGTTTGGGTGGACAGTCTTATTTGGTTGAGGGGAAATCAAAAAGCCACATGTGAACGATGATTGAGTGGACAGTCTTATTTGGTGTAGGAAATCAGAAAGCCACATGTGGACGAGGTTTGGGTAGACTCAGTCATATTTTGTGTAACAAATCAGACAGCCACATGTTGACGTTGCTTGGGTGGACAGTCTTATTTGCTGTGGTAGATCAGACAGCCACTTGTGGGCGTTGAAACGGTTGACGACTTTCACTCAGACTTTTTTTGTTGTAGTTAACGAGAATACTTATTATCTTTCAAGAGCCATGCACACCGTATTATCTCCAATGCTTTTAATAATAAAATAATCCTAATTTTTAACAGTAGTTTCAATACAACAAGTATAGACGTTAAGAAGGGAATACACTTAAGCCGTTCTTTTTTTCACCAAGTCGAGGTAGTAAATAAAATGGACCTACCGCTTTTCTTTTCTTTTCAATTGCCCCATGCTCTACAGTCTACCACGAACGCTAGTATACAGAGTATTAAAAATGCGTTTCCCCCCCCCCCCTTCTTCTTTTTCTTACTAGGAAGGAATGCAATAAAACTTGTCAAACAATTCCCAAGATATCTTACAGATCTGAACATAATGTTCTTGCCTGTGCCTTGGTGTACACCAAAGGAAATCATCAATGACTTCCAAAGGTTTGCTAAACTTTTGGATGACGCAAATCTCAAACAAGTAGTTTTTGTAAGCCTCAAGAATCTCAGGCTGAAAGGGCAGACGCGTACAACTTTTTTGAACGCGCTGAAAAGATTAATGGAGAAACAGACGCTTCTGGAGGTAAAATTTGTCTGAAATATCTTGCTCAAATTTGTTGAAGAGTCCGGGAGACATTGAGTTTTTTGGGGGTAAACTTTGGTATCAATCAGTATCAGGCAGAATTTTTCAATTTGGTTAGTAGTTTTCTCTTTTCTGAAAGATCTAAAAGCTCCATGAGTACTGGTTACTGGTTGGAATAAAAAGGAAAACAGAATTTATATATATATATGCTTTTTTATGAATGAGACACACACATTTAAAAAAAAAATTAATATACTTTAAGCTTTAATAATGATAATACAGTATTTAAGTGTAAATGTTTCGGCAAATGCTTTCATAGGTACAGAAAAAAACCAAAAAAACACAAAAAACAAAAATATACATATATCGTACCTAAAAATAACACAGAGAAATAAGATAGAAACAAAGTTCAGAAGAACGTAAAGAATTAAGTAAAATTTAAAAACTCGACCGGAAAAAGACATTGCAGCTTTGTAAAAAAAAACAACTGATGACTTTGGTGTATACCGCACGGAGTTAAAGTATACATTCTTTTTAACAAGGTATATTCTGTATAAATTATATTCGGTGTCTTATTTGCATACCTGTAACTGCAATGTCTAAAATTCAGTTTATGTTAGTACTATTTATGTTGTAAGTGTGTTTCATAAAACGATTTCAAAAGCGACGACGAGTCTCTCCTATATATGATTCACCGCGCTTTTTACAAATGATCGTGCACATGACGTTGTGACTGGTGCAAGGAGAGCCATCATTTCTCTAAATACTTCCAAAGAGAAGGAGAGCGTGTCTCACCCGGCAATCAAGTAGTGACATGTGTTACAGCGACTACGTTTGCAAACGTTGGTGCCTACATTCGCTTTATTCGCTGGGGAGATGGCTTCTAACAAGCACGCCCCTAATTTGATTGACGGTTGTTTTTAAAATTTTGGCTTATGATATAATCGATTACTTGTTGTGTGAAGCATTTCGTTCCAGATGGATCGATGGTTTCAACCCATTTTTACACGTTGCATTGCATAATTATAATTATCTCTTATTTCTATTTTTTTAAAAGACTTTGTATTTGGATAACCCATACTTTGACACTGAGAGTGGTCTCCAGTTTCTAAAATGTCTGGCCACTTCCGCTGGAGCTACTCTCAGACTTCTGTCTTTGAAGGGGCTCTTCCTGAAAGAGATTCCTACAAGCGAGGAAGGACGGTGGGTCACAGAAATGCAGGTCATTGCCACACTTCAATTCAACATAAATATTCATGTGTTCCGTGTGTCCCTCATTTACATATTACAGACGGACAATACTTTAATATCAGTATAGCTGTTGAGATGTCTTATTTTTGTTTAACTTTCCCCTTGATTTTAATTTTAAAAAAATAATATAATCCATATTCTCCCAAATATAAATGTATCATGGTTTATTCGTCATGAAATGCATTGCTTCTCGACGTCACATGACATTGCTTGGCCAAACTTTAGTGTTACTTCAGCGGGGAATCTCAAACATGTTTTTATATTACTCTCAATAGATGGACCCAAAAATTTTTCATCTGTTCAAGCTGGGAATAACTCAATTTTTGTTTTTTACTATTCCAGAAATTTACCAAAATTCGCTACATTCACATCGACTATGTAACAATGTCTGAGGAAGTCATCAAATTATGGACCAAGAGCTGTCCATTAATAAAGTTCATTTGTCTCTCGGCCAAAGAATTTTTGCCAGAAAGTACGTTATTATTATTCCTTTAAAAAAATTTGCTGTGTTTCGTTTTAAAACTAAATGATGAACGAGTGTGGGAGCTCTTTGGTGTTTAATATATATTTCATAAATATTTCATTCTTTTACATTATTGTACCGGTCACGATTATTATTATAATTTTAGTATTAGAATTTATTACTTTAATTTTCCATTTTTTGATAATGATAATGAAATATTTAGTCCTCAAATAAGTCCTTACTGAAAATTCCCAGTGTGGATGAACACAGAAAAAAGTCGTACGGAGTGCGCTCTTTAGAAGCGATAGCGCCAAAGTTATGGAATATTTTACCTCCATCTTTGAGGAGTACTGACAAGGACAGAAAAATCATTTAGGAAACAATTAAAGACTTTTTTGTTTAATAGATTTGATGACACCAGAGCGCAGTGAGCATGCTAAAGTAGCATAAATACCAGCGCTATAGAAGTATCCAATCAATCCATCAAACAATGTCCAAGTTCAAGCGTTCTTGGTTAAGACATTATAAGGTTTGTGCTCCGGTCAAGATTAAGAAAGCGCCGCCAGGCTGTCATAGATTTTGACCAGTCGTAAAAAAAATGTATTTGCTTGCTAAGAAACGAGTTGCCTTTCAATTTCGATGTACGCATTCGAATGGATCAACGGTGTCATTATTTAGTTTTCAAACAACATATTAATGAACAGCCCAAAAATCGAATCGTTTACTTGCTCGATAGTCAAAACTGAAGATGACTGAGTGCAGTTCGAAGCAGTAGGAATTACACACGTGAAATGAAAATACTTAATGTTGAGATTTTACGTCAATGTATGGTTTTTGCTGTCAATGGGTTTTTAGTCGAAGTCTGCAATTTTTTTATTTTTTTTTGTTGTTGTTGCTGTTGTAATTTTCATTTCGTGTCTTTCGATGCCATGTGAATATTTCTCAAATTGACAAGTTTGTAACTTCGTTAGAAAGCATGTAAACAATTTTGAATTTTTTCTAAAATTTGTTGTATTTTGCTATTGTAAAGCAGTTTAAAAAAAAAAAACCAGGCTATTGAGCAGAAACATCTTGCAGTGAAATAAGGGTAGTTAGAATCTGAGGGGGGGGGGGGTAGTCCTCCTCTTTCTGTTGATTGTGACCTTTACTGCCGAAAGCAGAGTGTCTATCGTTGAAGCTGGGTGGCATAAATTTTTCACTTAAGTGGTGGAAAAATATAGACATACGTCAAATCCATTAATTAAACGATTATTTCACGAATTATTTTCCTTTATATGGTTTTGGAAAAGCAAAATCCTAAATAATTTCGGCATACCCAGCTCCATTGCAATTGTTTTTTTCCACGGATATTACAAAGGAAAAAATCAACAACTGAAAACAAAACAAATGACCTAGCGCAGTGGTTCACAAACTTCCAAATGCCGCGACCCTTTAATACAGTTCCTCATGTTTTTGGAACCCAACACCATAAAATTATTTTTATTGCTGCTTTATAAATATAGTCTTAGGTGACCCCTGTGTAAGAGTCATGCAAAACCCCCAAAGGGGTCGCGACACATAGGTTGGGAACCAGTTTTTTTTTTAGACATGGATAACAAAGTCATGCAATCCGTGCCTTTACTCCATCAGATCATTCTATACCGTGTGAAGCGTGGCAAGATTTGGTCACAACCCACCCAGTTTTGAATGTATTTCTTCTAGTCCAACACATCAAGAGCACGATGCAAATGTTGCCTATGTTATCTCCAGTCATCCCGGTGTCCAAATTGAGATGGGAGACGTGGGAGGATGGAGTTACATCGGAGTTTGAGGTAGGATCAAGTCTTTGTATGGTTTTCTTGGATCCAACTGTTCTAACGCCTGTTCGAGCCACTGCAGGGGGAAAATAATTTTAAAAATTGCTTTTAGTGTGTAATAATTTTCCCTTTAGTAAGTATAAATTGGTTTTAGTAACGTAACACATGTTCAATGGTTGATTTGTGTATTTAAAAAAGATACAATTTCTGATATGAAAATTTTTGTTTTGTTTACTTCACCCATTTTGACTAGACATTTAATGTGTATGATGGTATAAATGTGAAAAAATCCTATTTCAATTATAATATGATAATCTTTAATATAGGCAGACTTATAATCCATTGCTAAATATATTTCAGGACCCATGTTCATACTAGTTCAGCATGTTTATACAATTTTAAAAAAATAATTATTAGTTTTAAAAAATATTTTTAATGTGAATGCTCAACAAACTATTAAAACTTTA
This sequence comes from Omphiscola glabra, assembly GCA_964017045.1. Classification (NCBI taxonomy): domain Eukaryota; kingdom Metazoa; phylum Mollusca; class Gastropoda; family Lymnaeidae; genus Omphiscola; species Omphiscola glabra. The sequence continues at coordinate 13,293,618 of OZ024806.1, read as the reverse complement.
AGTACAATGTCAATAACAACTAACAAAATATTTTCAATCAAGAGAACATGATATGTTCAAAATGTAGAAACTAAATGTGACCTAACGGAATAAGAAACTTGTTGGCTAATGTTGCTTGATCTTCAGAATTATATTTCCACTTAATCATTAAATAAGTCACAAAGTCATGTTTATGAATTAGGAAAATAAAAATGTTAAAGGCCTTGAGGAAACGCTTAAATGTCTTTGAGGAAATTAATTCTATTTGAAATTTTGGGGAAAAAATGGAGAACGAGACTCAAAGAGTTTCGTACGTTTATTAAAGTTTGAGAACCCTTGATTGAGAGAACGATTCGTGACTTATCTCAACGCCTGAAATTCCCTCTTAGTAAATTGTAGCTGAGGAATGAATAAAGTTTTCGTGCTCAGATTCCAGGCCAGGATTAAGGGCTTTACATAACATAAGTTCTTAAACATTTCTGATGACCAGAAATTATTTCCAATTGAATGTCCCAACACATCGAATGAGATATAGACGTTAATAAATCGCCCCGTCCTTAAGACGAGTCACGTTCCCTTAACATGTATGCTAGCTACATCCCGCGAAATAATGGCCGCCGCGACGAGTGAGCTTCCAGTCTACCCTTCATACATTAAACAACACGCATAGAAGTAACCGCCTCTGAACTGAGTTATCCAAGGTTTACGAGACCCATCCACCGCGGCGCTGGTGACGTTTTCTCTTGTTTGAGCTCTCGCTGGGGGAGTGAACTCTATTATGAACTTGATATGCGACCTTGATTATTTGTGTGTATGCAAAGTGTTTATTTCATAGGATGGTGAGAGGTTTTATGATGTCGAGTTGTGATTGGTCGGGTTATGAAAGATCAGAGTGTACGTGGAGTGTCTTCGTAGAATCAGATCACGGAGTAAGTTCGTGTAGTCAGTTCGGGAAGTCATTTCATGGCGTCAGTTTGTTGAGTCAGTTCGTTGAGTCAGTTCATGGAATCAGTTCATGGAATCGATTCATGGAGTTAGTTCATGGAGTTGAATCATTGAGTCAGTTCATGGAATCTGTTCATGGAATCGATGCATGGAGTTAGTTCATGGAGTTGAATCATTGAGTCAGTTCATGGAATCGATTCATGGAGTTAGTTCATGGAGTCATTTCATGGAGTCAGTTCGTAGAGTCAGTTCATGGAGTGAGTTCATGGAGTCAGTTCATTGAGTCATTTTATGGAGTCAGTTCATTGAGTCAGTTCCTGGAGTCAGTTAATGGAATCGATTCATGGAGTTAGTTCATGGAGTTGAATCATTGAGTCAGTTCATGGAATCTGTTCATGGAATCGATGCATGGAGTTAGTTCATGGAATTGAATCATTGAGTCAGTTCATTGAATCGATTCATAGAGTTAGTTCATGGAGTCAATTCATGGCGTCAGTTTGTTGAGTCAGTTCGTGGAGTCAGTTCATGGCGTCAGTTCATTGAGTCAGTTCATGGAGTCAGTTCATGGAATCGATTCATGGAGTTAGTTCATGGAGTTGAATCATTGAGTCAGTTCATGGAATCGATTCATGGAGTTAGTTCATGGAGTCATTTCATGGAGTCAGTTCGTAGAGTCAGTTCGTAGAGTCAGTTCATGGAGTCAGTTCATTGAGTCATTTTATGGAGTCAGTTCATGGAGTCAGTACATGGAGTCAGTTCATTGAATCTGTTCATGGAATCGATTCATGGAGTTAGTTCATGGAGTTGAATTATTGAGTCAGTTCATGGAGTCAGTTCATGGAGTCAGTTCGTGGAGTCCGTTCGTGGTATAAGTTCGTGAAGTCAGTCCTTTGAGTTCGGTTCTTGAAGTTCAGTTCGTGGATTTATTTTCGTAAAGTTCAGTCCGTTGAGTTCAGTTCGTGGAGTTCAGTTCGTGGAGTTCAGTTCGTGGAGTTCAGATCGTGGAGTTCAGTTCGTGGATCAGGTCGTGGAGTTCAGTTTCGCCAGTATGTTGAGTTATCGTTATAGTTTTAGAAAAGTCACAATTCCTCATCAGTTATAGCGAGAGGAGAGCCGCCTTTGCATACGTTTCAGTGTAGTGATGATTTAATAGAGGACTTGAGTGATCTGCCAGCGGCTGTGAATTTTATCGTTTCAATAAATAACTCATTTACTTACTTTAATTTGAAAGTTGTCATAGCTAAGTTATACAAATGCGCCAGTGGTAAGAACGAAGACCATAGAATCTGACACACCGAACGTCCGCATCAGAAAAGGTGGCAACAAACGCCAGTCCACAAGCTTGTGATTTTCTCAGTTTAGACTTCTCGGCAAAACAATTTTTTTTTTGGAAACCCACCCAACAAAATGCCCCCCGCCCCCCCCCCCCCCCAAAAAAAAGTACAACTTATTAAATGTTAAATATACAACATTCAACTTTTGTTCGTTGTGTTGAACAATAGTGTTGAACAATAGTGTTGAACAATAGTGTTGAACAATAGTGTTGAACAATAGTGTTGAACAATAGTGTGTGCAATTTCAAAAGCAAACAGTTATATTTATTTTAGAAAGAGTGGACCCGAAAAAAAAGGGGGTTTATAATGGTGAAAAGGTTTGATAACATGGTTTGGAATAAATAAAGCCATTAAGATAAACGTTTGATGACATGGTTTGGAATAAATAAAGCCATTAAGATAAAGGTTTGATGACATGTTTTGGAATAAATAAAGTCGTTAAGATGAAGTTTGATTCATCAGACCATAAATACGACAAGATGACATTAAGGTTGACTTGTAATTTTTTTACCTGCAACTGAAGACGTTAGTGCTAACAATACTTAAGTCACAAAATACACATTTTGAGATGATCAATTTCAAATATTCTTTTTGTATATAAAATATAATCGTTTTCATATTTTGTCATGTTTATTTAAGGGACTTGAGCACATTTGAATGTGTTCAAATTAATGCAGTACACTTGGCTAAATCGGATAAGAAAAGTCACAGTTTGAGATTGGTTTTGACAAAAAATGTGACTTAAATACTTTTAGCACTAGTGTCTGCAATTTGAAACCTTTAAAAAGTATACGAAGAAAGCTATATGGCCAGGTATAACTTTTATTTGTGTGCTTATAATTTACCTAAAAATGTACCCAAGAAAAAAAAACAAAACATCCACAGACATTTGTTACTATGAGATCGAGTAAAAAATCTGGTTACATAATTTATTTGGATCTTACTGAATCGGACGTTCCCTTATTTTAATGGATTAATTTTATTTACATCAATTCGAACATAATTCTGTTTTTGAGAAATATGTATCTTCTATGTTATGTACCCACACCCATACTTTTTTGCGCTTGTGACAACAACAACAACAAAAGAAATAATTAAATAACCACTATATTACATTGTTTTATGATTTCTTATAATAATACCTACTTATTAAAGAAAGCATATGCTTGCATACAAGTAGATATATTTTAAAATATTTAAATTCTTAAAATTTCCATAAATAACTACAAAATTACGATCTGTGCATTTAGGGTCCAGTCGTTGCATGGGCACATTAGCCCATTCTTATATATATATATATATATATATATATATATATATATATATATATATATATATATATATATATATATATATATATATATATATATATATATGTATATGTATCTTGTGTTCAAGCTGTTTTATTTATGTGCTGAAAATGTAAAGTGCAATCAAAAAAATTTTCCATTGTTTGGATCAATAAAAGAATAATATCGTATCTTATCTTATATATATATATATATATATATATATATATATATAATATATATAACAACCAATATATATATATATATCTCACAAAAATAGCTCTGCACCAAATAAATATATATCTTGCCTTCAGCTAACCACATTGCTTCATCGTGTGACCAGCTACCACAGGACAATAAAGGAACTCTTCTTGGAGATTCCAGGAGACTTCCCTAGTTTTGATACCATTTCTGTACAGAACATTTTGTCTAACTGCAGAAATCTGTAAGTCTGTTTTTATATGTGTGTGTGTGTGGCATTAGAGATTATCATTGTGAGTATTACGCAACATCACCCCCCCCCCCCCTCCACTCTAATAATACGGAAACAGATCCTCCGGTTCACTTGATGAGTTTCTCGTTTCATGGAAATGCACGATACAACACACGATCTTTCAATTGCTAATCTCTTCCTTTAAGCTATTTATTCACTTTAGAGCTATTTTATCTAGGTGGAGGAGAACATCACATAGTGCAGTGATGTGACGGACCAAATAAGGAAATGAGATGGTTGTGGGGCAAAGAGGGGGGGGGGGACGGGGTTGATTGCATCGGTCTAAAAATATTAAGAGGAAAAAATATTTGAAACACAACAAGAAAACATAGTGGGCGTTCAAATTTAGAAAAGAAAATAAGTCTTAGAAATATTAAATCTGATTGTTTTGATAATACGGATTAAATTTGTTTTAGCTAAATGCACCTTTTTTTTTTAAAAAAAATAGAACACATTTGTTTCATGGGTGGGAAATGTGAGGTGGGGTTGGTGTAATCTTGGTTTCGAGGAATGAACCAGTTGAGTCTGAACCGCTCAATGATTAAGTAACCGAGGGAAAATACTTGACCTAATTCTTATCCTATTAATAAACAATTCACGCTTGCAGTTTCGGTGCTTCCTTTTCTTGTTACTAACATATTTTTGTCATTATGTATTATATTACTCAAATAAAGTGTTGTTTAACTTTAATTGACCTTCTCTTATGACTCACTGGTTACATATTTCAACTTCTAATGGACGTGATGATAAGGTCGAATATGTATTTGTTTATTTTGAAGATTAAAAGACCAAAAAAAAAAAAAAATTTGTTGTGGAGTGATGGACAATCTTTTGGAATCAAATACTAAAGTAGGTTCTTTTTCATCTTCCAGACCGCCATTCACATGTGAGGAATCCATCCATTTATCAACAGGGAGATACGTTTGGCGGCTCAGACAAGTAAACTATAGGCTCTCAGTAGACGACTTCTAGACACTAGCAGATGAAGGCATTTCAAGATTTTCTTGTGTGCTATTTTCATTTGCTGATTCGTTAAAGTGGCTTTGTCTACAAACAACAATGTCATCATGTTAAATGGCTATTAGATCAATATTTGTGATCTACAGAAACCAATCATATGTTGAGCTCTACTAAATCCATTTTGTTCCCTTTAACATCAAGTAATATAGTGAAGACATCGGGGCGAATCTTTAAAAAAAAAGGCTATTTATCAAAATAAATATTTATAAGTTTAATAACTTTTCGTCAGGTTTTTCTTATTAATTAAAACTAGTTTGTGACTTTGTGACTTTGTGACTTTGTGTCCTTGTGTCCAAACATTATTTTTATTTCTTAATCAAATCTCCTCTCACGTGAAATCACGGACCCACCTTTCGTGAGAGATAACTGTAGACTTATTGAGATAATTGAAACATCATCTAGAACTAGAAAGTTCAAGACTAAGTCTCACTAAAATTGTTCATTTTATTAAACACAACAAGCCATACACAGTCTCATCCAACTTCAGCTCAGATGAACAACCAGACACATCAGATTGATCCATCAGGGCATTAGTTTATTACACCAATATACCAGTGAGTATGAAGAATGACAGGAAATTATTCATGAATATTTGCGCCATATCACCTTATGGAATCAAATGAATCACATGCTCACTTTTGAGTGTTCGTAAATGTCCCCTCCCCCCCCCCCCCATTTCTATGCTCATTTTCTTCATACCTTCAAATATTGTACAATTCCCTATATACCTGTAACATTTTATCTGTAATATCATCCGATCATACATCTCCCCTACCATCTGATCATGGCTTTCTAAAATATCTATCAAATTGTATCTGTAATGTCACCAAATCTTGTAATTCCCTACAAAACTAAGAATGGATTTCTAAAATATCTATCAAATTTTATCTGTAATGTCACCAAATCTTGTAATTCCCTACAAAACTAAGAATGGATTTCTAAAATATCTATCAAATTTTATCTGTAATGTCACCAAATCCTGTATCACAGCTCTCTAAAAAAACTATTTCACACCTTATCTGTTATCCCAGTTTATCCCTACAAAACTGATCACATCTCTCTCAATTTGTGTTCACATTTTAAGCTGTAAAACACTTCTACAAGTTTGTAGCATCTAATTTTATCAAGTTGTCTAAAATAACTACTAGACTTTTTTAAATTTTCCAGTAAAGAAACTGAATTGCGTTTTAGTCTATCACAATATAAGTATAAGCCCACTGTTCATAAAAAATAATTTTTAGATCTTTTTAGGCAAAATGTAATTTTATTTTAAATATTTGTAGATGGGTTGGAAGAAAGAAACTTTATTAAAAAAATTTCACTGTTTGTATATATTAAGAAAACCTACCTTTATATTAGCATAAAGATCTCATTGCTTGATTTTATTCGATACATTTTTACAATTATTCTACGTTAAGTTGAATCATTTCAATTTTAAAACTTAAACTTAGTCCTTATTAACTTTTTATATTACAAGAGTTTCCATAACCTTGTGTGAAACCACCCATAAAGGATGCGAATGGGCTTTTAGTGGTTTTGCAAAGCAATCTGATTTAAGAACAGCGGAGCCATACACTTTTAAGTTATGATTAAAATGTTTTTTTTTAAAAATAATTTTAAATTCTTCGTAATATTTGTATGGCATCCTTCCGTCTTGGCGAGACGATGGAGTAGATATATTGTAGTCCTACACTTCGACGAGTAGCTCACTAGGCCAATCCTGGAGTGACAATCTCGACTGCATATCGCGCAGGGGAATGATGATTCCTGGTTAATCTTGGCCTTCCGTGCTGTTCTTTTTGTTGCAAGGGCTTCGTTCCGCACATCTTCTGCCTTTTTCACTCCTTCGTACACTGCCGTTTGCCAGCTGGAACGTTGTTTGGCAATGATCTTCCATTTGTTGACTTCAATGTTGTCTTCCTTCATGCTCTTTTTGCAAACGTCCATATATTTATGCTTATAATAACTCTACAGTTTTTATTTTTTATTTAATTTGAAAAAACATTAGAATTTCATTCTTGTCCTTCAAATTTGTTGCATGGTGTTTCTCGAGTTAGTCCACGCTTTTGACGGAGGTGCAGAATGTTGTGAACGTTGAGGGAACTCTTCTGATTTTGCTTTAGGTTCAATATTGTACGAGCTTGTATTGATGGGTATATCCCTTTTGTCATCTAAAGATGAAAATCAATAACATCAATCAAATTTAGTAACAATTCTTTTATTATAAATTATATAGAATGATCAAATGAAAAAACAACAACAATAAAAGCAAAATACGGGCATTATTATTTTTTTTAAATATCAATTTTTATAAGTAAAAAAAAAAAAAATTAGATTTTGAAAACACAAATGAGTTATTTTTTCACTTGTTACAGAACGTTTTTTTTGAAAAAAAAGTACCTCTTAATATAAACATATTTTCTAAATCGAAATAATCAAAAAAATATACAAAATGTAGACTATATTATAAAAAGTTTGTTCTTAAAAATTAAAGGGATACCTAAAAAAAAAAAACCAATAGTTTCATATATACCACTTACATGTAGTTTACACAATAATGACTAAAGAAAAAGAAAAGATAATGTTTAATGACTTAAAATAATTAAACAATTCATTAATAACGATGCCCGTTTTTTTAAAGATAAGTAGTTTATAAACCAATTCAATGGTACTAGCTACTGTGTAGTGTCACACTCGGGGGGTAATACTGGAAGTCACACCGCTCTCGCCAATTGTTGTGTACTGTTATTATTTTGCTTAATCATATTTGTAATTTTTTTCAAGGCACAAAATTATTGGACGCTCAGACTCAGACATTTAAAATTAAGAACTCCTAAGATATTAATGGTATTATCTAGCAAGATTCTCTCATAATTAAAAGTCATTAAAATTCCTTTATTAAATTGTTGATTTATTTTGGGATAATTAATAGATTTGGGTAAGTATCATAATTTAGTTATATTCCTTTTACTGCTATGTTGTTATGTTCATTTTGCTTCAACGCTTCCATAAAATTACATATTCTGAGCCACCAGGCACTCTACCATAAAATTACATATTCTGAGCCACCAGGCACTCTACCATAAAATTACATATTCTGAGCCACCAGGCACTCTACCATAAAATTACATATTCTGAGCCACCAGGCACTCTACCATAAAATATTAGACATAGAAAAAAACCAGCAGAACCATAGATTAAAGCTGGCAAAAAAAAAAAGAATTATTTTAATTGAAATATCTTGATCCAAATCTTAGTGGCATTTGTTTAGTGGTACAATTTCCACATAAATATCCAATAAAATTAGAAAAATCCCATACTTCCATCGGTTGTGTTCTATATTTATGATCAAACAACTTTATATTGTTGAAGGGTACCTGGAACATATAAAAGTATTATACTTTATTAGTATTTTTTTTTTGTGATCACACCTTTAAAAGGTGTATATATTTATGAGTAATTAATAATAATATATTCTTTTCCTTTTTTTTCAGAAAGTATTCAACACAACAATAAGATATTGTAAAATAACTCAACTTGAAAGAAAGTGAAATGACGGCATCTTTAAATTCAAAAATGATTGCGATAGCTTAAATTTTAATTTTAATAAATGATAATACATGTGCTTATTGATAATTTGATTTACATTAAAAAAATTTTTTTTAATTTTCAGTTTTTGTAAAAAAACTTTTATTTGACATGCGTGTTTTAAATAATGTGTTTTTAAATTGAAATTAATTTTAAATGGAGATGATCACTTCTTAAAATAACATCACTTAAATTGTAGAGTAGAAATTATTTAAGTCAGAATCTTTAAGTATAACTAATTTTAATGAACGACAACAAATAGTCAGAGAGTATGTTCAAAGTATAACTAATTTTACTCACTATACTTTCTAAAAAAAATATTTATTTTAAATGAACGACAACAAATAGTCAGAGAGTATGTCCAAAGTGTAACTAACTTTACTCAATATACTTTCTAAAATAGAAAAAAAAATTAATGAACGACAACAAATAGTGATGAGTTCTACAAAACAGTGTACTGTAAATCCCAATGAATAATTTAGGAATAATTTTTCTAGAGTAATGCAAATTCTAATTTTTAATTATCTGATATATTTTTGGAAACGTACGTCAAATTCGTATTAAAAACCCCTTTTAATCAGTTAAACCATTCTATTGATTATATTTTTTAAAATATTTTTTTATATAAGAATGTGCAGAATATTTATTTACCATACTCGTACAATGTAACAGTGTTTCATCTGTCTGCTGTTAGTACAGTTTCCTCTGTCTGCCGCTAGTACAGTTTCCTCTGTCTGCCGCTAGTACAGTTTCCTTTGTTGTTGTAAGTACAGTTTCCTCTGTCTTTTATTAGCACAGTTTCCTCTGTCTGCTGTTAGTATAGTTTCCTCTGTCTGCTACTAGTACAGTTTCCTTTGTTGTTGTAAGTACAGTTTCCTCTATCTTTTATTAGCACAGTTTCCTCTGTCTGCTGTTAGTACAATTTCCTCTATCTGCTGTTAGTACAATTTTCTCTGTCTGCTGATAGTACAATTTCCTCTGTCTCCAATGGCGTCTTCCCATGTTATTTATGGAATATGACTTAAATATATTTATACCACTGTTCTCACTAACTTTAAAAAGAAACCGTAGACACACGTGTTCCACATTCAGAATTTAAAAACACTCGATAGCAGCAAATACAAATAAACAAATAAATTACTACAACACAATATGTCAAAAGAGAATGCCAATATAAAACTTTTTTAAAAAGTCAAAAGAACACATAAAATTAATTTAAAATTAAACCAGATAACAAGATTTTAAATATAATATATATTTATTTCAATATAATTCTAAAAAAAAGTCAATAGCCAATGGTGATGGGTGGATTCATGTCAATACAATTTTATTTATACTCAAGAGTTTCACAAACACTTATAATGTAAAGAAATATAAACTATTGAATTTGTGGTCTATGATATTTTGATGAATCTAACAAAATTAAAGTTATAGCACTTGTATTTCTGGGGCATGCTATGAAAGCCATTTCATAAAAGCCCCATTTTTTTTAAATAACGGTCTAAGCAAATGAGAGAAAGGGCAGAACAATTACATTCATTCTAACACCCTAATGTAACCCCAACACACAAGATGATGCCAGATTTAGATCTAATGATACTTGTAAGATTAGAGATGCCTTAACTAATTTAAGTTTCAATCGAAATGGATCAATAACCAAAGTTATATTTGTTATTAGTCTCTGTTTGTAAAGACCAAATTTGTTAAATATGGCCTTAAGAGAACCAGCCTATTTTAGGGAGAGTTCAAGTAGTATTGAACCTACGAAAATCCATTTGAGCACATGTGATTGGCAGTCTGAAAGATAAAAAAAGGAATGTAAGTTATAGGAATGATATTTCTTAAGGCATTTCAGAAGTTCGGTAGGGAAGAGCATCCATCGACATCAAAATAGACATTATGCCAGATTTTTCTCCGGCGCCCCCACTCTACATAAACTGGAATGATTCCAGTTAGAGGGGTATGCTTTTGGCCTTAGATTTGTTTTGACCCTGTAATATTAAATCGAACTACATAAAAATTAAAATACAATGCTATTTTAGTCAGTTGCAGAATATCATTTAAAGTTTAAAAATCTACTTTTTAAGTTGATTTTTCTCTCATTTTGATTGGGGACGAGCAATAAATTAAAGGCGCCGAAGGCTCCCGAGCATGAGTGGAGGAGTCTGGTAGGGGTCTTACAAGGCTACTGTATTTTTTTCCAGATCATAAGTTCCATGGGTTTGAGGGTCGAGGCATTTCAGACATTCGGTTTGGAAGTACAGCTATCTACTCCACAGAGATAATTGCAACCAGGTACAACGTTTTGAATCCCAAGTAATTGTCTCCTCTGGAATTTACAAAATAAAACTATATATACAAGTCTTATAGTACAGCTTTATTTAGCCTAAACCACGACTTGTCTCCACCTAGTGTGGCCTTGATATTGACGTAAACGAGTAACTGGCTGTGTCAGTATTTACTATTTACCCAACCCTCACTTGATTGGGAAAATATTGCCTACGTTTTAATGAGTTTATTAGTTCTAAATAATGTTATCAGGTGACGTAATGTCTAGAATTTCGTTACTAGATTGTTCTAATTTATATTTATATAAAGTAAAGACCGCCTGATTTCTTAGCAGATAGACAGAGAGAGAGGGGGAGAGAGAGAGATAGATAGAGAAAGAGATAGAGAAAGAGAGAGAGAAAGAGAGAGAGAAAGAGAGAGAGAGCGAGAAAGAGGGAGAGAGATGGAGGGAGAAAGAGAGAGAGAAAGATAGAGAGAGAGAGAGATAGAGAAAGAGATAGAGAGAGAGAGCGAGAGAGAAGGAGAGAGATGGAGGGAGAAATAGAGAGAAAGAGAGAGAAAGAGAGAGAAAGAGAGATGGAGAGAGAGAGAGAGAGAGAAAGGGAGAGAGAGACAGAGAGAGAGCAAGAGAGATTTTTTAAAAATATTTCCTAAAATATTCGAGACGTTCTATGTTGTTGAGGAATGTACCTTTTGATTTGCTGTGTTGAACAATTAGTGAGCACGTCCCTTTTATGTGTTTTTGTTTGGTTGTGGTTTCTGTATATTTTAACTAAATTTTTTACAGAAATGTAATAGTACAATTACATTCAGTATGGTTGGCATCACTTACTTGGTGTCGTTTTTTTAAAATACTGTTTATCTCAGTTGCTTTGTTATGCATTGTTCTTTCTACGACCAACATTTTAACACCCATAAAAAAAGATAACGATATATAACAGAACGATAATATTTGTCTTAGCTCAATAGATTCTTGTTTGTTTTTTTTATAATAAATTATAACCAGAATTGGTGTGTTTTGTTGTAGTTAAAATGAGCAAATACATCATTTTGGATCAAATCTTGGGTTTGGGGTGGGTAAAATTCATTGTTGGCGAGTGAAAACAGATGCCTGTTGTGGGGGTGTTCTTTACTCAGAATTTTTCGTTAAATAAAAAAAAACCAGTGTTGCTTTTTGTGCATTTTAACTATTTAATCCACGGGGGTGGGGAATTTGAAGGCAGTGGTGGGGGCAGCCAAAATTAGGCATGTCGTCCCCCCAGTGATACACATTGTCTAAATTGAATGTGGTTGTTGCTCGTCCTGGGGTACGGATTTGGCCCCTTGGCTTGTTTTTGTTCCATTTCTATTAATTCGATCGGTCGCTAGGAGGTAGCACTATTCCCACTAAGGGTTCCCTAGGAAAGGTGGATGAGACACCCCGTGAAATTATTTTTGATAACTTACCCATACAAATTTTGAAATATTCAACTTTCGTTGATGCATTTTGGAATATACCTAAATTTAGTTTTGCATCATTCTCCTCGTAATCGAGAAGCAAAAAAAAATATTTAAAAAAAAATTTAGAAAAATTAATAAAATCAGTAGTTGTTTTTTTTAACCTCAATGTGTTTACAGAAATACAATATTCATATTTTTAGATTAATGCAAATTATATTTTTAATTATGTGATAGATTTAATACATTTCAATAGTTTGTGATTAATGAGAAGTAATTTCTAAAGGATTTTTGAATTGTTCCCGCTTGTGATTTAAATGGATAGATGCCCACTAGAGCAAACAACTAACATTTAGTGAATCAATCTTGCAACAATGTCCAGTGAGCCTTCATCCCATGCTTCCCATTCACTTCATTGGCTCCCTGTTCAAGTACGGATTGACTACAAACTCTCTGTTCTCTGCCACAACTTTCTCTCGAATTCATGCCCTTCCGTTCTAACCGAAGTTCTCTCTGCCTATTCACCCCTTCGACAGCTTCGCTCCTCCGCAGACTGTCGTATTCTTTCTGTCTCCAAGACTCGCACAAAAACATACGGTGAAAGATCTTTCTCTTTCTGTGCCATGAAAAATGGAATTTTCGTCCACTACAAATCCGTAATATAATGACCATCACAGCTTTCAAAACTGCACTCAAAACACATCTCTTTAAACTCTACTATCCTGACTGATTCCCCTCTCTGACCGATAAACGACGCTGATGGGTGCCGTCCATGGCTTGACTTGTAAATAGTTATAGAATGGTTGGAGCGAATACACATTCGTTTTGTTTTATTTAATAAATGTATTTAAATTTTTAAGTTCATAATTATCTTTGTTAAATTGTATGTACGGCGTGGTGTAATGAAGTTCCTCATGTTGTGGCGACCCCAAAACATAAAATTATTTTCATGGATACTTCATAAATATGTGGTTTCCTATGGTCTTAGGCGACCCCTGTGTATATGTCGTTCGAAACCCTAAGAGGTCGAAACCGACAGGTTGAGAACCGCTACTTTAGAGGTTGAAAAACAAATCATACACATGTATTAATTGAGCTACTGTTCACATTTTAACTGTACATTAGGAAGGAGAATTAGTTTTTAAAAAATGCTAGTGAAGTTGAATCACGAAGCGTACATCGTATTATGGATTACTGGCACTAGGGACCAGAGCAATGCAAGAAATGCCTATTGGAGACTGCAACTTCCTTGTCGCCCAGAGTTATCGTTCATACCGGGGAGTACAAAGAAAGTACAAAGATGGCTGCTCACATGGCGAAAACAGCATTTGAGACCTGGCGAGTTGAAGAAATTTAGAAATTTTTACGGGAATTGCATCTGACGGTATCTGGAAATAAAGCAGAACTTGTATATCGGGCACGCGGCTGTGTAGCATTGCGAATTTGTGGGGGGAAAAATCGTATGTATCTGAGACATTTTTCTAATTTCTAGGCGAAGAAGATTAACAAGGGCAAAAACCCCTGCTTTTTCAGGAAGTTTGAACCGTTCCGACACACTTAGACCCTTCCAAATTAGTATTAAAGAACCCCCACCCTCCGAACCCAAGAAGCTTTTTTTTTTAATTCAAAATAATCATGTGTTTAAAATTATTTTGAAACAAAATAATCATGTGTTTAAAACTATTTTGAAACTAAATAATCATGTGTATAAAACTATTTTAAAACTAAATAATCATGTGTTTAAAACTATTTTGAAACAAAATAATCATGTGTTTAAAACTATTTTGAAACAAAATAATCATGTGTTTAAAACTATTTTGAAACTAAATAATCATGTGTATAAAACTATTTTAAAACTAAATAATCATGTGTTTAAAACTATTTTGAAACAAAATAATCATGTGTTTAAAACTATTTTGAAACAAAATAATCATGTGTTTAAAATTATTTTGAAACAAAATAATCATGTGTTTAAAACTATTTTGAAACTAAATAATCATGTGTATAAAACTATTTTAAAACTAAATAATCATGTGTTTAAAACTATTTTGAAACAAAATAATCATGTGTTTAAAACTATTTTGAAACAAAATAATCATGTGTTTAAAATTATTTTGAAACAAAATAATCATGTGTTTAAAACTATTTTGAAACTAAATAATCATGTGTATAAAACTATTTTAAAACTAAATAATCATGTGTTTAAAACTATTTTGAAACAAAATAATCATGTGTTTAAAACTATTTTGAAACTAAATAATCATGTGTATAAAACTATTTTAAAACTAAATAATCATGTGTTTAAAACTATTTTGAAACAAAATAATCATGTGTTTAAAATTATTTTGAAACAAAATAATCATGTGTTTAAAACTATTTTGAAACATAATAATGAAACCTCCTTATATTGTTTACATTTTCTTTTTTTTTTTATTGTGTGCCACAACACATACAAGTGTACTTACAAATGTCTGCAGTCAGCCAATATGTTCTGCACAGAACTGTTATCAAGATTGGGAAATTCCCCTGCAACATCCATGAAAAGAACCTTTATTGTTCTGTGATAGCTGGCCACGCGATGAAGTAAACACTTCAGCTGAAGACAACACAGGACATACATTAAGTTTGTTTTAACGTTATATATGCGTAAGATACAATATATTTATATAAGATTCTTATATTTCAACCATTAAAACGAGCGCGCAAAGCTAGTAAAGAAATTATATTATTGCGCTCTTTCTCGAATTTCAAGAACATGTGCTGTGGTCAACCAAATAGTTTTTCCCATGATGTGAACTTAATATTCTGAAAGTTTGTGATCATTTTCAAAATATATAATCTCAGACTTCAGTTTCAGACTGAGCCTGATGGCTTTGGAATTCATTTAAATAAAGTCGAATTAAATCACAAAAAACAGATTGATGACTTTGAGACTAATTTTGAAAATAAAGGAAATCAAATTTTTCAAGCTGTCAACCGTTCAGGACGCCAATACCATGGCCAGATACAATGGCCAGATACAATGGCCAGATACAATGGCCCGATACAATGGTCAGATACAATGGTCAGATACAATGACCAGATACAATGACGCGATACAATGACCAGAACCAATGGACAGATACAATGGTCAGATACAATGACGCGATACAATGACCAGATACAATGACCAGATACAAAGCCCAGATACAATGACGCGATACAATGACCAGATACAATGACCAGATACAAAGCCCAGATACAATGGTCAGATACAACGGCCAAATACAATAGTCAGATACAATGGCCAGAGACAATGGTCAGATACAATGTTAAGATGAATGGTCAGAAGCAATGGTCAGATAAAATGGCCAGATACAATGGTCAGATGCAATTGTCAGATACAATGGCCAGATACAATGGTTAGATACAATGGTCATAGAAAGTGGCCAGATACACTGGTCAGATACAATGACCAGACACAATGACAACATACAATGTCCAGATACAATGGCAATATACAATTGCCAGATAACATTGCTAGATACAAGGACCAGATACAATGACCAGATACAATGGCGAGATTATTTACTTTCATCAAAGTTATTTAAAAAAAACAACAACAATAAACATTTTATTTATTGAGAAAGAATTTTTTCTTCTCATAATGCAGATTTCATATGATATTACCAAAGCTTCTATGGAGCTGCAGCTGGAACTAATACATTTGCAGCTTGAGAACGTTTTCGAATAGAAATTTAACGACATTGAATTTTGAAGTAACACAATGTTATGAATCACTTTATAAATGTTTCCAAATGTAAAAAAAAACAAAAAAACTTGCTTTTTAAATGCTTGTTTAGTTAGGCTAAGCTACAGCTGAGAAGAAAATTACACTTGCGTGAACATTATTGAATCCAAAAAAATAAGTTTCAGATCAGCGATACAAATTAGGATTCTATGCTATGCAAGTACTTTGATTCCGTACAAAAAGAAAATACAAAAAAAAACTTTTCGAAGCTACAAAAAACACATAAAAAATGTAATAACTATTTAACTTAATAATAACAGACTCGTCGCTGTCCGTTATATTAGCAGGTATTTAACTATTACATGTAATATGATTGTTAGTTACAATTTCACTAAGTTCTTAAAAAAAATTCTCACACTTGAAGCCAAAATCGTTTAATTTTCACGAGGAACTTTTAATACATAGTAACTAAAATAAAGCAATAATTTGGTGATTAATGGAAAGTAATTTCTAAATGATTTTTTGAATTGTTCCCAACTTTTGATTTAAATGGACAGCTGCCCACTACACCAAAACAGCTAACATTTAATGAGTTAATCTTACATCAGTTTCCAGTGTGCCTTCCTCCCATGCCTCCCATTTTAATTTGTACATGGTCATAGCTGCCGCTAACATTTGCAACATCTGCCTCGTGCTTTCAACCCATTGGACATGGATTTCAACCAACAAGCTTGGATGCGTGTTGACCAACGCTTGCCAAGCCGTACAACTTACAACGTTACATGGCGGAGTAATAGGACGGCGTTAGAGTTGTGTAAGTTGAAATAAAATTCCCGTGATTTGTGTGTGTGTGTGTGTGCACATGATCGTTTGTGAAATAACAACAGGAAATCTCATTTTAAAATAAAAATAACATCACTTGTATAAAAAAACAGGGCTTTGTTTTTGTTTTAGCAACCATGAACAACAGGGCGTTGTTATAACAATCATAAACAGCACGGAGTTGTTGTAACAGCCATCAAACACGGTGCGTTGTTGTAGTGCAGCTGTACAGCAACAGGGCGTTGTTACAACAATCATAAACAGCACGGGGTTGTTATAACAGCCATCAGGGCGTTGCTATAGCAATCATTCAACACAGGTGTTTATACAGGTGGTCGAAGATCTTTAAGATAGACGCTAACATGGAAATCTCTGAATAATTTAATGATATAAAAAAAGTGACACCACGGCCAGTGCTGCACTGACAGTATTAAAACGTAAAGTAACAGTGGCTTGTAAAGATGTATGCAAACATTTTAAAACGTCAGTTCTCGTAAACACATACAGGGTTCAACCAAAATAAATAATTTAAATTTTTTTTTTTTTTTTTAAAAACACAAATATACATACTTGGTAATAGATTTCTTTTGACCCAAAGCTTAATGTAAGAAAGATTCGGGCAGCCCCGGGCCCAGTGTTTTATCAGCTCTTCAGAAACAATGGAGTATTCCACGTGTAGATGACACAAACATGTGAATTTCTGAAAATGTTTCTAGTAAAAAAAAAAAACAGAGAGAATATTTACAAGTCTGACGAAGTGAGCATCTTGATAAAAATTAATAAAAAATAACAATATCGTAATATTGGTCAACCGTCCCTGCTGAAATGTGTGGAAAACGTTTGCTGGTCATCACACTCGAATTTGAGATCCAATGCGCTGTACTACACATTGACAAGGCTATATATATAATTGTGATAGCATGGATTTTTAAAAAAATATTATTTTTATAACCGAAAAATAAAGATAAAGTTAAGGGGACTAAACCAGCCTTCGTGAAAATCATTCCCCCGTTTTCATGTGTGATGGAGACGATGGGCAAACAAAGAAAATCAAAAGTGAATATGAATATAAAAATGACGTGACAATAACCTCTAACTCTGTGACCATTTCTTGTTTGTGGTAAATAGACACTCCTTTTTTTTAAAACATTTCTTTAGATATAGGGTTTCGAGGGGAATCTCCACAGCCATCAGCCAGACATTTGAGAAATTGTAGACCGCTCTCGAGATCGAAGTTGGGGAAATCCATGCGAAATTTCTATTTTAAAAAAAAAAATTGTAATTCGGAATTAAAAGTATGCATAGGAAACATGGAAGTAAATGGGACAAAAATTATTGAAACACTGAAAACCAGTTGAATTATCTTGAAAATCAATTCTTATCATAACAAAATATTAACATAATACTGTTTAAAACATGAACTAGGGTACATGAATAGAAGCCTCTTACAGAATACATACATCAACAACAGCAGCAACCAACATTTACTTAACGCTCAGGCACTTTGGGGGTTTTTCATTTAGATCGACCCCTCAAATGACCCCTCTACCTTTGTCCACACTTGTCCGCATAAGACTGACTAGCCAACCCCTACCCACGCTGTTTTTGTGGACGTCTGCACAAGACAATATAAATGACATACCACTTTGGTTGGGTATGATGGAAATGGTTGATTCAGCAGATTTACCAAACGAATGATTAGTGCAAGGGTTTAGAAGGGTGGGGGGGGGGGGCAGAAAGTACGTACCATTCTTGCATAATTTCTGCTATAACTATCCTTCGATTCCTGGACTCCAGCACAGTTAACTTTTCTTTGAAATTCTATTAACGCCATGATATTCAATTATTTTTTAAAGTCTGAAATAAAAAATCCCTACATTCATCGTCAATATGTTGCTTTGTACCTTTACACTCGCTGGATATCGCAAAAGTGATTAGCTAGCCTAGTGACAACTTTAAGTCCACCGTAAGTCATATTGTCATACGTCACGTAATTATGTCGTAGAGGAAAACACAAGAACTCGCGAAACATAGGGTCCGGTGGCGTAGCTAGAGGGGGTGCTGACCGCACCGGGTGACACAATCCTTATCTACGCCACTGCATAGGCTTACTGCGTTTTTCCCCCACACCCATTTGATCACCTAAAACGTTTTAATGCCCCCCACACACTTCTCCCCCCCCCACCCAATTTGAGAGGAGACAAAAATGGGGCTCCGCGTTGGTCTAAGAAAATGACTTCCAATTGCGCTGCCCTATGAGGCTTTCGGATTAACAAATAGAGGGATTAAAGTTAAAATAAATCAAATTTATTGTGTTGCAACATGGTATCCAAAAAAAAAAAATGAAGGTGGTTAATTTTATTACATTTCCTTACGTCCCAGAGCCGTGACGTAACTAGGTCAAGTGCCCCCTCGGTGGCGCGAGCATTACTTTGCGCCTCCAAACAGAGGCGTAGTGGGAGTGTTTGGCGCCCGGGGACAAGGTTCATTTTAAAGAGGCTTTTCTTTTTTTCTTTTCTCGACTCTTAAACCCATTATTTTCATCAATGAAATAATATCAAAGCACATTTTGGCGCCCCTAACTTGCTGGCGCCCGGTGACATCTGTCCCCCCCACCCCGCCCCCCTTCGCTACGCCTCTGCCTCCCAAGAAAACGAAAAAACAAAGCTGCACTTGGAGAAAATGCCGCCGCTTAGAAGAAAAAAAAAAGGGATATCGCCCATGACGAACCACTTCCTCACAACATTGGACACGCCACTGGCCTAGAGACTGTAGTTCCTCCAATAATCTACAAGTGTCATCCCTCTGAGACACACGCCACAAGCTAGGAAACACAGGTTAACAGTGACTTGTTCTCTTTGTATTATCATATCTTGAACGTCATAACAAATTTGGAAAGGGGTATAAGACCGAGTTGATCCGAAGCAGAAGAGAGATGTCAACTAGCGGACATCGACAAGATCTTTTACACCACTCCGCTTTGAAATAACCTCCCTACTCCCTCCCCTCTGTTATCTTGGGAGCTGTACAAACATCTTTTTCCGATTCTGATTTATGAAAATGCTTCACCCCCCCCCCCCCCACACACACACTTATAGGCTCCGTGTGTTCCGGTCTTATCAAGTTTGATAAATAGATGTATATAATTTTTTTACCTTTAAGCACTTGTGACCACTTGTTAATTTCATAAAACTTTTCATAAAACGTGTACGCATCGGGCCAGTCAGCCTTTTTAATTTTAGGTTGTAGAGAGTAAGCGATCTTAGACGTGATTCCTCTAGACTGGAATAAAATTCCAAGAAGTCCCTGAGCATACCCTCTGCAGGACCGTTATACATGTCCTTAAAAAGAATTTCCAAATTTTCCAGACATGTTGAAAACTGATCAGCGAAGCTTTTTGCGTTGTGTCCTGAAAAGAAAGAAATGAAAGATGTCTAGTTTTAAACTTTAGACTGATATGACGAGGAGTAAGGACAAACTGGAGCCGTGAAGTAATTGGGGTAATTGAAGAAACAAAAAATTGGACAAGAAACGCGAGTGGCTATCTCCAGCGGCCGCAAAGATTAAAATGCATGTCTAAATACTATCCAGTCTAACTTTAAGTACGAGTTACTGCTGTGTTTATTGTTAAACAAATAGGATTATTATCAGTGTACATTAGGGGGTAAATCAAATTACGGTAGTGATTTTAAGAAGAATAACTTGTTCCCAACAAATTAAAAATAAGAAATAGATGCGCGAGTTGCGTCCTCCAACGGCAAACAATGATATGCTCGCAGCTTTCATTTATCAAAGACTCCCTTTCAACACCAGGTACTCCGCTTAATAGACTCCGACCGTTCTTACAATTGTAACTGAATGGCATATGTTACAGCAGTAAATTATGACAGGTAAATAATGACAGCTGACCAAATATATATGTGATGTGTTACTGTACCGGCTGTAAACGTCCGTCCTCGCTCAGACCTCACAGAGAACTCATAATCAAATTTATCAAATGAACTACATCCACCGAACTCAATGAGACTTGATCGCCACAGCGCAGGTTCTCGGTAGCCTTGGCGCCAGGATTTGCACACCTTAGCAAGGTAAACAATTTTTCAGTTAAAGGGCTAGGCCATAAAAAATGTTATATCCAGGGCCGGTATTTATTAAAAGGTTATGTTTTTTGTTTTGTTTTTCTTAGCAAAAAGATTGTCTATTGATTCAAGTACAAGCTTCAAATTATCCATAAATTTCTCACATCTTTCATTCATCCATTCATTATTCTCATCTTTTCCCTCATCCACTCCTCCATACATTACTCACATCTTTTCACTCATCCACTCCTCCATACATTACTCACATCTTTTAACTCCTTCATACATTACTCTCATATTTTCACTCATCCACTCAAACATACATTAATCTCATTTTTGCACTCATCCACAAATCCATACATTACTCACATCTTTTCACTCCTCCATACATTACTCACAACTTTTCACTCATCCACTCATCCATACATTAATCTCATCTTTGCACTCATCCAACAATCCATACATTACTCTCAATTTTTCACTCATCCCTACATTACTCTCATCTTTTCACTTATCCATACATAACTCTTATCTTTTTACTTATCCCTTCCGCCAATTCTACTCTCATCTTTTACCTCACCCAATGATCCCCTCTTTACTCTCATTTTTCACTCTTCTCTTCATCCACACATTACGCTCATCTTTTCACTTATCCATTCATCCATCCATTTTCCTCATCTTCCCACTGGTCCATACATTACTTTAATCTTTTAACTTATCCACTCATCAATCAATTACTCTAAACCTTTCTCTCTTCAAATTATCCATACATTACTCGAAGCTATTCACGCATCCACGTATCCATACATTACTCTTATATTTTCACCCATCCACTCATCCATACATTACTCTCATCTTCTAGCTCATCCACTCATTCATACATACTTCTACCTTTACACTCGTCCACTCATCCATACAATATTTCATCTTTTCACGCATCCACTTCATTAATTCACTCACAAACTCATCCATCTACCATTGACATTCGATACACTTTCCTGTTTTTCCATCCATTCATTCATTTGATTTCCACCCACTTTTTCGTTTGTCAAGCAATTGTATGAAATGGACAGCTTTCATACATCTAACCCAACCACAAGCAAAGGTACACGATCATTTCTTTCTTTGTAACTACTATTCCTCACACCCTATCAATAAAATAATAGAACTTTCGGTCGCTTTGAAATAGTCTTTTACAAAATGGTTTTCTTCTTGTTAGCCCCGTTTCCTCTTCGAAACCGGCAGCCCACGTCTTATATTCATAGTACTGTATGAAAAAAAAGCTTATCACGCAGCAAGCGTCATGCGTGACGGTTGAACTCCGCTAAATAGTTTTTTTTTTCTTTATTGGGGCAGGCGACTAATGTAAAAAGAATACATAAAGAGCCACGGGTATGGCGTATGTAGGACTATCAGTAGTACTGTTGTTTAAATTTTTGGCAGGTAGTGTGTAGGATTGTCTGTAAGCCTATTTTTTTTAAAGACCGAAAGGTAGAGCGACGGCCTGTCTGTGGGCGTCTAGCTTTAAAGAAGGCTCTGCACCTCAATATCTTCAAAAAACTGATTTCTAAACATGTATCCTTACAGAACCTGCACTCTTCAAAACAGACCTTACTGAGGGTTCCAAGTGTGGATGGACACAGAAAGAAGTTCGTACGAAGTGCGTTCCTTTTAAGCTATTTCCCCAAAATTATTGAACAGTTTTCCTCGATCTTTGAGGGGCATTGAAAATGATTTTTTTTTCTTCATAAAAGACTTTAAGACACCAGAGCGCTGTGAGCATGTTAAAATAGCATGGGCGCAAGCGCTATAAAAGTATTTAATCATCCTCACAATTTTTTTTTAAGTTGACACATATTATATACTATGATATATTAACTATTTTTTTGTAAAAAATAGTTAACCCAAAAACACCCCACCGGGTTAGGCCCTAGTATTGTATAACTTTCATTACTCTGCCCACCGGGTCAGGCCCTGGTGTTGTATAACTTTGATTACTCTGCCCACCGGGTTAGGCCCTAGTATTGTATAACTTTCAATTACTCTGCCCATCGAAATCCTGTCCTCAAACGCGGAGCACAGATAGATCTCCCGTAACGCGTTTGGAGGAAGGTCTCTCCACAGAGGACGTGGTCGTAAGTTAGCCTTCCTGTTGGCACGCGAGTAAGAAAGGGGTCGCTCTTGTGGTGGTCATCCAAGTGCGGCTATCATCCTCTTTGGAGTGGGCATTGTTTGGACGCTTCGATTTTCGTGTGTGTGGGTAAACAAAGAAATTTGTTATACTCATAACATAGTTCAATGTTGTGATAAGAGTTAAATGTGTTGATGCGAAACAGTGTTTAATTTATTTCTTTTGGTGGTAATTCCCGAAGTTGATGTGAATTTGTTAATGAGATTCCTAATCAAGAAACTTTTCAGTTGAACATGTCTCGCTTATTTCTAATAGATATCTTTAAAAATCTGAGGCTTAATGACTAAGCTTTATAAATAGGTAATTAACACACAGGCAAATGCCTAACATAACGATAATAGGAGCAATAACTAATTTTTAAAGTAAAAATCACAAATTTATTATAACACATTTAATTTTCTAAGTTTTTTATCACCTAATTTAAGACATTCTCATGTGAGCTCTTTGAATGTTTGTTGTAGGCTGTGACGGAAGAATTTGTTGATACCTGGCGATAACAGTGCAACAGTTTCTTTTCTTTCAATAGCTCTTCTACTCATTTTGGATTGACGTTTCATTTTTGTTGCTACTATTTTAAAGAATTAAATACTTTTATGGGATAACACACACACATATTTATATACATATATATATATACTACTTCGCCCAGGCTTTATCTTCACTGGGTGCGTGGAGATCAGAGGGTCATCTCAACAAGTAGGCCACAGAAACATGCACCTAGAAATTGGGAGGACCTGGCGGAGGATCGATCGACATGGCGGGGCATCGTGAAGGAAGGATCACTACGTGCCGAGGAGCTCTACAGGACGGAAGCAGCTGTGAAGAGAGCGCGGAGAAAGGCAAGAAAACACTACTCCTCCGCATTCGTGTGCGGGACATGCACAAGAGACTGCCATTCAAGGATCGGTCTCATTAGCCACACGAAGAGCTGCAACCAGACAAGATAATCTATCGTCTCTCGTAGACGGAAAGATGCCATACATACATATATATATATATGCGATATATATTGGATATATTATCGGGAATCGATGTCTTCAAATGTCAGAACTTGTCAAGAGTTCTAACTTGCTGTTCGAATGTCAACACTTGTCAAGATTTCTGGCTTGCTGTTCAAATGGCCAGTGGTGAAGCTGGTAATTATATGCAGTATCCATAAGGGCAAAACGATTGAAATGTACGTTCTGACCAATGACCCCGTCTGCCCGTTTCTTTTTGGATCCTCAAAAAACACAACAACGTCGGGCCGCGTAAGCCCATTGGGTAACTCTAGTCAGGCCTGCCTAGTTGTTTGACCCGAGTAAGCCCATTGGGTAACTCTAGTCAGGCCTGCCTGGTTGTTTGGCCCGCGTAAGCCCATTGGGTAACTCTAGTCAGGCCTGCCTGGTTGTTTGACCCGAGTAAGCCCATTGGGTAACTCTAGTCAGGCCTGCCTGGTAGTTTGGCCCGCGTAAGCCCATTGGGTAACTCTAGTCAGGCCTGCCTGGTTGTTTGACCCGAGTAAGCCCATTGGGTAACTCTAGTCAGGCCTGCCTGGTTGTTTGGCCCGCGTAAGCCCACTGCGTAACTCTAGTCAGGCCTGGCTGTTTGTTTGGCCCCATGACGTTTTGTTTTTTTACGTGTCCAGCTGGTCAAACGAAAGATTCGCGTTGTCGTTTAGCAACTGACCACCTGGGCTTAAATGATAATAAATAAAAAAAGGTTACATCTCATCAAAGGACTTAATCTTATAGAGATTAAAAGATTGACTCATTTCACAGCGTTGAGCGCCTACAGCAAAGTTGATAACCCTACAATCTACTAACTTTGCCGCATAAGGAGGAGGAAAAAAACACTCACATATGAATACCTTATTGAATGTACCTTCCTTTACATGGAGTTGTGCTGAAAAAAAAATATTAAAAAAAAAAAATTTAATAAAAAAAGAAGACTTTGTGTTGCTATTTGAATTTTGGCATAGCGATTACTTTTAAATTAAGTTCATTCTTCCTAAACCATGTTTGTTGTGTGAGAGGAAACAAAACAAAAAAACAACGAAAGCTACTGGAAAACAGTCTCTTTGGAGGGAATGAGTAAACGTGAAAAAAGATTAAGCAAAATATGGACAATGGACCCCCACCTTTGATACCCCACTACCAAGACAAAACCAACCAGCTTGGGATATCCAAACATGAGGGCCGTACGCCTTCGCTGTCTTCACCTGGTTTTGCAACAATGACCACGGTCACAACTCCTCCCGTGTCCAGCCAATCGACGCACAGCCATGGGTCTGAACTGACACGTCCTTCTAAAGCTAATCACTTCATTCAAAACTTGAAGGGGGTTGGTCGGCAGTGACGCGTGCAACCAATTGTAATCTAACAACATTGGGACGACTGCACTATAAAATATCCGTGAAGGTATGCCGTCATGTCAATATTGTGTGCCACAAGGCAGCTGGTAAATATAAAGGGGACCTAAAGGACTAATTTTTGGGAGGTTACCTTTAATGATGTTGTTCTCGCCCATGCATGATGTCGTTAAAAGTCTACGCTTTTTCAGAGATTGCCCAGTTTCATCAACGAGAGTTACATCAGCAAAAAAAAAACAACACAAAAAAACATAGGTGAGTTCCTCTAAAGTGTTTTCTTAAATCATAATTTACGTATCAAATTTTCTTAAGATTCAAACTTACTTGAAGACACATAAGACACAAGAACAAACACTATCTCATCTAACAGTTAAAAGTTTAGCGTAGGTATAATGTCCATACTTTAATTTATCTGAATTTAAATAATACACATTTTTTGTTAATTAATTAAAAGTGACGAGACGAAAGATTTTGTATGTTAAACTTTATAACAGGTCATGTAAGTCTTTCAACATCATGATTTTGCCCTAACCACAAATGTTGTTACGTTCTTTCAATTAGTACAGTAATTTTTTAAATCTTTATTTGTAGCATTGATATTTTGTTGTTGTTGTCGTTCATACCAATGTTGCCAGTGCTGAAAGTCCAAAGTGAATTCTCGGATGATGAAGGCTTTAGTGAATCCAAAATAAAAACGATTGACCATTACTGACCGACCCTTAAACTAGTGCTGTTTAAAGAAGAATTCTTGATGTGGCAGAGTATGGTTTTTTAAGGTTTCAAGCTGGTATTAAAAATTGCAGTTTTGTTTATATATATATATTAAAAATAATAAGATAGATTTACCATACATATGAAAATATTCACCATTAAAAATTAGACTATTTTTTCTTACAAAAGATAACTTTTTTTTGAAAGTCTTAGTTTAGACTTTTCTTTCTTTTCTTGTCTTTACAGATTAAAATGCCAGAACTGCTGACACGTTTTAAATAAAACCATGAGAAAAACACCGTCGTGTACCAAGGACCTGCAGGTGCTGGAGCTCTGCAGTTAATGAACAACCCCAATGACTTACTGGGAATGTCCCACAGACCTGAAGGTGCTGGAGCTCTGCAGTTAATGAACAACCCCAATGACTTACTGGGAATGTCCCACGGACCTGCAGGTGCTGGAGTTCTGCAGTTAATAAACAACCCCAATGACTTACTGGGAAAAAAATTCAGTCGCAAAAGATATTCAAAAGATTCACCAAGCAAGTCCCTAGCAAGTGGCCTACAGAAGTGCTTAGCAAAAGCTTGGCAGGCAGACGACACGTGCAGTGATTTTGAAATCCTAGTGGACGGAACTACTTTCCGCTGTCACAAATATCTCCTGAATGCAACCTCTGGTTTTTTCCAAGCTCTGTTTCGTTCAGGGATGAAAGAGACCATTGACAACCGCGTGGAGTTAAAAATGATGTCAAGAGAAGTCTTCGAGGTGATAGCACAGGCGCTGTACACCGGGGCGCCTGGACTCACAGGAGAAAACGTTCTTGACGTCTGGCAGGCATGTCAACAACTGGACATCCAGTACTTGAGTGACGAGTGCGAACAGTTCGCCACGGATGCTCTAGGCGCGGATAACTGCATGGAGTTTTACTACTTCGCATGCGGCGTGTCGTCAAAAAAGGTGAGCTCACGTGCCCACGAGTTTATGGTGTACGCCTTTGAGGCTGTGATCCAGACAGAAGGATTTCTTCAGTTGATGACGCACGATGTGTTCGACGATGTAATTGGTGATGAGTTCCTGAAAGCGTCCAGCGAGGACGTCGTTGCGGACAGCATTCTGAGATGGGTTAACTACCAATCCGGATCAGCTGAAGTTAGTGCAGATGAGGTCGAGTCGTAAAATGGACTTTCAGAAACACTATCGTCTGATTTCTCTAACCTGTCCATCACAACCCAGAGTCCTGAAGAGCACTTGCCTTTTACAAGCGATGGCAGAGAAAGACACCTGCACCGTTTGCTGAAGAGAGTCAAATTGTTCCTTGTGTCTGAAGAGTGGCTCAGAAATCTCGATCAGCAAGACATCATCCTAAGATCTCCAGGATGCCACGACCTCGTGAGAGAGGCCATTTTATTCAACAGTAGGCAGGAGCCGAATTTGTACGCCTGGCAGAAGTCGACAACACATCGTTTCTTTAGTATGAAAGAACATGTTGTCGTCATTATGACTAGCAGCAAAGTGCTGGTGTACACTTTACAAAATCATCCAAAGTTTTATGAAGTAGCGACTCTCCTTCCCATCTCATCATATCTGTTCCGAAAAATGTGCGTGCTCCAGAACAAGATCTACATAGAAGAACTCACATCTGATTACTATTTATTGCTAACAATAGACGAGGCAAAAACAAAGGAAGTGATCATCTTTCATGAATCCACACAGCTTTATTCCCCGTCTATTCGCGGCGATACAACCAAGCTATTTTCCCCACAACAGATCTCTGTATCGATGCTCTAAAGGTGCCTTGTATCGCTTGGAAATAAGATCCAACGAAACACTGTGGGTTGTGGTTTATGAGTCCGACGATATCAAATCCACTACTGAAGTCGTCTGCTTTGAGAATCTCATTCTCTTCTTCACGGACACCAAGAAAAACGCTGTCGTGTTCGGCCTCGACCTAGAATCACTGGTGTGCCGTCGAGCGCCCGATTTGCCAGGGGAAGGACGGTCATTGATTACATTCAAAGACGGCGACGGCACCTACGTCGTTCAGTCAGATGGAGCCTTGACGAGAATAGATAAAAGTGAGGACACCGTGATAAGGTTTGAGTTCATCGCTAGCTTGTGGGACGTCGCCTGGTATCCGTTGTCGGCGGTGACGTACTGTGGTAGGCTCTACATATTCGGCAGTCGATGAGGGGAAAAGTCATTCCCGATTCGCTGTCTTTTGAAAGTATCGAGGTCGTAAAGGAGGACGACTCAATCCAATGCTCTCCAATGGTGGTGACACGGGGATGGTTTCACTGATGGTCTAACTATTATCTCCAATGGTGGTGACACGGGGATGGTTTCACTGATGGTCTAACTATTATCTCCAATGGTGGTGACACGGGGATGGTTTCACTGATGGTCTAAATATTATCTCCAATGGTGGTAAAATGGGATGGTTTTACTAAGAATCTAACGATTCTCTCCTATAATGGTAGAAAATAATTGGTGTCATTGATGGTCAAATAATTCTCTCCATGGGGATAATAAAGGGATGGTTTCACTGATGGTCTAACAATTCTTTTGAATGGTGGTAACATAGGACTGTTTTCACTGATGCTCTAACAATACAATGGCACTGAATAATTTAGCTGACCGATGAAACTTTCATTTTGTCGTCGTGTTTATTTTGTCTCCAATCACGATCTCTTAAAAAACGTGAACAATTAAACGAAAAACCACCAACAAAGTCGGATACGTATTATTGATATTTAGATAGAGCCCTCAAAACACTGGCGACAGCAATACGTGAACTTTGAATCCACTAAAATTACTTGATAAAACATGAGGTTAAGTAAATCACATTTAAGAATCTTAATTTTTGTTACGCCTCTACCTCCGTGATACGCCATTGCACACTTTTTATTTCACGCCCATGAAGTATATTAAATTTTATGATGTCCCAACAACCTCTAAACTGCTTATTTTTTTACACTCTAATTGAGAAATTGTCAGTTTGCGAGAAGAGAATATTATGCACCAAAAGCAGTTGCGTTATATTTTTTTTTTAAAATCACTTAGCGCAGTTATCGGGAATTTTATTTTGCGCTCTATTGAAATCATGGACCCAATCTCTCATCATCACCCTCCACAAGAAAGGCAACCTACAGCTATGCCAAAACTATCGCACCATTAGCCTAATAAGCCACCCAAGCAAGGTCATGCTCAAGAACCGACTAAGACCATATGCCGACGGAATAATTGCTGAAGAACAGGCGGGCTTTAGGCAAGGCCGTGGCACTACTGAGCAGATCCTAAACCTCCGGATACTATGTGAGAAATATGCTCAACACCAACAAAACCCATACCACGTCTTTGTAGTTTTCAAGAAGGCATTCGACAGGGTTTGGCATGCTGCTTTATGGGCCACCATGAGGCACTACAACATCAACACAAACTTGACCAGAATGATAAGAAGCCTCTATGATAAGGCCACCAGTGCAGTCTTCTTCAACAATAACATCGGAGAATGGTTCAAGACCACGATTGGAGTACGACAAGGCTGCTTGCTCTCCCCCACCCTGTTCAACATCTTCTTAGAGAGAAATATGTCAGATGCACTAGAAACGCATGTAGGGACAGTCAGCATTGGTGGCAGAACAATCACCAATCTACGTTTTGCGGATGACATAGACGGACTGGCTGGAAGCGAGGAAGAGCTAGCCAATCTAGTAAAGATTCTCGACAAGACTTCATCGTCCTTTGGCATGCAAATCAGTGCAGAAAAGACAAAAATGATGACGAATAGCACTAATGGCATCACCACTGAAATTAAGGTCGGGGAGGAAAGATTAGAGACAGTTGGCAGCTTCAAATACCTCGGAGCAATAGTATCGGAACAACGCTCCAGGCCCGAATTAATGGCCAGAATTGCGCAGACCACGACAGCACTAAAGAGGCTCAAGAAAATATGGAACGACAAAAATATAGCCCCCAGCACCAAAATCAGGCTGATGCGCTCATTAATCCTCTCCATTTTCTTATATGCCTGTGAGTCCTGGACATTAACAGCAGAACTTGAAAGGAAAATAAAGGCGATGGAGATGAGATGTTACAGAGGCATTCTTGGCATCTGCTATAGAGACCACATCACCAATGAACAAATAAAAGAAAGGATTCGTCAGGCAATTGGGCAATATGATGACCTCCTGACGTCTGTTAAAAAGCGCAAACTTGAGTGGTATGGCCACGTGACCAGAAAACAAGGGCTCGCCAAAGAGATCTTGCAGGGCACTACTAGAGGAGGGAGAAGAAGAGGAAGACAAAGAAAAAGATGGGAAGATAACATCAAAGAATGGACGGGATTACAACTGGGCGATGCTATGCGTAGGGCAGGAGACCGACAGGAATGGAGGAGAATAGTGTACATGTCATCTGTGGCGCCCCAACGGTCGAAGGACTACGGGACCTGATGATGATGATGATGATGAACTCATTATTTAATCCTACTTGTTTCAAACATACATAATTATTTGTATATTAGTCTCAATGGACTACGATGATTCGATTGTTTGTCATGTAATAAGAGTAAGTACGAGTAAGACTTCCGGGAGGCTGTCTGCAACTCACTAGTCATGCGCTCCTACACCATTCATGCGATTGCAACAAAACTTTGTTGAAAGTTTGTCCATGTTAATGAGTAATTACAATACTTTTAAAATATTACGGATTTCAGCCGTTGGTCCCAAATTCATTTTTTTTCTTATATGAGCTTTGTAAAAATAATTTCTGTATGCGCTCCTATATCATTTATCTGAATGCGATAAAACTTTAGTAAAATGTTTTACCCACTTCCGCAAAGCTTTTCAAATTATTACAACCGTTTAAAATATTATGTTTTAAGCCAGTGGCCCTATGATCTATTTTTCCTATATGAGCTATACAAATAAAATTTCAAACAGAGCTAATGTGTGGATGGATAGATTTTTAATCAAATACAAATAGCGACATTAAATTGTGTGTGTGACATAATAATTAGGTTTCTGAAGTAGTTACAACACTTTTAAAATAATCCGTTTTTGGCCGTTGGCCCCAAAATCGTTATTTTTCTTATATGAGCTTTGTAAAAAATAATATCCGTATGCGCTCCTATACCATTTATCTGAATGCGATACAACTTCAGTAATAAGTTTCTCTTTTTTTTAATTTTGTGATATAATAAGTAGGTTTCTGAAGTAATACAACAATTCTACAATATTCCGTTTGTGGCCGGGGGCCTTAATTCGTTTTCCACCCTTATATTATCTATATAATTATCGTATGCATTCCTAAACCATTCATCCGATTGCGATAAAAACTTTGGTGAATTGATATGTGCGCTCCCGAAAATGTTTCTAAATTAGAACAACATTTTACAATATTTCGCATGGGCCGATGTCCTTAAATTCGTTTTGTTTTCTTTAACAAACTTTATCAAAATAATTTCAATCAGAGCTATCAACTCAACCGCCCTTGAACAAATGCCAACAGACATCAATTTGTAGCAAGAGCAGAGAAAACACGTTTTTGCATGTTTAGTGTAGAGAGTATTTTTGTTGTTTTTATATATAAGCTTGAATTTTGTGACGTATTTTAGAATCGGATATAGCTTTGTAAATGTGTTGTGATTTTGAATAGCAATGATGTAGTAATACATTTATTATATAAGAATGATCTATGCTTACCGTAACTCACAAAGAACCGATACGATTTAAATACGTTCCCATTTTTTAAAACAATCATAGTTTTCTTCTATTATTTTAAGGAACTCGAATCAATGGTAATGCGAAAAATATATTGTATATTCGCTTTAATTTTAATAAAATTTTGAGTATTAATAATATAAATTACAAATAAATCTGGAGTAACAACTAAGGAACTATTTTAAAAATTTTATATGTGGTTAAAAGTTATGAAAAATAGTAAAACAAATTATAATCAAAGAATTACACTGTAATCACATTTATCGGGGAAACCAAAACATCTGTTGATTTTAGTGCATTTTTTAAGTACGTTCCAAATATTGCGTAATAAAAGTAAAGCTAATTAAATTTGTTCTAAATAATAACGCAGCTGACGTCAGAACTCAAATTGTCTATTTATTCAATGCAAAAATTTATCTGATTTAATAACCGCGCCTAATAAAATTGATAATGTATTTCCCCCTTCCTAAAAGTAAAATTAATAAATATAATAGATTGCTTTTTAAATTGCTACAATTTAAAAAATGAAATACTATTTTTGCTTTTTATTTTTAACGTTTAATAAAGTTTTACTTTTATTCTTTCCCAAAAATATACATTTATGAAATTTATAAATTAGT
The DNA here is from genome assembly GCA_964017045.1 of Omphiscola glabra. Lineage (NCBI taxonomy): Eukaryota > Metazoa > Mollusca > Gastropoda > Lymnaeidae > Omphiscola > Omphiscola glabra. The sequence goes on along the minus strand of OZ024806.1, from coordinate 13,261,021 downwards.
AAAAAAAAAAAACATAACATAACCTTTAAATATACGTTTAATACGAAAATGCCGTTTAATGCAATCAGTGCAGCGAAACTACATATCCTAATAGCATCCACTAATGCACTTATCACTCATTTAAATAAGAACAAAGCATTTGAAATGCAAAAAAATTGTTTTTGCGTAAGTAAGTTGATTACAATCCCGTGGATGATTTTATTAATTTCTTTAAAACTCTGTTTGGGGGAGGGGGAAGTTGTAATTCAATAGTTTAATTTGCACATGGCAGCACACTATACGTCTCAAAACGAATTTGACAAATAATTTGCCTTCTTAGGTACATATATATGGGGGTTAGGAAATAGGGTGTGTACAATTTTATATCTTTAAATCCAATGATATTACTGTTGTGAAAAATTTTACGAATTAAGAAAATCAATGACGTTAACACAACGTAAGTACATTTACAAAAGTATATCCATGAATATCAAAACCCATTCATTTTACAAAGAATTACCAGTTTTGGACCGGGGCCCTATAGTAGTTTTTCTTTCTAATATGAGCTATTTAAATATAATTTCCGTATGAGTTCCTATACTATTCATCTGAATGCGATAAACTTTCAGTGAGTTGTTGTGTGCAGGCCCGCATTAGGTTTCTAAAGAAGTGCAAATATTTTACAATATTCCCCTTTCGGCCGGGGGCCTTAAATTCTTTTTCTTTCTTATATGAGCTATGTAAATATAACGTCAAGCAGAGCTATTGCATAAGTGGGTGGAATTACATTAAATATAAACTGTGACATTTCATTTTGTATATGTGACTTAATAAATAGGTTTCTGATTTAGTACAAATATTTCACAATATTACTTTTGGGGCCTGGGGCCCTAAATTTTTTTATATGTAATAAATGAGCCATATAAATATAATTTCAAACATAGCTATTGCATGGGGGGATCAATCGCTATAAGTTTTGGGACTAAATTTGAAAAATCCATGCTTCCCAGACGGACAGCTGCGTGTGGTCTGCTGACACTTCTTAAAACCTTCTAATTAATTCGAATACGCACCAGACGGTTAAAAAAAGGTGTTTATTAGAAGAACTTACAAAAAAAATTATTTAAACACGGACACTTTATTTCGATGAGTGGCATTGCAACGCATGCCGGGTACTCGCTAGTTTGTAATAAATTGATGTAACTGAAAAGAACGTGTGGTAAATGAATGTGATGTAAATAAAAGTGATAAATGAATTTGTGGTAAATGGATATGTGGGAGGTAAATATATGATAAAGAAATGGGTGGTAAATAAGTGTGTGGTAAATTAGTAGACGCTTCTCGTCAAATATCTAGACGGATGCAATGACGTAGCTCTGTTCATCACGAAATTTAACCGGCGTACATTTTTTTCAATCCATTTTTCGTTTCATTTCTTATTATAGTAGACGTATAATTTTAATTTTTATACTAACGCCATCTTGGTTACCAAGATGGAAGATGGCGGTCGAGTGATGCGTCATGACACCAATTTGTTAATATTTTGTTCACAAATAAACAAATTTAAAAAATATAAAACTGATATGAAAAGTGAGTAATTTGATAACTTTCATACTAATATTTTTATAAAATACAAGTATTGGATTAAAACTTAGTGAAACCCCATTTAAATGGACATTTCAAACTAAATTTCAAAACTCTAAGTAAAAGCGAAAACTTTAATATCAATAAATTCCTTAGTTTATTATTTTACAGAAATCCTCTCATAGCCTCATTCTTGAGGTTGGTTCTCCGTGGACCGGGAACCCAGACTCTACTAACTTCTGTATCATGAGATGTTCATTTAGGTAATACATGAATATATTTCAACTTATTATTAAATAATATATGGCGGACTTGGACAGCTGCATCAACAAAGAGACTGCTACTGACACAAAGAGGTTTGACCAGCTACATGAAAAATGGAATTGGACAGCTGCCTACACAAACAGCTTGGACAGGTGCCCACGCAGATAGACTTGGACAGCTGCGAACACAAATAGACTTGGACAGCTGCGAACACAACTAGACTTGGACAGCGCCCTACACAAATAGACTTGAACAGCTGCCCTACACAAATAGACTTGAAGAGCTGCCTACAAAAATATACTTAGATGGCTATCTGCTCAAATAGACTTGGATAGCTGCGTACAGAAATAGATTTGAAAAGAAAAAAAATCCTGGTTCATATCAACATATACAATCTGACTAGTTGGAACTAAACGTTTACATTTGATCGGATGGTGTGTATATTTTCATAGTATTTTCAGGATAAAGAAAGCATTGAAAGAATTAGAAATGATACACTCTGGGTTACTTTCCCTTGTGATTGCTATAATGCACAGTCCACACGGTAAGTGAAATATAAGTAGCCAATATGACGACAGGCACATATATACAGGGTGGGCCAATAGAAGTGAGAACATCTCGTAATATGTGATTTAATCACATAAAATGGTTTAACTATACCCATACTAGATTAAAGTCGTTGACAATCAAGGAGGACACATTGAACATGATTACTGATAAGCTAAATATTTAGCAAAACATTGTATGAAGAATTATAATTACTTAAATTATATTTTGTATTAACTCATATGCTGCGAGACGTCACTTTTATTGGCCCACCCCGTATACGTTCTGAACATATGCATGTCTGAAATTATATAAATATTAAAGATTTATCAAATAATATTTCATTACTTGTAGACATGGTTGCCTAATGGATGACTGACAAGTTGTGTCATAATGAGTGACTGACACGTGGTGTCATAATGAGTCACTGACAAGTAGTGTCATAATAAGTGACTGACAAGTGGTGTCATAACGAGCGACTGACAGTGGTATCTTTTAGTTTGCAATATGTAATTGACTTGGTGTTGTTGTTCTTTAAATCCTTGACTTCGCTTTTGTCCGTGGCAAAATCTTGACCCACTTCCCTTCAACCAATCAAGCTGAAACTTGGCACATAGCCTTGTTGCCTATGTCAACAAGTCTATCAAATGTTTAGCCCCATCCTCACCCCAAACTCATAGGAATAAGTTTTTTTTATTTATTTTTTTGTTTTGTTTTTTTCCCCAAAGGAAGATGAAGGAAATATGATGACACTGATTTTCACGTCATTACATTTCCGATAACTGCGCTAATTGAGATTCTTTAGGGGGAAAAGATACTTCAACCGCGTTTTGATTGGTGAATTAAATGTGCGGTGTACAAAAAAAAGCGATGATCAATTAGAATATTAATAGATTAAAAGGCTTGAAAAAAAATTGCAGTTTCAAGCAGTTGGGGGGGGGGGGGGGAAAGCACTAATTGTGATTTTTATGAAGTGCGTTAATTGTATGCATGTTTCGTCAACTTTTGAATTCCCACCTCACATTGCTCGATATTAAACTTTGTTATGGATTCAACAGAAAAACGTTGTTTTTTTTGTGTTGTTTATTTCAAATATTTTAGAAAGAATTTGCAAATTTAGATTTTGAAAATAATCATAAATTTTAGCATGCAACGTTTTAGTTTTTAAAAAAAACAGCGTAATAACTTATAAAAACAGTGTAATAACTTATAAAAACAGTGTAATAACTTATAAAAACAGTGTAATAACTTATAAAAACAGTGTAATAACTTATAAAAACAGTGTAATAACTTATAAAAACAGTGTAATAACTTATAAAAACAGTGTAATAACTTATAAAAACAGTGTAATAACTTATAAAAACAGTGTAATAACTTATAAAAACAGTGTAATAACTTATAAACAAAACAAGGATATAAGTGTCCGGCTCACCGACTCTGAGGCCAGCACCAATTTGGGCTTATGTCAATGCCTCTGTGTTACCACACACTGGGTGCGTCGCCGATTACTCTACAAGGTACCCTCGTTATATTCACATATTAACATGCAATTACGGCCATTAACTTTCTTTAACGAGTCCAAAAATGTCTATAACATCAAACAGAAGGAAATTGTGTGAGAATCACATTGGATGGATTCGAGCCGAGCACTCCGAACCAGAGAACTTGTCGCAGCTACGTTTACATCACTGGTCAGATTATTCTGGACGACGGGGAAACGTTGGGAAACCTGCCGCCTCACGTCATAGAGCAATTCAAGTGTCCGCATTACCCGAATAATGACCGTTTTCATTTGAATGGGCCAAAAGAAGGAGGCTGGGCTTTGGTAAATGAAACAGATATTATCTACACTTGCTTGTTTGAAGAAATGAATAACCGAACTATACTTATTAAGAAGAGATGAGATTTTCCTACCAACTTTAACTTGGACAAGACGGCACCGGGGTGGGGAAAGGGGGGCTTTTAATCTTAATTTTTACCTTCAACTTATTTGTAATATTGTAGTGTAGAGTATTTTGAACGTATTTGTAATGCTGTAGTGTAGAGTATTTTAAACGTATTTGTAATGCTGTAGTGTAGAGTATTTTAAAAGTATTGGTAATGCTGTAGTGTAGAGTATTTTGAACGTATTTGCCTTGCCGTATTGTAGCGTATTTTGAGCTTGTTTGTAATACCATAGAGTTACACAGAGGATTCGGCACGTTCCACTCTTAGCAAGAGATGCCTGGGCTTTTTAGCCGTGCGAGGAGAAAGAAGGAAGGCTGTACATGTTTATATTAAAGACCACAAACTATTTTAGACTAGTAGATTCCTGTCTGTAGCTGCGCGGTGACAGATTCGAATCGGAGATGAGACAGTATCTTCTGCCACAAATTTGTTTTTCATTCACCAACACAATGAAAAAAGTCTATATTCATAATATAATTAAAAAATTAAGGTTTTTTTTTATTTTCAAACCTGTCAGCTAATTAATTTTTTTTCCCATCCTTGGTAATCAATTTTCAGTTTGATAAATTTTACGAATGTTTATTTTCAGTTTCTGGTACAAGCAATGAAGCGTTGTGCACCCGATGGAAGGATCCCCACGTCTCCTTTCCAATGCTCGCACAGCACAGGCCAAACCTATCGCTTTACAGCCAAGTTGTATCCATTCGTGTACGTCAAGTACTGCTCTGTAAGGTTCTTCTTGGGTGAGGTTCTAGTATCTACGTCTACGTCGCGCAGATTCTTCGCCGTTGATCATGGACTGAAGGGACTGAGCAATGAGGTTCCCTTTATGGAGTTTACAGGTAAATAGCATGACCATTTATGAAGTTAATAGGTTAATAGCATGACCATTTATGAAGTTAATAGGTTAATAGCATGACCATTTCTTGATAGCCTTTTTCTTTGTTTCTATATTTAATAAAACGATAATTCTATTAAGTTTGTAAATCTGTATAAACACGATGTAAATCATTATACACTTAATGTGGTAAAATCTTTTTTCACTAAACATTGTAAATCTGTATACACTAGAGCAGGGGTTTTCAACCTTTTTTGACGGAGTACCACTTTCTAAAAACACGACAATCTAAGTACCACTTTCCGAACAACGGACACGTTTTTCGTGCATTTATATGTAAATATCGTTAAATGCGAATATTAAAGGGTTACACAGATCTTGATATTAAGAAAAAACACATTATCCGTGCTGTTATAATTAAATATACTCGGAAATGTCAATACATTGTTTTCCTTACGACCTACCGTTACGTAAAAAAAGAAAGATCATGGTACTTTGCGCCCTCTTCAAGTAACACTGCCAGGACTTCGAAGTACCACTCCCAGGACTTCGAAGTACCACTGCCAGGACTTCGAAGTACCACTGCCAAGACTTCGAAGTACCACTGCCAGGACTTCGAAGTGCCACTGCCAAGACTTCGAAGTGCCACTGCCAGGACTTCGAAGTACCACTGCCAGGACTTCGAAGTACCACTGCCAGGACTTCGAAGTACCACTGCCAGGACTTCGAAGTACCACTGCCAGGACTTCGAAGTACCACTGCCAGGACTTCGAAGTACCACTGCCAGGACTTCAAAGTACCACCAGTGGTACGCGTACCACAGGTTGAAAAACACTGCACTAGAGGTTGTAAATCTTAATACACTCTTAATCGTCATCATAGCTTTTTTTTTTGGTCTCTATATTTAATGAAACGATAATTCTTTTATGTTTGTAAATCTGTATACACGAGAGGTTGTAAATCTTTATATACTCATCATCATCATCATCAGTGGCGCTACAGCCTTTGTAGGGCCCTGGCCTGCTCCACCACATCCTTCCATCTCAGCCATGGGCTGCCTGTGAGTTATCTTTCCCATATGTTTCTGGCTGTATATTAATTTTGCTGCTGTACAATGAAGCATCATTTCAATATGTCCTGCTCAGCGCAGTCTGCTTTTTTTTTTTATTGTTGCGACTATGGGTTGGTCTTTGAACAATTGGTATAGTTCTTGGTTTGTACGGATTCTCGAGACATAATTTTCCATCATTAGGCCGCATATTTTTCTGAAGAGTTTCATCTCCCATGTATTTAGAAGAATCTCTGCTTTTCTGGTAAGGGTCCAAGTCTCACTAGCGCAAGTTACTACTGGTCTTATGAGAGTGATGTATACCATATTTAATGTAAGGAAAAAAATTCTTTAAAGTGTGGAAATCTTTTTGCAATAGACGTTGTAAATGTTTATACATTTAATATTGTAAATCTTTATACACTAGACCAGGGGCACCCAAAATGCTTTCAACGTGGGCCAGCTAACGTACAAAATGACGAAAGCGAGTCTTATAATATTCTCTACAATACTTTTTATGATTTCTATGTTAATCATGGGTGATTCGCGTGCAATGCACACAAATGCAGACAACAAACATATTTATGTACTTAAAAAGTTATCGAAGAAGGCGATGCTAGCAAAAAGGTATTTATATAAGGATTAGTGCAAAGATATTCAAATCTTACAAACTAACAGCGAAAAAGTTTAGTTAGATTTGTGAAACAGACGTTTGGCTTTCAAGATATCATCAATGTTTAGTTTGGAATTGCTGCATCAAATCAAGATTAATGTTCTTACATGTTCATCAGCATTCTCGTTTGTCTTCACATACTTCATTTTGAAAATGTTTGGACATTTGTCGTTCCAAACAATGATGCCATACTAGCGGCAGATGTATTCTGTTATTCAACAAGTTTTCCTTCTTTGTGCTTCTCTTTCAACAAGTCATTTGTTTGATAATCAGTGAGCTCCAAACTGTAGTTCAATCCTCACATCATCAAGGTTACAATCAAATGGATTCTGGAGCAAAATATTGTCACTCTTATTTCTGATTTCTCCAACAAATGCTTCTTCGAGTAATTAATAATTATTTTTTGGGGACATCGAGGTTGACATCCTCGCGAAACTCTTTAAAACAGTGAACATTAGAACTGTATTCCCCCTCCAGTTCTGCTTCAAACAAGACTGCTTTCTCCGAAATCTTTTGATGATTCTATAGAGATCACAAGTGAGGCTATACTTTCCTTGTAGTTTCAAGTTCAGTTCACTCATGTGTGATGTAATGCGATGTTAACTAAAAATGACAACTTTAAAAGCCAAGTAGGATCTTAAAGCTGTAATCATCTCTATTTTTTCATTGAGGAAAACTTATTTTTACTTTTTAAAGCTTATATAAACGAAGCAGGATTTTTACCGCAGATGAGCCATCGCGATGCTGTGTGATAAGGCAAGTCACAGAATTCAGCATTAATTTCTTCATGACAAGCCTGGAACTGAGGGGGTGATTGAGTGTATGTCCCAGTATAAAGTTCATAGCAGAAACGACTAGTTTCAGTTCACAAGAAACATCTTTCCCACAGAGTGCTTGCTGATTTATAGTTCGTTATATGAAGAGAGCGTCCGGTATATGTAAAACTTTCAAATGAGTCCTTATCTGCCCCACCATACCTTTCCTTACTCCAGCCATGTTTTTCCTTCATCAACTGTATCTGAAAGTCCAAATTGACACCACAAATAAGAACGAGAAGTTGTGACGTTCTCGAGAGCGCCAGAGAATACCACAGCAAGTTCCTAGATTTCGCACGTATCTGCAGCACTGTGCTCTTTCCAAGTTCTTCTGTTCTCCGCGCAACTGAACTTGCCGAAAGGCTGATAGTTCCAACCGCGGTGCAAACAATTTTTAATGCCCCCCGTATATTTCCTTCACATCTCTTCTTTTCACCCATTTACAGTTTGTGGTAGTTATAAGACTTATAATACATTAGCGGGAATATGCTTAACGGATATTAAATTATTTTTTTTTTAAACCAGCTTTTCCTTTAAAAAAACAAAAAAACTCAAGTTACTTGGCAGGTTGTTTTTTTTAAAATGATGTCATCATTTGTTAATTCGTTCTTATTGAAATACATCTTGTTTCATTCCGACTTGGAGTTTGAACCACGCTAAATTGGACCAGTAACTTTATTTTTACCAGTGACAGACTGTGATAATGTGATCTGTACGTCCACTCAAATATAAATTAATATCAATAGCAAATGCACGTCTGAAAAAAGTGATCGCATATTGTATTATAAACATCGATCATCCACTTTTACAAATTAACTTTGTGACGACAGCTTAACTCGAGCCCACTAGGCACGGCCATGCGAGTAGTTATTGTATTCATTTGACATACTGTATGTTTACTATTAAGATACCGTATTGTACGATTTTCAGATGATATTGAACGATTTCAGTAGTTCGAAGGTAAAACAGGTCTGAAAGGAGCAAGATAATCTGTATATAATAATACACAATTGAACATGGTAATTTAAGGCGCATATAAGCCAGAAGATCCCCGCACGCGTGAAGATCGCCTAGTATTTTAAAAATAATATTTAAATGTAGCATGTATCACAACGTCTCGTGTTCCATACGTTTTATTAAGCACGTTCGAGTAAGGTCGGCGGGCCCGGAGGAACTGACGTCACGGGTCGGATAGTTTGGTGACCTTTGCACCGGACGTTGAAATCTGCATACACTAGACGTTGTGAATATTTAGACACAAGAAGTGATTCATGATATTTGTAATCTGTTCTGATTTCATCATCCTAGTTTGATTCGCCAAGAAGCTTTCACTGAATAGAAGACATCTTGATAAACTATTTAAATATAAAGTTATTTCAAGTTAAAAAGAAGACGTCTAGTGGATACGGGGGAGAAGATAGTTATATGTATGTGTTGAGGTTATCGAATGGAGGATAAGATAGGTTGTATGTATGGGTTAGGGTGAAGATCTGGACGGAGCAAGTATTTTGGAGGGTCTCTTTTTTTATTTTTACAGCAGGAGAGGAGAAACATTTATTTTCCATGGAAAGAAAGAAATAATAAAGTAGTTACGCAAATTATTTCAACATAAATATGGACAAAAATGTTGATATACGTATTTAGTTTTATTTTTTTTTTGGGGGGGGGGGGCAAGAATTATGGTAAAAATAAAAAATAAAATTATTTTTAAAAAAATACAATAGTTATTTTTATTAAACGCCATATTTAAAATGTGCAAGAAGGACAACGCCCACATCAACACCATTGCCCCTACTTGCGTGCTATGGAATGCACGACTGGATAACACCATTGCCCCTACTTGCGCTCTATGGAATGCCCGACTGGATAACACCATTTCCCCTACTTGCGCGCTATGGAATGTGCGACTGGATAACACCATTGCCCCTACTTGCGCTCTATGGAATGTCCGACTGGAAAACAGTTATGAAGAATTGGCTTAGGTGACTGGGTTTAGAACTCTTTCCGCAGAAGACATAGTTTAAAAGATATAGTATAGGAAACTTGGCTTAGAAGACTTGGTTATGAAGACTTGGCTTAGATGACTTGGTTATGACGACTTTCTTTGATGATTTGGTTATGAAGACTTGGCTTACATGGGTTTGCTTACAAGTCTCGTTTTAGAAGACTTGGCTTATAAGAATTGGTTTAGACGACTTGGGTAAGAGGACTTGATTTAGAGGATTATGTTTAGAAGACTTGTTTTAGTAGACCTGTTTTAGACGACTTGATTTGAGAGACTTGACTTAGAAGAATTGGCCCAGAAGACCTTGCCCAAAGTCGTTGGATACGAACAAGAAATTACCCAGGGACAAAAAAGTAGCTCTTTTCCATGAGAGAACACAGGGTAGAGAGGTATAGTGGAACCCTAGACGCATGTCATAGAAATGTCGCACTTTCGTGTCAGTGAGAGGTCAGAGCATTGTGCAGAATAGAGAAAAGCGGTAGACACCTAGACGCACGTTATGGCAACGTCGTACGCCAGTGTCATAGAGAAGAGCGACTAGCTCAACCCCAAAAGAATATGAATCAACATTACCGCTATTGCCTGATTTAATGAACTGAATTCATATATTTTCTAATAATTCACGTTTACTATCTAAGACAGACCAGATAGGAAAATGTTACATTTACAACAACGGTAAAACAAATGTTATTATAACAGACCAAGTTTTTTTGATGTCTAACGTCTAGTTTAATTTTTTTTAAATCTCGTCTTCCTCTATTAACTAACAAGAAGCACCAAACTATAACACACAAGAGGATACTTACTGTCAAGCATTGTTCATGTCAATCAGCAGGCCGTCTACGAATGGCGCGTCTGATACACGGCCTTCGACAGGTATCCAACCACACATATCTTATTCTTTAGATATTTAGGCATTTAAATATATATCTATTTATTTATGTATAAACATTATAGTCGACATAAAGAAGGCTCTTAAACAACGACGTCTGTGGTCAAAAGGGTTGGTACACAATATGTCATTCATATATATATATATATATATATATAGACTGACATATTGTCTATACAACCCCATTTGATCTCAGTATATATATATATATATAGACTGACATATTGTCTATACAACCCCATTTGATCTCAGTATATATATATATATATATATAGACTGACATATTGTCTATACAACACCATTTGATCTCAGACGTCGTTGTTTAAGAGCAATCTTTATGTCGACTGTAAAGTTTATATGAAGTTACGTTAAACCCGTATATGGTACTGTCCACTGTGCTTCTTCTTTGTGATTTTTTTTTGTTGGGGGAAAAAAGGGGGGGGGGGGTAATAGCAATCACTTAAATGTTTTCCAATGTAAAACGTATCGTGTATCTTGCCTGCTTGTCTCTCTACAAATGTAACAGAATCCAAAACGGAGTTAACCACTAAGGCTTGTCTCTCGTAATGCCAGTAAAAGATGAGCTTACGGGAGCCATGGTTTAAAAAAAAAATGTGTTTTGAACAATTGATGAAATGATAAGCATAATTATTAGCAGATTTACACTGCTTCCTCTTAGCAGATTTAAACTGCTTCCTCTTAGCAGATTTACACTGCTTCCTCTTAGCAGATTTACACTGCTTCCTCACAAGAATGGAATGGACGAATGTGTTCCACAAGTAAGACTCGATAAAGAAATCTGCTTAAAAATAAGGGAAGTCTGTAAGGAATTTTGACGCCACTGAGACTCTGTAAAACTGGAACACTGCACTGACCAATCAGTACCACTATGTCCACCAATCACATTCCCCAACAAAAACACCCAGTATGATATGATTTAACTCTTCCAGGATTCATTTATTCAATTTTTGACATCTTTTTTCCAGATGCTCTTTTCATGTTCTGCGGTTTAGCCATGGCCATTGCAGTTCTCTAGAACACAAAAAAATAAAATGATGTAGAGCTGATCACCGAAAGATGTCGATAACATCAAAAGTACAACAAATAATTTATGATTTAGTCAAGCAGTAAGATGACATCGATTACTTATTATTTCACTAATTTGACCTACTGATATAATAATATTTTTTTCAGTTAGAACGGATGAATCCAGTAGCATGATAAAATACATGTTACATACTAGTTGCTATCATCTGCAATTAAACAGCTATAAAATTTATGTTAGATATTGCATGCTATCACTTGTAGTTAAACAATGTTAAAATGTGTGCTATAAAGCTAGTTAAACAATAACACTCCACATACTGATTAATCTTATTCTAGTATTTATAGATAATTAAAATATAATGATTCAATGATACAATCTTAACATATAGTATCAGTTGATATAATAGTCGTTTCGCGAAGGCTTCTATACAATTATTGTAAGGGTTTGTGGGGGGAGGAGAATTTAATAATTTCGTCAGATTTTATCTCAGTAATTTGATATATCTATCAGTTGTAATCTCCGTCAGTTTTGTTTTACATGTAAGTTGTTATTTATGCCTGTTGTTATATCCGCCACACATTATCTCTTTCAGTTGTTATCTCCGCTTGTTGTTGTCTCTGTCACTTGGCATATCTGTCAGTTGTTATCTCTGTCAGTTGTTATATATGTCACTTGTTATCTCTGTCAGTTGTTATCTCTGTCAGTTGTTATATCTGTCAGTTGTTATCTCTGTTAGTCGTTATCTCTCTCAGTTGATATCTCTGTCACTTGTTATCTCTGTCAGTTGTTATATCTGTCACTTGTTATCTCTGTCAGTTGTTATATCTGTCAGTTGTTATCTCTGTCAGTTGTTATCTCTGTCAGTCGTTATCTCTGTCAGCTGTTATCTCCGTCAGTCGTTATCTCTGTCAGTTGACATCTCTGTTCGTTGTTAACTCCGTCAGCTAATGAGTTGGATCGCCCATCATTTCGCGTTGCACCTCACCTGGATGTGTCCCTTAACTTAAGTTAGGACGTTGAGCTTACTATCAGTCTATGTCCAAATACTAATCTAACTTATGAACATTCCATTCACCACTACTTACTATAGTATTATTAGTATTTGCTTGAGACAAATATTCGCTGTCAGATCATTCACCATCAATTATCACTGAATTTTTTTATTATTAGACTAACGCTGGCTGTGATAGAAAAATATTTGTTGATGGTTACCATCACCATGATTGGTTTAAGACACCGTGATGTTTATCAAATGCATTTTCATAGAATGTAATTTTTCTTGAAGAAAAGTGCATGTACAACAATGTCAGAGATAATACACATGTAAACCACTGTATATATATATAATGATCACTGTACAACAAAATCAGAGATAATAAACATTTTTGAAAACGCATAATTCGGGTATTTTATTTCTCGTCCTATTGTTGTAGTAGTTTAATTTATGTTCATTGATTTGTTCATTGATTTGTTCATTGATTTGTTCATTGATTTGTTCATTGATATGTTCATTAATATGTTCATTGATATGTTCATTGATATGTTCATTGATATGTTCATTGATTTGTTCATTGATTTGTTCATTGATTTGTTCATTGATTTGTTCATTGATTTGTTCATTGATTTAAAAAAAAAAATATTTCGTTGCACTTTCAACATTATATCGATCGCATCACAGACTATGTCATCCTATGTCATCGTATGTCATTGTATATCTGCGTGTGTCAGCGTATGACTTGGTGTAACAGCGTACGTTGTTGTACGTTATCGAAGGTCAGAATATATGTAAGCGTATGACGTCGCGTCACGGCATATGTCATCATATAACAGTGTATTTCTTCAGATAATGTCATCTTATGACCGCGTACATCATACGTCAGCGTACGTCAACGTATGTCATCGTATCATGGCGTATGCCATCGTATCACATCGTACTTTAGAGAATGTCATGGTACGTCATCTTGTGTCATCATACGAGAGCGTATATCAGCGTATGTTATCACAACCTATGTCAGTGTATGTCAGTGTATGTCAGCGTATGTCAGCGTATGTCAGCGTATGTCAGTGTATGTCAGCGCATGTCAGCGCATGTCAGTGTATGTCAGTATTTCCCAGATGTGTGGTCGCACATGGTTACCTGGATTCAAAAGTTAAAATACCGAGTCACAATATTTTTTTTTAATGATAATTTTAATTACTTCTTAAGTAAACTTTAAAAAAAAACACTACTTAAATGTTTTATGGGAACAAATAATTTGACTTATTTATAGAGTACTGCACTAACAATGGCAAGTTTTTAATATAGTGAATGAATGTTTTTAAAATAATTTCTTAATTAACTTTCCTGAACAGCAAAGTCAGATCGGAGTATAAAAATATCAGGTTTTACGAACAAAAAAAAAAAAAAAGGTTTGTGGAACGTTGTTCTTCTAGGTGCTTTATATTCGTCAGTTTGATCAATACTCCCTTGGTTATAGTGTCATGAAACGTTTATGTAGATGTCTATTGTTTGCTTTGGTACATGATTAATACATTGTGAAACAAAAAATGATAAGCAAATATACGACTTTGACGCAGTCAACTAGGTTGAAAGTGTTTAGATTATTATCATAGATGTGTGTGTAATACATGTTAGCTGGATAACTTGTGGCTGGATGTGTGGCAATAAGATTTATGGTTCATGGATGTGTGGTAATTCAATCTGGTAAACAGATGTGTGGTTAGCTGGTAGTAGGCTAACGTGATGTGTGGTAACCTGATGTTTGGTAACTTGGTGTGTGGTAACTGTTTGTGTGGCAACTGTTTGTGTGGTAACTTGATGTGTGTTAACTGGGTGTGTGGTAACTGGGTGTGTGGTAACTTGATGTATGGTAACTTGATGTGTGGTAACTTGATGTGTGGTAACTTGATGTGTGGTAACTGGATGTGTGGTAACTTGATGTGTGGTAACTTGATGTGTGGTAACTTGATGTGTGGTAACTTGATGTATGTAACTTGATGTGTGGTAACTTGATGTGTGTAACTTGATGTGTGGTAATTGGGTGTGTGGTAACTTGATGTGTGGTAACTTGATGTGTGGTAACTTGATGTGTTTCATTTTTTTTGTGTGTGGCTAATGTTTTAGTTCGACCAAACGTCTGTAGCTTGGAAATACCTCCCAAAATAGTCGATATAACAATATATATTGAGCTTTAATAATAATTTTTACATTACAAATAATTAAACGTTTCGGCACTTGCCTTCATCAGTACAAGACACACAAATAAGTATTAATAAAATTGACATAGTATATATAGAGAGAGATGAATCCTGCCTAAAAAATAGTAAACCAATCTAAGACGGAAATTGAAACTGATAAAAAATCATTTAAGAAACATTTAAAGATTTTTTTTTCTTTAAAAAAGATTTAAGAACATCAGAGCGCTGTGAGCGTGCTAAAACAGCTATATAAGTATCCAATCAATCAATATAGCTGTTCTAAAACTCTTGTTGATCTAGCTTTAAAATTAAAATGACCTTTTTCTAAGTTGTAACTTGATATTGTAATTGGGGTATTCAAGAAAAAGGACCAAAGTACATAGTAATACATGTAATAATGTAGTCTATTGCAGTGTTTATGGACGTGCAACTTTCATTATTGCAACTGGACGGGAGCCAGAGTCATTTTGTTTTCATTTGACCATACACAAACATTTTGTGTGGTCACCGTGGGCCGGCAACATAATTATAAGGCCTGCTGGCCACCACTTTGGGAACGCTGGCCTACATTATTATTTCTAGTAGAACTGTAGTCATACTCATAATCTTCTTCTTCCTCTGTATGTTGAGGGCCAACGACCCATGGATTGATCATTCTGGCTCCTGTGTTTAATCATACATTAATAATATTAACTCAAACTTTATTGTATGATCCAGCTTATCTACGAGGGTAAACCCTGCACGTTTTATACAAAATATTCATTTCTAAATCGATTTTTATAAAAAGGCGTACATATTTTTTTTTATATCTCCATCATTAACTTTGATAATAATTAATAAACAAATTGTTATTTCATACACTTTTTTGGGCCGCCAAAAACTGGGTATTCAGGACTATGTACATGTTCAGACAAGAAAGAAAGTGTAGCTAATTAGTGAACATTACCTTTATATGGGTTTTCTTACCAGCATTTTTCTCATACCTTTATTATTAAGCTTCATTCATTTTTTTTCCAGCATGAAAAGATTGATAAGGAAAGTGATTTTTTAAATTACATTTCTCGCTACGGCTGGACTCACCACGATGTACATACAATTTAGCCAACATAATCATGAACTTAAAAATTAACACACATTAATTAAATAAAACAAAACAAATGTGTATTCGCCCAACAATTCCATAACTTTTTAAATGTCAAGCCATGGACGGCACTCAGCAGTATCGTCTATCGGTCAGAAAAAGGGGGGGGGGGGGGGGGAATCAGTCAGGATAGTAGAGTTTAGAGTTTTAAAAATTATTGTTCACTCTATTATTATATAAGTTAGCGTATGATTTCCCTTAATGTCAATTAGTTTTGAATGTTCCCAAATCACAATTTTACACTGAAATCTTCCCGGCTTCATGACCAGATAAACCTTATTACGAATGTCTCAATTAGTTTGACTTTATAATAGTTCTGATAGAAAAATGAAATTAATAATCTGGACTTTAAAAAAAAAAAAAGATACATTCCTTAAGATAAACAAAATTTTTTCCACTTAATGATCTGTATTGTGCTCTGTTTTCCTTCCCCCCCCCACCCCGAGAAGAAAATTAATGGGTTACTGGGGCTCATAGTCAATCGCCCCCACTACCCCCCCCTTTTTTTTGTGTGCCTTTTAAACAAAGTTAACGACTTGCTAGCGCCCATTAACATTTCTTTAAGACAAGCACATTAACATTTTTTAAGACAGTATAATTTTTTCATGGGATATCTGCCCTCAGGAACAATTTATTCAATTATCGTTAAAAATATTTATCGTCTGCCCTTTTGCGATCATGTCGTTTGGAGGGGAGCTGAATTTTTTTAGATGTTTTATGATTTATCGATCTTTTAACGGTCAGGTGAGCTGAATTGTGTGATATATTGTGTGATGAATTGTGTGATGAAATGTGTGATGAATTGTGTGATGAATTGTGTGATGAGTTGTGTGATGAATTGTGTGATGAATTGTGTGATTAGTTGTGTGATGAATTGTGTGATGAATTGTGTGATGAATTGTGTGATGAATTGTGTGATGAATTGTGTGATGAATTGTGTGATGAGTTGTGTGATGAATTGTGTGATGAATTGTGTGATGAATTGTGTGATGAATTGTGTGATGAATTGTGTGATGAATTGTGTGATGAATTGTGTGATGAGTTGTGTGATGAATTGTGTGATGAATTGTGTGATGAATTGTGTGATGAATTGTGTGATGAATTGTGTGATGAATTGTGTGATGAATTGTGTGATGAATTGTGTGATGAATTGTGTGATGAATTGTGTGATGAATTGTGTGATGAATTGTGTGATGAGTTGTGTGATGAATTGTGTGATGAATCGAGTGGTGAATCGTGTGATTAGTTCTGTGATGAATTGTGTGATGAATTGTGTGATGAATTGTGTGATGAATTGTGTGATGAGTTGTGTGATGAATTGTGTGATGAATTGTGTGATGAATTGTGTGATGAATTGTGTGATGAATTGTGTGATGAGTTGTGTGATGAGTTGTGTGATGAATTGTGTGATGAATTGTGTGATGAATTGTGTGATGAATTGTGTGATGAGTTGTGTGATGAATTGTGTGATGAATTGTGTGATGAATTGTGTGATGAATTGTGTGATGAATTGTGTGATGAATTGTGTGATGAATTGTGTGATGAATTGTGTGATGAATTGTGTGATGAATTGTGTGATGAATTGTGTGATGAATTGTGTGATGTATTGTGTGATGAATTGTGTGATGAATTGTGTGATGAATTGTGTGATGAATTGTGTGATGTATTGTGTGATGAATTGTGTGATGAATTGTGTGATGAATTGTGTGATGAATTGTGTGATGAATTGTGTGATGAATTGTGTGATGAATTGTGTGATGAATTGTGTGATGAATTGTGTGATGAATTGTGTGATGAATTGTGTGATGAATTGTGTGATGAATTGTTGTGTGATGAATTGTGTGATGAGTTGTGTGATGAATTGTGTGATGAATTGTGTGATGAGTTGTGTGATGAATTGTTGTGTGATGAATTGTGTGATGAATTGTGTGATGAATTGTGTGATGAGTTGTGTGATGAATTGTGTGATGAATTGTGTGATGAATTGTGTGATGAGTTGTGTGATGAATTGTGTGATGAATTGTGTGATGAATTGTGTGATGAATTGTGTGATGAATTGTGTGATGAATTGTGTGATGAATTGTGTGATGAATTGTGTGATGAATTGTGTGATGAATTGTGTGATGTATTGTGTGATGAATTGTGTGATGAATTGTGTGATGAATTGTGTGATGAATTGTGTGATGAATTGTGTGATGAATTGTGTGATGAATTGTTGTGTGATGAATTGTGTGATGAATTGTGTGATGAGTTGTGTGATGAATTGTGTGATGAATTGTGTGATGAATTGTGTGATGAATTGTGTGATGAATTGTGTGATGAATTGTGTGATGAATTGTGTGATGAATTGTGTGATGAATTGTTGTGTGATGAATTGTGTGATGAGTTGTGTGATGAATTGTGTGATGAATTGTGTGATGAGTTGTGTGATGAATTGTTGTGTGATGAATTGTGTGATGAGTTGTGTGATGAATTGTGTGATGAATTGTGTGATGAATTGTGTGATGAATTGTGTGATGAATTGTGTGATGAATTGTGTGATGAATTGTGTGATGAATTGTGTGATGAATTGTGTGATGAATTGTGTGATGAATTGTGTGATGAATTGTGTGATGAATTGTGTGATGAATTGTGTGATGAATTGTGTGATGAATTGTGTGATGAATTGTGTGATGAGTTGTGTGATGAATTGTGTGATGAATTGTGTGATGAATTGTGTGATGAATTGTGTGATGAATTGTGTGATGAATTGTGTGATGAATTGTGTGATGAATTGTTGTGTGATGAATTGTGTGATGAATTGTGTGATGAATTGTGTGATGATTTGTGTGATGAATTGTGTGATGAATTGTGTGATGAATTGTGTGATGAATTGTGTGATGAATTGTGTGATGCGTTGTGTGATGAATTGTGTGATGAATTGTGTGATGAATTGTGTGATGAATTGTGTGATGAATTGTGTGATGAATTGTGTGATGAATTGTGTGATGAATTGTTGTGTGATGAATTGTGTGATGAGTTGTGTGATGAATTGTTGTGTGATGAATTGTTGTGTGATGATCTATGTGATGATCTATGTAATCATATCTGTGATGATCTGTTCGATGATCTGTGTTATGATATGTTTGTGACTCTGTGTGTGATGATCTGTGTGATGATCTGTGTGATGATCTGTGTGATGATCTGTGTGATGATCTGTGTGATGATCTGTGTGATGATCTGTTTAATGATCTGGGCGTTCCTCTTTGTGATGATCTTTGTGATGATCTATATGATGATCTGTGTGAAACAACTTCCAAATGTCCAAACGGCTGAAATTCGTTGAAACCTTTAGACTCTGGTGTCAATTTGTTGTATCGTGTTAGCGTTACAGCGGTCACATTCCCGGCATCTACCTTTATCCCCTTATGCAAGTGACCTAAATTTAGAAACTCGGCTTATTCTCATTTAGCAAATTGAATGATATTTTTTTTTAAAATGGAATTGAGGAATACAAATAGATTTTTATTAAACAAAACAAATCCCAAAGTATGTGTAATTTACAAATAATACAATATTTTTTTCCCCATGGTGACTCCCAGATTTGTCTAAGTTGTAAATATAACCCACATTGATGATGTATTTACCAGAAGCATTGTCGTATTCCGTCGCAATGTTGCGTATTTTGTTCTGGTGTGCATGTATCTTCATTCGACCCGATGGCATAACACACAAGGAGTGTCTTTTAAAACCAATGATAACGTCTCCCCTCCCCCCCCCCAGCCCCCCAAAAAAAAATTGATTCTGAGAACCCGTAATTTGCACTCACAAAAAAAATTATTATTGAAAGTTCAGAGTTCAAAACTTGACCCGAAGGGCCAGCCGTGCACTAAATGAAACACAGAGATTAAGCGTGTATCAGTCAATGGACATGAACGTAACCTTTCACGTGACGTGTATTTTTAACTCAGGATCAATCCATTGTGGTCCATGTCATGTGAACGCCTCAGACATTTATTGCAGTAATACCGCAAACCTTTCGTTCGATCGTAGCTTTCTGTATGGGACCAATCTTTTATGTGATGAACACATTCAATACTTGACGTTGACAAAGTTTGTTTTATGTTCTTAGGGAAATATAGTGATTTGATTTCGGCTTTTAAGCATATAAGTGGTTTATTTTAGATTATTTGGATAGGAAAGTATCTTATTTACATTTGTTAGTTAATGGATGTTTGAAAATGTTAGACTCATTTTTTATTATGGCTTTTTGATAAGATCAGTGTCTTTTTATTTAATCTGTTTGAAAAGAACAGTGTCTTTCTATTGCGGCTGTTTAAAAAGATCAGTTTCTTTTTATTATGGGTTATTGAAAAGATCAGTGTCTTTTTAATATGGCTTTTTGAAAAGATCGGTGTCTTTTTATTATGACTTTTTTATAAGATCAGTCTTTTTATTATGGCTTTTTGAAAAGATCAGTGTCTTTTTATTATGACTTTTTTTATAAGATCAGTGTCTTTTTATTATGGCTTATTGAAAAGATCAGTGTCTTTTTATTTCTGATGTCTGAAAAGATCAGTGTCTTTCTATTATGGCTTATTGAAAAGATCAGTGTTATTTTTATTATGGCTTTTTGAAAAGATCAGTGTCTTTTTATTATGACTTTTTGAAAAGATCAATGTCTTTTTAATATGGCTTTTTGAAAAGATCAGTGTCTTTTTATTTCGGCTGTTGGAAAAGATCAGTTCCTTTTATTTTCGGCTGTTTTAAAAAGGACAGTGGTTTATTTTGTTAGTGCTATAAAGAGCATGTGTGTATTTTGTAGTGTTTAAATGACAGCGATTTATTTTTTTTTCCAGCGCGGTAAATTTGACTCGTCACCATCATATTGTGATGGTTTAGCACACAGCCGCACTAGTGTTAAATAGGAAAGTTGTTTATATTGATATTGTTAAAATGGACAGTGGTTTCTTTGCAGTACTAAAATGGACAGTGGTTTTTTTGCAGTGTTAAAATGGACAGTGGTTTTTTTTGCAGTGTTAAAATGGACAGTGGTTTTTTTGCAGTGTTAAAATGGACAGTGTTTTTTTTTTGCAGTGTTAAAATGGACAGTGGTTTTTTTGCAGTGTTAAAATGGACAGTGTTTTTTTTTGCAGTGTTAAAATGGACAGTGGTTTTTTTGCAGTGTTAAAATGGACACTGGTTTTTTTGCAGTGTTAAAATGGACAGTGGTTTTTTTGCAGTGTTAAAATGGACAGTGGTTTTTTTTGCAGTGTTAAAATGGACAGTGGTTTTTTTGCAGTGTTAAAATGGACAGTGGTTTTTTTTGCAGTGTTAAAATGGACAGTGGTTTTTTTGCAGTGTTAAAATGGACAGTGGTTTTTTTGCAGTGTTAAAATGGACAGTGGTTTTTTTGCAGTGTTAAAATGGACAGTGGTTTTTTTTGCAGTGTTAAAATGGACAGTGGTTTTTGTGCAGTGTTAAAATGGACAGTGGTTTTTTTGCAGTGTTAAAATGGAGAGTGGTACAGCTTGTATTTTGAGAAAAGTAAAGTGGGTCACATGAAATTTCCCAGACACTATTACGCTCGTTCACCTGCCGATGTCAGGCTTTGACACGAATTTTCGAAAAAAAATTTTTTTTACAAAAAGCTTTTAAAAAAATATCCGCTTGGTAGTATTGCATTTTTTTTTTTTTTGTGACGTTCGTTACATGGGACATAATTTCAAAAAGTAAAAAAACCACGTTTTTATTGCCAATATAAAACAGAATTAAGCAGGCGATGACACTGAATTGTTTGAATCAATAGATTACAACATCCGTCGCGTGTATAAGACCTTTAATAGGTGCTGGCTGAAGATTGGACGAAACCATGAATCTCAAGAGAAAAAAAAAAATCTTAATGCAAAACATATCACATTTTTTTAAAAATCTCAAAGGTAGATCGATTTTATGTATTTTATTGTTATTTTCATAGTAAATGTCTTTAAAAAACAACATAATATTGTATATGTGATTGATACGGTCGCATACATCAAAATTACGTATTGTATAAAGGATGGATAGTGTAGCATTCATAGCAAATAAATACATTCGATGTTGTAACAGAGGATGTGATACTGTAGACATCGTGGCATATGAGCTTCATAGAGTACGATCGTCGTTTTGCTTTGTGCCCGAGATTGTCAAGCTTGTCAAGAGTTTACATTGCAGGCGCACATGTCATAATCAAATAATAAAAGGTCGCAATCCATTGGTGTCTAGGCGTTGGTGTAACTATCACACACAGGACAGATCATTCCGGCACTTAAGACGGTGGATTCTGAATGTTTTTTTTTTAAAGTGGATAATTTTGAATTATAAAGAAATAATTTAACAAACCCGATACGCAAACAAGGTTTGTTCTTACGCCAGAAGGTGACGTGTTAAGACTCTAAGCACTTGCGGGGCAGCGTTATTTGGAGGTTAAGACCTATTGAGCTTAGGTGGAGCATGTTAGTCATTGTGGTGGAGACACATTGCACATAAAATTCACAGATTCTTCGTTGTGTAGATACATTTCACATAAAATTCACATGTTCGTTGCGGTGGAGATACATTTCACATAAAATTCCCGCTGCAGGAAATCACAGATTACAAAGGAAATCAATCAGTTGTCGGATTCCAAGTTTGACGAGAAAACCAAAAATGACCGCTAGGGTTCCATTGTTGTGTTGTAGACGTGGTCAAGGCGTTGTGAGTCGTTGCTGTGTGCTGTGGGTGGTGGCGTTTTGTGTGCCGCCCGTCACCTACTACTACCTGACACGGAACGAGGGCGTTCCGTTGGTGACTACAGGTCAAGCGGTCAAAGATCGACTTTTCGGTAAGACTCACCAAATACTTTGATAGAAATAATCGGTTACAGACCTATGTTTACGGCCATATATTTACAGGGTTTGCAGCCTTGTTTGTCTACAAAAATATTTGAAATGTCTTAGTACCTTTTTTAATGTCAATTACTTAACTCCGTATCACTGTTATACATTTACTTTTTTAAAAAACCTTCTTCAACTGTGTTTACTGTAAGTAATTTACTATAATATCTCAACTGAAAAAAAGTTGACTTTCTTACTATGATTGGTGTAACATCTTGACTGACAGATTATGATAAATTTAAAATGTTGACTTTTAAACTATGATTGGTGTAACATCTTGACTGTCAGATTATGATAAATTTAAAATGTTGACTTTCAAACTATGATTGGTGTAACATCTTGACTGTCAGATTATGATAAGTTTAAAATGTTGACTTTCAAACTATGATTGGTGTAACATCTTGACTGTATGATTATGATAAGTTTAAAATGTTGACTTTCAAACTTGTATTTGGTGTAATGTGTTCTCCATTAAATGATAACTCACTTGTGTTCAGCAATATTTGTAATATATTTGATTAAATTCCTAAACAGAAGTTCAGAGCATACCTGCCTACAAAGTCATAATGTTTCTAGTATCTCACTCAGTTCAAAACAATATTTTCAGTTGCGTAATCATATTTTAGTGTGAACATTTGTTTTTCTTCATGTATCGAACCGTACGATAAAGCGACAAGATGTTAAACTTTATTTGACAAACTTTTCTATGCTTCCAGAGGTAGATGAAGTTCCCAGCCAAAAACATCATGTTTTTTTACGCAAATAGTATCACAAGACTATCTGCACAACGAAGAATCTGCGACGCTTTCCTAATAATCTCTTCGAAGCGGTTTAGCTGTCATGACATTGTTTTAAAAGAAGGTGGAAGTGAGGGGGTAAAAGTGCACCAAAAACATGGACCAAACAGTGTAGACGTCGTTTTTGCTAACATCACATGCCAATATTGGGCATATATTTCTTTTTAATAATGTAAGGACAAGGAACCAAACAGTTTTGGTTATACAGAAGGTCAAATTTACAGACAAAATTCCAATAAATTCAACGAATTCTTCTAAATGTATAAAATATTTTTGAAACTTCGTACTGGTTGGTAGTTCTGGTTCAAACCCAAGACGAAACTCTAACCACACTGACAGTATTATGTGGTAGTTCTGGTTCAAAGCGAGGACGAATATCTAACCACCACAATGACAGTCTTATGTGAGGTGATCACTATATAAAACTATGTGATCAATAAATGTTAGAGTTTTATTTTGAAGTTATAGTGTAAGGCAGTGATGAATTTTTTTTAAAAAAGGGGGTTGTGAAATAATGCGTGTATGAATCAGATGTAAAATGTATTGTCATCAACATATCCTTAGATTGGATTAATAGCGGATTCTGGTTCTGGTTCTGGTATAGGCTACGTTGCTGCATCCATATACTGGCATCCTAACGGCTCCTAGCAGATGCCAGGGCAGCCTTGAAGCTTTCGACAGATGTCGAGTTCACGGCGATATTGTCCAGGTGGTTCCAGCGATTATTGTACGTGGAAAGAATGATTGTTTTTGTTGCACTGTGTTACTCCGAGGCACAGTGAAGCATTTGCTATTGTTCCGGGTGTAATTGCTTAAAGGGTTGTCAGATGTTAAGTCAGTGTTAAGTGAGTGTTTGGCTCTGATTCATCGACCTGGTCTCTGCAATACAAATTAGTAAAATAACATTCCAATTTATTTCACACAGTAGTATTAAGATCAACAGAGTTATCATGGCTGTATAAATGTCTGTACACAACTTCCAGTCGTCAATTGGGACAAATTCTCGTTTAAACTGTGCTAAAAAATGATTATTTATTCACCGGTCGTGTCAACAACTTATTAGTATAAAGTCAACTTGTTATAGAATATTTGTCAGTTCTTAGAAAGTACTCTTTTTTTAGTCTTTTGTTTGCCGTAAAAAATGTCTTTGCTTGCCACGTCATCATCGCGCGCCGTGGTTTACCGACCTCGGTACTAATGTATGCTGTATAACTCTGCAGTGCTATCATGTACATGTATTAAGAAACGATCTTATATCATTGTGAGTTCTACACTCGAATACGAAATTTGTAAGGACAAGTGTAGATCTATATATAAAACTGAAGAAGAGTACCTATTTTAATTACTATTCCACAAAAAATTCGCTGTCACTACCTCCCCTCTTATCTCGAGCACACTCACACGTACGGACGCACTGAAGCACACCGTGGTAGCCTTTACAATTTTACTCTTCATTTATCCTCAGGGTCAGTTCATCGGTGCAATAAAACACAGCCTGGTCCAGACAGAACTGCACTTGACCAATTTCTAGAATCTTTACCTCCCGTCGTTATGAACCTGTCTCTTTCATCAACATCGCCACCGTCACCTTCATCGTTTTCAACCAGG
The DNA here is from genome assembly GCA_964017045.1 of Omphiscola glabra. Classification (NCBI taxonomy): domain Eukaryota; kingdom Metazoa; phylum Mollusca; class Gastropoda; family Lymnaeidae; genus Omphiscola; species Omphiscola glabra. The sequence goes on along the minus strand of OZ024806.1, from coordinate 13,235,745 downwards.
ATGGCTACATTTAAAACTAAATCAAAACATGCATCTTCAACCCGTCTTATTCGAGATATAGTCTCTGATGCGTTCACGTCACCTTTCATGATCCCAGAGGACACCAGTGGTGGAAACGTGACAGTAGAGTTCAAGGTCATGGCCAGCCGCAGAGAGAAGCTCGCCTTTCGGGATACGAGCGCCAGGCCAGTGGTGGCCAGGACGATGGCATATTTGTGTCCTTGTTCGAACGACACCAAGAACTGTTTCCGCACCGAGTCGCTGAATCTGAATAAGTGCACGTTTAACAACTGCGTAGTCACGCATGAATGGAGGGACGCAGACGTGGTCGTGTTCTATCCCTTCAAGTGAGTGCCGGGGAATTTACTTCCCGGGTGAACCATAAATAGCATCAAGCAAACGACATTGACTTACGATCTTGAAGAACGATTTTAAAAAATTCTAATAATAAAATAATCATACGTTTTCTGGCATTGCTTACATGTTATTTCTCACCCCAAGAACTTAAAAAAACACGACAAAGTATAGATATTTTTCTCCCCGTTTAAAATTAACACTGAATTTAACTTCATCTCCAGGATGACGAGAGATCACATTGTTCCCAACTTCACACGTCCGGCACGTCAACGCTGGGTCATGTTCACGCCTGAGGCCCCTTGCAGGGCTGGGAACTTCTGGATCCTGAACACGCCACAGTTCATAGGTGAGCTGTTAGGTGTAAGGGGCCATTCCTTCAATCTGACCAGCGAATCTGTCTGCCAAATTGAATAACTGTACAAATTAAAAATATTTCCTGGATAGTTTTTATTTTAATACATGGATCAAAACGGAAAATAAGATACAACTTAACGACAATAAAATTATTCCAAGTTTGTAAAAGAGCAACCAATATTTTCCTTCAAAATTTGGCAGGTCAGTTCAATTGGAGCCTCACCTACCATCTGGACTCGGACATCCCCAGTCCTTACGGTAAACTCAAGCGAATGACGCCGGCACCGGAAAAGAACTACGACGCCATCTACTCATCTAAGCACGTGCATGCTGCGTGGTTCGTCAGCCATTGCAGTACCGGAAGTTTACGGATGAAATACGTCAAACGCCTGCAGAAGATAGTCCCCGTGCACATCTTCGGAAAGTGTGGGAACTACTCTTGTGCCGAGGGTTCTAACTATCGACGCGACGACAACCGTCGTTGTTTCCCGTTACTTAGCAGGAAATACTTTTACTACCTGGCGTTTGAGAATTCCTTCTGCGTCGATTACGTCACGGAGAAATTCTTTAAGCTTTTCACGAATGCTGACGTCATACCCGTTGTACGCGGAGGGGCCGATTACAAACGTTATTTCCCGCCCTATACTTTCATCGACGCATCAGACTTCGCTTCGCCCGAGGCTTTGGGCGAATACTTAAAGGATTTATCGCAGGACAAGGATCGATACGTAAAGATGCTGAGAAAAAAGAGCGAGTACGAATACGTGACCGTTGAAAGCTGGCCTTGTAAGTTGTGCGAAAAGATGAACAAAGACACAGGCGTCCAGTGGTATCCTGGGAACAACATGTGGACCTGGTTTTTTAAAGACCAGTGCAGCAATCCTAAACTTATGTAAAAGACAATGCTTATTCAATGGCGTGGGTAGAGGGGGGGGGGGAAGGGAAGATTTGTACCTATTTAATGTTAGCAATGCTTTACAATCTCGTTCCAATGGGAAAGTGTGGTAGCTGAAAAGGTGATTAACGTCTTTTGGGGATTATAGGATGTGCTAGGACTCTCGAAAAAGGCGCTGAAATTTTATCAGGAATACGTTTTTTTTAATCCTTTGTATCATCTTTGCTTTTGTTCGTGCCTGGCTGGACGGCTGTCGAAATCTCGGACGATTAATTTAAACCACTTTCCACCAAACTATCGAGCTGAAACTTGGTACACGGGCTAGTGGCCGACCACAACAAATTCTTTCAAATTTTCATCTCCACCCCCAACCCCAACCCTAAAAAAATAATTTTATCTAGTTTTCAAAGGGAACATATTTCAGAACATGAAGGAAATAGCATGGGGCCTCAAAAGTTCGATTTCTAATTGAAAACCTGCTTAGGGGTTATCTGTGTACATTTTAAATTGCTCTATGCGCCAAGTCTTGATACCAAATAATCGGCACGCAATGTAAAAAAAAAAAAAAAAAAAAAAGATTAATTTCTGTATCCAATAAATGATCTAACGTGTTGGATATTATTGTGAAATATTAGCCGTAAAATTCACCCGCATTTCTTGAAAAAAATCAAGAGATAATCCTGATGTGCTTGTTGCAAGCTTTACTCCCTTGAGTCTTTTAGGCGAGTCGTCTCAATCATCATTCAAGGGGGGCGGAACAAAGAATATTGTATCTCCCTCTTTTGCTATTGTTGCTAATTCCCCTGAAACTTTTTTTTTTGAATTTATCAAAACAAGTGCTTTTGTTTTATTAAATCTTTTACATTAAGCTCACTTTTGTTAATATCATTCTGTGAGGGAGAATCTTCTAAAGGCTAACTGATCCACTTGTCGTCATCCTATCAAGCTAAAGCTTGGCAGATAGATTTGTAGCTGACAAAAACAAATTCTTTAAAAATTCATAGCCCCACATCTATCCCAAAAGTCCAAAAATCCGTTTCAACTTTTTTTTTATTTTCAAATCATTGTTTCAAGAAAGGTAACACAGTATAATTCATATCAAAAGTTTTTCACGGCCTAACTCCCTTAACAAAAGTCGTTGCAGTAAAAAAACAAAATGTATTTTTAAAAGGAAAATAATGAAAATATAGGAATTTTCGTTTTTGACAGAAGTTTACCCATTTGCATTACCGCTTCTTAATAAATGATGAATCACATAAGATTAAATTAATGCAAACGAAAATTCATATAAAGTATACACACGTTAAATCGTTGGTTGGAAAGGTTGGTTATTTAATTTAAATTATTTTTGTTTTCAATTAATCTGTTGAATTGTTATTGTTTCGTTTCACTGTGTTTTTTTTGTTTTTTTTTTGCAAACTTTAAAAAGAAAAATTATATTATTTCATTAAAAATTTTAACTTGTAAAATAATAAAATTCTATTACTTTCTGGTCCAATTAGGATTCTTGGCTGCTTTCTAAAGCTTTTCATGTTTGTTTGTTTATTTGTTTGTTAGTTGTTTTTTTTTGTTTTTTTTTAAGTGAAAACAAGATGTATATAACATAGTACAGATTGGAACAAATATTTTACATTTTCAATTGTATTCGGGTTGGGGAAAGGGTTGGCTCAAGTTGTATGGCTTTATATGACGGAATTTCATATCAAAGTTGTAAGACGTAGAGCACGATGGCGTAGTAAAGACAGGCGCATTGTGGGCGTTAACATGGATCAATGAGAGGTAAATGAGTCAGGTTTGCGGTGTGTGTGAGGCTGGGGGGGGGGGGGTTAAAAGAGGGGGAGGGGTGTTGCGAAAGAGATAAATAAAAGGGGTAATGTAAAAGCTAGTTAGTATCATGTATGTGAAAGATAGTATGGTGTATGTGAAAGATAGTATGGTGTATGTGAAAGATAGTATGGTGTATGTGAAAGATAGTATGGTGTATGTGAAAGATAGTATGGTGTATGTGAAAGATAGTATGGTGTATGTGAAAGATAGTATGGTGTATGTGAAAGATAGTATGGTGTATGTGAAAGATAGTTATGCTCATTTCACAAGACCAATTTTTTCTCTAATTTTTTAATGTACACACCATTTTACACACACACAAAAAATAGTGCGTTTATTATAAAAAAAAATTGACGAAACTTTGACAAAAATTTGACGAAAATTTGACAAAAATTTGACGAAAATTTGATCGTGGGAACTGAGCATTGGTATGTGTATATGAAAGATGGTGAGTAGGATGTATGTGAAATATGGTGAGTAGGATGTATTTGAAAGATGGTGAGTAAGATGTATGTTAAAGATGGTAAGTAGGATGTATGTGAAAGATGGTGAGTAGGATGTTTCTGAAAGATGGTGAGTAGGATGTATGTTAAAGATGGTGAGTAGGATGTATGTGAAAGATGGTGAGTTATTTACTAATTGATATTGGGACAAAATGTTATATAATTTTTTGTCTAAGAAATTAGTGTTTAAAATGTAACAATAGATTAGCTTGTCAACTCTGGTCATTTGATATTGACATTGAAAGCACTTTACTTCCATAAATCCAGTTTTAACGATTACCTTATGGGAATCGATTATTAGCGATATATTTTTTGTTGGAATCGGTGAGAAATATTTAAAGGGCAAGTGTCTACTGCTAGAACCGGTACATGACAAACGAGTCTCGGTGCAGCAGTTCACATGCAGGCATATTTGTTTTTCTCTGTCAGCTATAACTGTTTAATATTAATATGTACATCTTGCTAATAACATCCCCCCACCCTCCCCAAAAAAACAACGCTGGCCCAGTAAAACTTCTCTTGCTTTGACGACAGCGTTAATCACGTCGTCTCACGCGTAATGCTGGGCGGTGCCCCTGCGAGTGGGTGCGAGTGGAATGGTGACGGTGCCGCTGCTGCGATGAGCACTTCGCCATGGGCGTTTCCAGAGAGATGACCAGCTTGTTTGTGCGGCATTGTGCGTGATGACTTATCATATCTATGGGCGTGTGTTATATTAATGTTTCTGGGACGTGACCATGTCGTTGTCGGCTCTCTGCCAAAGGCGCATTTAGGTGGGATGCATTTGACTTGTTAAAATAATATATTGGTTTCCCCAAATGCACATAAAAATGTCACTTTTTAAACGAAGTGGCTATTGGTACCCGGGTACCAAAATTGAGAGGTTGGGATAAAAAAAAACTATCAAAATATTATTGTTGGGTTTGTAAGACCATAGTCAATTGTAAGACAATAATAGCATTAGTCGAAATGGACCCGGACACGCAGCGCCGCATTCGCACCCGGGAACCATTAGGCTCAATGCTATGCGGGTGTCATTTGTAGTAGTTTGTTTTAGTAAAACTGAAGAATTAAGATTAAAAACTTATAGTCCATTCAATTAACTTTTATTTGATACCTCATTTGGTCTTACAGACCTAACAATAACATTTTTAATCGTTTTTTAATCCCAAGCTCTCAATTCTGGTACCCGGGTACCAATAGGTGCAGCCTTTTTAAAAACGTTTTGTACAAAATTATTTATTTCGAGCTTTATTAATTTGGGAAAAGGGTTTTTTTTTAATTGACATCGATTCTTGTATCTATTATCGTGTGGAATTTATTATTTCGTCCAGTTATTTAGACCAAAGGCAGATACAGCTATATGCTTGTGTTTTTTTTTTTTTTCCCGCATAACTTTAATTTATTACTAGTAATATTACCCCTGAACAAATGACGGCTGCTTAAGATATAATTTACATTGCATCAAAGCTAAACGCATAATCATCTATTAATAACTACATTTTTTAACTAAAATTCTTCCTCAAAGTAAGGAAAAATGTTTTGAAATTTTTAAAGAGGACGCAACTAAATATTCTCAAACCGCAACAAAGATCGATAAGATGGCTCTTTGATAATCAATCATTTAATAAGTTTAAAACGTTTTCAAAGAAAACGCAGATACATATTCTGAAACTTCAAAACTGGTCCGTAAGCCGGCACTTTTGTTAATCATTAATATATTATTTCAGGACGCTTTCAAAGGGAACGCCATTGCAAATTTTGAAAATATAACGTTGTTCGTTAGTTTCAGACTGACATACAGGGCAACTTATTTAATTCACAATGACAAAAATTCGATTGCAAAAAATACAACACAAAAAGGACAATTCATAACTAAGAATTACAGGTAATTTCGTCTTATCGTTGTTCTAAAGAAGTTTTTAAAAAAATATATATCTGGACATTGCATACTAATAACATTGTAATCATAAACCCATAGTTTTACATACAAATTACAGTGTTCTAATCATTAGACCAGCGCTTCGTGGCGACCCCACTGGGCGGATCAAGTGGAAGACACTTCACTGCACTCATGTAGTCCTACGCCAGCGGTTCTCATTCTGTGGGTCGAGAACACTTTGGGGGAGGGGGGGAGTGTCTTAGATCGAACGAACCTTACACAGGGTTGTCGCCTGCGACCATAGGAGAGCACATATTTAAAAGTTAGCATCGAAAATAATTTTATGGTTGTGGGTGGACACAACATTAGGAACTGTATTCAAGGGTCGCGCCGTTAGGAAGGTTGAGAGCCACTGCCTTTCGCCGTCATCGTTCGTCATTCCAATCGCTCTCTGCCGTCGCCGTTGCTCGCTTTACCTTCTTTTATTTCTTTGGTACAACCACCCAGATTCGGTGCAGTGGATTGAGTGAATGTTATCACATGCAGCGCATATTTACCCATAAGTCAACCATACACCTGCTAATGTAAGGCTATTGACATAATATTAAACCCTGATAAGAAGAACTCACTTAAAATGGGTGAAAAGTTTTTCTTGTTTAATTCATTGATCACCCGACCACAGGGTGCGTTTGGACTAACTTTTCCGTCGGAACTTCAGATATAAAAAGGGGGGGGGGGGGGGAAAAAGGGGGGGGGGGGGAATTTCCCCCGAAAACATCATGTGGTTTCATCGACCGGGTCTAATACATTTTAATACATTGACTCCAACTCTAGCTGGTTCATATGCTTAAGTCTTCACAGCAAAAGAGGGATAAAGATAAATAAGGTCAAGAAAATATCTTCAAAATTTAATTTTGGCTTTTGAAATCATACCCATCCATTGATCCCTGTGGCGCTACAGCCCATGTAAGGCTTTGGCCTTCCTCACTATTTTCTTCCCAGCTGCTGTAGATCTTTTTTTTTGTCAAATCATCCATCCATCTAGACCCTAGTTCTGTCTTTGATCCCTAGTTCTGTCATTTGAGCCCTAGTTCTGTCTTTATGCTCTAGTTCTGTTTTTGAGCACTAGTTCTGTCTTTGAGCCCTAGTTCTGCCTTTGAGCCCTAGTTCTCTCTTTAAGCCCTAGTACTGTTTTTGAGCACTAGTTCTGTCTTTGAGCCCTAGTTCTGTCTTTGAGCCCTAGTTCTGTCTTTGAGCTCTAGTTCTGTCTTTGAGCCCTAGTTCTGTCTTTGAGCCCTAGTTCTGTCTTTGAGCCCTAGTTCTGTCTTTGAGCCCTAGTTCTGTCTTTGAGCTCTAGTTCTGTCTTTGAGCCCTAGTTCTGTCTTTAAGCCCTAGTTTTGTCTTTGAGCCCTAGTTCTGTCTCTGAGCCCTAGTTCTGTCTCTGAGCCCTAGTTCTGTCTTTGAGCCCTAGTTCTGTCTTTGAGCTCTAGTTCCGCCTTTGAGCCCTAGTTCTGTCTTTGAGCCCTAGTTCCGTCTTTGAGCCCAAGTTCCGTCTTTGAGCCCTAGTTCCGTCTTTGAGCCCTGGTTCTGTCCTTGAGCCATTTTCCTCTTTGATTTTGCTGGGGGCACATTATTCACGCTTCTGTCATCCGGCATTCTGTTCTAAGTGTTGATTTTTCCTTTCTTGAGTAGTTTAACGATACCTGAAATCCCATCCACATAATTAAATTTAACAATAACAACGAGGATTCATTTAGCAGTGCGATCCCACGATTCGGTATCGAGTCTAGCTCTGCTGAAGCGTCACAAAACATAATTAATGAACTCTGATTTAACTGGGTATAAAAAAAAGTAAAAAAAAAAACATTAAAAAAATCAACCAACAAACAAACAAACCAACCAACAAACCAACCAACCAACAAACAAACCAGCCAACAAACAACTATTGTTTTGATCTCAAGATCTGTTTGACACGCTAATTCCTCGTATATCATCCGAACTTAAGCCGTGTCACAGTGGCGTCTCGGACGCATGCTTACTCGTAAGTCTGACGTAAAGGCTTATAAATAATGATCGGATTTATTTTGTGATTAACAGTGGTACACCCCCCCCCCCCCAACCTCCACCCCATTTCCCTTCTTCAAGCGTGGAATTTTTTTAATTGTTTTTAAAAAACGAATACGGGTTACAATTTAAATTTAAAAATAGACAACACAAAAACAAAAAAGAACACACACAAAAAAAATAAAAGAACAAACAAAAAGTGTGGAAAAAAAAAAAGAATTGTTTCGGCGCGCTAATGTTTCACCCCGTACAAGGCGTTGTATATAACAGCATCGGTCATCGCCTATAATAACCAGGTCCTACATTTCCGATTTGGACTTTGACAGTTTCCTACCTCTATCCTGTACAAAAAGCCATGGATCAAAAAAAAAAATAAAAAAATAAATGTTTAATCTAAAATTGAGTATGACGTCATCACTGTTTGTTGCCGCTTGTTGTGGTGAATTGGCGCAAAGCTAATTTTAAACCCACGCGCAATTCTTTTCTTTTTTTTTTTTTAATGCTTTTTTTTAATGGTTTAATGCCGGGGGAACGGGTTGGGACGGGGAGCACATGTTAGAGGTCTTTTCGTGCTAGAGTTTGAGATCCTAGTCAAGATATAGGGCACGCCGGCATGGTAGACGGTAACAGCGTCCGGGTGAGGGAATATATGGGTGGGGGAACGTGGGTCATTGAGAGAAAGTTGAGTCAGGTTGTGTGTGTGTGTGTCTGTGTGTGTGTGCGTGTGCGCGCTTGCATGTAGAGGAGGGGAGTATGTGGTTGATACTGAGAAGGCTGTATATAAATGGTGAGTAGGGTTTCACCAAAAAAAAATTAGCCGGTAACAGAGGGCACTATAACAATCGAGACATGTATGTATGTTTTTATGTGTCTCGGTGTGCGTTAAAAGGGACGGGATGGGTATGATTATTCTGCTAAATCTTATGTAACGTGTTCAAGTAAGACTTTAGAGCAGACCTGCACAACTCAAAATGTAAGGCGGGAGCCGTAACACTTTATGAAAAACTTGTGCGGGCCAAATTAAAAACGGACAGGGGTGAAATCTATTAAGAAAGTTATAAGGATGAAGAATATTCGTTACTTCGCGGGCCACAAAGTGGGTGCTGTCGGGCCGTATGTTGTGCAGGCCTGCTTTAGAGGGTAACTGGTATAACTAATGGTCTAGCCACTCATACCCAACTAATATTTCAAAATGTCCTTAGTGATTCGAAAAAAATAATTATAACAGTCATGAAAAGTTGAGTAAACAGCTGCAACGATGGAACATTAATGAATGTTTTCCTAATTTACCATAATATGAAGAACTGTAGTTACTTATCTGTATTTTAAAGTCTCTGATTTGTGTGTGTGTGGGGGCTGGGGTAGGAGGCATACCTTATCAGTTAAAGACTTGGGGGTTTAAGAAAAAAAAAGGGGGGGGGGAGATTGCCTTAAAAGCTTTCAAAGTGAAACGAGAAAGGTTGAAAAGGTACACACACATGTTTCAGTGGGGAGAGTGTGGGGCAGGGGAGAAGGTGTGAGTGGTAGGATTAATCTGGTCGGTCCGTGTGTGGGTGTGTGTGTGTGTGGCGGCGAATGAAAGGACATCCATCTACGCAACAACCCACTCGGTTGCCTCAATCATTTCAAATAGCTTGTGATACCCCACGTTTGAAATAACCCCGTTGAGTCCTCAGATACGAAGTTTGCGCTATGTTATTTCTAGTTTGTTTGCCACTTTGGCGTTTTATCTCTTAGCGTTACGTCGTCCATGTTTTTTTTTTTTTTTTTACGAATTCGCCGAAAGCTGATTGGCTGAAAAGTTTATCGCGGGCGAGCGAGCGCGCGCGCGACAGCGTTTCAACCCAAAACGAGTGGTTGTACGGGACAGACTCATGGCGTTACAACTACTCTCAGACCATATAATAAACACATATTTTTTTTTCGAGTGGGTGGTTGGGGGTTGGAGGGGGGGTCTCTTTATTCGCCGCCAACTCCCCTCTTTTTTCCCTTATAAACAAAACAAATAAAAAAATAGACCCACTAGGAATAAAGGGCGTTAGGAATTAAAGAGTTAATTATATCGGCACAGCTTGTCACTCTGCGACAGGATTTTGAGTGGATAACTGGACCTAGGCGCTGTACGTATATTAACTCTTTTCGCTATTTTTTTTGTAATCACCATCTGTGTGTTTGTTTGTTATCGTTTGGATTTCGCTTGAAAGTTTTGGTGATAATTAATCAAATGGGGAAGAAATATTGACAAGTATCACTTTGAAGTCGTCGTTGGATTTAAATTTTATTCAAAAGTCTCTTGGCCGCTGTTGGCATTTGCGGAGATTATGCTCTTTAGTGTCCGTGTGTCAAATATACAGTGGACGTTGTTCCGAGCTCTAAAGCCATCGATTCGTTTGAAGGTTCGCGAAGGGGTAGTCCGTTATTCCAGGATACAATTTTTGCGGGATTGCCTAAGACCATCGGAAAACACATATACTCCACAGTTATGAAGTAGCAACGAAAATAATTTGTTGTTACGGGGTCGCTAAAAAAAATATGAGACACTGTATTAAAAGGTCGCGGCGTTGGGAAGGTTGAGAACCACTAGTTTTGTTGAACCGTATCATCGCACAAGGATAATTAGCAATTTAATCGAGGATATTTTACAAATATATATTAAAGAAGTTTTTATTTTAGTGGCCGATATGACCGACGGGTTTATTTAAAGTGATGGACGCCATTGATGAGAATACTCAGTTGACTGGGCATCTTTTGAAACAATACAGCACCGAGGGGTTTCAAAAGTTATTCATTTGAAACAAACACATTTCGGACTTCTGGCTACTTAAACACGGATTCACTCATGTTACCGGGCTAATTCATAATGTGAACACTAATCCTGCATCAATTAAATTTTAATTGAAACTGTTAATGGGCATACCACGCGGGTGACCCGGGGCCTTTGGTTCATAGATGAGAGTACAACAAACTGGTTATCGGTGCCTTCGGTTCACAGATGAGAGTACAACAAACTGGTTACCGGGGCATTCGGTTCACAGATGAGAGTACAACAAACTGGCTACCGGGGCCTTCGGTTCACAGATGAGAGTACAACAAACTGGCTACCGGGGCCTTCGGTTCACAGATGAGAATACAACAAACTGGTTACCGGGGCCTTTGGTTCATAGATGAGAGTACAACAAACTGGTTACCGGGGCCTTCGGTTCATAGATGAGAGTACAACAAATAGAACATGAATTGTCGGTGTGCTTAGAATATCCCTCCAGCGGATTCATTGTGATGGTACATAATTTGAAGATGAGCCTGTGTTGGAACATGTTTATTAATAAAGAATTTACACTCGAAAAGGTACAACCAACCCCAAAAATGTGTATATATATATATATATATGTGTGTGTGTAAATATATATATGCAGACCTCGTTGTGTCTGTAAAAAAGCGCAAACTTGAATGGTATGGCCACGTGACCAGAAAACAAGGGCTCGCCAAAGAAATCTTGCAGGGTACAACTAGAGGAGGAAGAAGAAGAGGAAGACAGAGAAAAAGATGGGAAGATAACATCAATGAATGGAAGGGATTAAAACTAGGCGATGCTATGCATAGAGCAGGACACCGAGAGGAATGGCTAAGAATAGTGTACATGTCATCTGTGGCGCCCCAACGGTCGAAGGACTACGGGGCATGATGATGATGAGGATGATGAAATATATATAGATAGATATATAATAAAATTATTTAAACTATTAACTGCGTCGAAACAAATATAAATGAAAAAATTGGTGCTGCAAACGTTTCCCAGGAAATTTGCTTGAAAGAAGTTTCGTCGACGGAAAATCGATCAGCGGAAATTTGATCGAACAGAAATTTGGTCTAATCTTTTTTTTTTCAGTTCACACGTTAAAATTTCCGTCAAATTTCGTTTTCAAACGCACTATCCTATATAGTAAAATAAAATAATACACGAAAAAACAAAACAACTTTCTTGTTGGTTTCAAATATGCAACTCATTTTAAAAATGTTAGACATCTGTTCATCTCATTAGTTTCCAGTACTTTAGGAGCACTTCATAAATTGTAAGCCTTCTCTCCAGACTTTTAAGATAAACAGATATAAAAAAAAACCTGTTTGGCGATGATTCTTTTCTCCAAATTGTCGTGGATGTCTTCATAATGTTTGAAAGTCGACATTGTCATGGATGTCTTCATAAAATATGAAACTGGTCACTGTAATGGATGTTTTTATAAAGTAAAAAGTCGAAATTGGCCTGAATGTCTTCATTGAGAATGAAAATGGTCATTGTCATGGATGTCTTCATAAAGGGTGAAACTGGACATTGTCATGGCCTCCTTTATACAGTAAGAAAAGGTCCAAAGTATACGTTTCAAACATTTCTTTGAGTGCAAACAATGAGCTCCGTCATAATTTCCGACACTGACACCGACTTCAACGAGGGATAATGCTTATTCCTTTCCACCACCACCCCACCCCGCCCCCCATCTCTATCCACATCCTTTTCTTTTCCACACCCTCTGCCGTCTGGTCTTACGAGATTTGAATACATTTTCCTCAACTGAAAATTTCGTCACTGTGGCGAAGTCCCCGTTGTAAGGTTGCTGTTTTTAAAGAAGATTTTTATTTTTTTTTAAATTAACAAGACATGTTTCATACCAAGGGAAACGTTAGTTAACCTTTTAGAACCCGCGCGGCAGGTGAACGACGATAGACTCAAAACTAATACAGGACGGTCGGTGCTGTTTAAGTACGTCAACATCGGTGTGGTCCATATACGGGGCCGAATACCTGTAGGACGTTTTGTTTCGGATTATACAAATTGAGATGGCAAGTGAAAAAAAAAGGAGGGGGGGGGGGGGGCGTTTCAAGCTGGGAACAGTTGGGGGGGGGGCCTTAGTTATTAGAGGCAGCGACTAAGGTTTTTTGATATTTCTTAACGGGTCATTGTTTTGAATTACATCTACCAGTGAGATGACGCCACTTTCCCCAATTTCAAACAGAATGCAGAAGAAGAACTAAACTTGCACAATTACTGAGTGCATAAATGAGACTGCACACATGCACGTTCGATTGAATGGGTCATTTTGATTAGGATTTAGGGACGGGTTGGGGGTGGTGGTGGTGGCGCGGGGCTGGGTAAGTTGGTGAACTGATTGAAAATAAAGTTCAAAGCGTCAAGTCAATGCGTTTAGTTGGTCTTGATTTTTTAAAAAAAATATAGAATGCACTTATTATATGTCCACCACCTCATCCCCCACATCATTATTTCTTTCTTAAAGAGACTAACATGAAATGATAAAAAAACCTTTTTTTTAACTCAGCTCAGTGTTTTCCAAAGTGAGGGGAACGCCACTTAGGTTTTTTAAATAAATATATTATGTTGAGACCATCAGTTCTAGACATAGGTAATTGCTATTGTGTTGTTCATTTTACGTGTGTGGAGAGGGAATTAGATAGAACCTTAAAATTATATACTATAAACCACTGTTATAATTTTTTATATATTGGAATATCTGAGCTTCCGGTTAGCAACAAGATGGCCGAGTCTCAAATTGATGTGTACCGAAATTGCCGAGAAACGGGAAAGTGTTGAATAAATATTGATATAAATATATAAAATCAATGCGGGAAGATAGGGTGAGAATACGGGAGTAAACCAAATATGTAAAATCCAGAGATGGAGTTCCTAAGTCCATCTGATGCAGATATCATTGTCATTTCGGCAACTCCTGCGACGCAGTTAGTGCCCAGTTGTATTGACAATTGTCTTTCCCTTGGATCCACTGGTTGCGTGGAGCGTGGGGATGTGCTGAATTTGGCAACAGCTGGTCTCCATAGATCACCGCCAAGGCTAAGTAACTGCCCTGTTGACAGCACTTCACGAGGAGAAGATTTTTTTTTGTAAGGCAAGGACGCAAAAAGAGAATGAGGGAAGGAAGCCGACATAGAAATCAACGAATGGGAGATCATCGCTGAGCACCTTTCGAGCTGGCGAACATCAGCATACGAAGGAGTCAAAAAATGCAGAAGATCGGAAAACGAAGCCCTTGCAAGAAAAAGTGCATTATCGAAGGCCAGATATAACAAGGAGTCAAAATTCTCCTGAGACAAATGCAGCTGAGACTCCATCATCTCACTTATACTGAAGGATGCCATATGTATTGGAATTCCAACATGTTTGATCACTTATTCATTTATTTTGCATTATGAATTTTGGATATCGAGAGTCGAAACAGGAACGGAAATTCAAACCCAATCTTCCCAAAGGAGGCATGGATAACTTTTATTTAACACTTCCCTTAGAGCAGCGGTTCTCAACCTATGGGTCGCGACCCCTTTTGGGGGTCGAACGACCCTTTCCCGGGGGTCACCTAAAACCATCGGAAAACACATATACCCTACAGTTATGAAGTAGCAAAGAAAATGCTTCGGTGGTTGGGGGGTCGCCACAATATGAGGAACTGTATTAAAGGGTCGTGGCATTAGGACGGTTGAGAACCACTGCCTTAGAGGGTGGCAGGACACCAAGACACCCATAAAGAGGTGTTAGAAATCAATGGAAAACCCCGATTTGGAAGTACATTTGTTTGGCGGGCTATAGGAGACTTCAACTTCCATTGTACCCAGAGTTATCGTTCATACCGGGGAGTACACAGAAAGTACAAAGATGGCTGCTCACATGGTGAAACATGGCGAAAACAGTATTTGAGACCTGGCGAGTTGAAGAAATTAAGAAGTTTTTACGGGAATTGCATCAGTCGGTATCTGGAAATAAAGCAGAACTTGTAGATCGGGCACGCGGCTTTGTAGCGTTGCGAATTTGTGGGGAAAAAACGTATGTATCTGAGACATTTTTCTAATTTCTAGGCGAAAAAGATTAACAAGGGCAAAAACCCCTGCTTTTTCAGAACGTTGCAGTCCGCTATAGCTAGTTATATTTAGTTTAAGGGTTGACGAAATGTTTATATATTGGCATTTACAAATGATATGTATTTAAATACAAACAACAATCACAGAAACAGCAAAACAAAGTAGATATGAAAATAATGTACTGTGCGTCAAGCAAAGGGAGCCCCTTAACCTAATGCAGCGAGTACTGTGTCCCACGCCGCCCATGCTCGCATTTAACCTAATTCAGCGTGTACAGTGTCCCACGCCGCCCATGCTCGGATTTAACCTAATTCACCGTGTACTGTGTCCCACGCCGCCCATGCTCAGATTTAACCTAATTCAGCGTGTACTGTGTCCCACGCCGCCCATGCTCAGATTTAACCTAATTTAGCGTGTAGTGTGTCCCACGCCGGCCATGCTCGCATTTAACCTAATTCAGCGTGTATTGGTTCCCAGGCGTCCCATGTATTTGGACGTGTTAATTGGTATTTTATATTTTATTGTTTTCAATTGTCAAAGCTGTTTGCGTTATTACTTGGTAATTGAAATAATACATACCTTCGGAAATGTCAGAAACATTGATGTCCATAGTTACCTTCTTCGTGTATTATATATTTGAAATGTAATTTTCCATATGAACACGAGACACGGTCACAGGTGTGAAAGATTATTTTTTTTTTTGAAATACTGTAAAATCATATTTATAATGTTGTAGTGTGATTCTAATACGATATTAGAGTTTAAGCATATCCAGAAGAGGCTTAGGCGGTCTTCGAAATCATATCTACATACAATGTATCCTCTCTCACTCTCTTTACGGGAACTGTAAGACATTATCACATGCAGTTGTTAAGGATTTTCCTAATGATTTTATTATCGGCTATGTAAGAGAACACTACCTTTCAATTGAATCAAAGTTAGGTTTTAGAGTTTTGTAATATTGAAGAATTTCATTTTTCATCCTTGCTCGTTGGGTGGTCGGTCAGTTGTTCTCTTTCTTTGCATATGCCTGTTTCTTTTTAAACACGGTGGAGTTTAGGGTTAGTGTTATGTTAGGGCTAGGTAGTACTGGTTGAGTGTTAGTGTTAGGGCTAAGCCGGACTGGTTGAGTGTTAGTGTTAGGGCTAGGCCGGACTGGTTGAGTGTTAGTGTTAGGGCTAGGCCGGACTGGTTGAGTGTTACTGTTAGGGCTAGGCAAGACTGGTTGAGTGTTAGTGTTAGGGCTAGGCCGGACTGGTTGAGTGTTACTGTTAGGGCTAGGCCGGACTGGTTGAGTGTTACTGTTAGGGCTAGGCCGGACTGGTAGAGTGTTACTGTTAGGGCTAGGCCGGACTGGTTGAGTGTTAGTGTTAGGGCTAGGCCGGACTGGTTGAGTGTTACTGTTAGGGCTAGGCCGGACTGGTTGAGTGTTACTGTTAGGGCTAGGCCGGACTGGTTGAGTGTTACTGTTAGGGCTAGGCCGGACTGGTTGAGTGTTAGTGTTAGGGCTAGGCCGGACTGGTTGAGTGTTAGGGCTAAGCAGCACTGGTTTAAGGTTAGGGTCAAGCAGGAAGGGGCTAAACGATGCTTCAAATCGAGGCAAACGTTACGCTACTGTAAGTGCTATCTGTGATCTTTTCAAAAATGTATAACCAAAAAGAGGGGGTCTCGACTAATTAAGAAAAACAAGAACCAATCATTGACATCAAGACAGAAAGTACAATCTAGTGTAGGCAGGTCGGTATGGATACGATGAAATCGGATGATCGGGAGACAATGAAGCTCTCATAATCAATTGAAATTAAGAAAAAAAAAGAGAGAAAAAAACAACATTGTGGCACTTCCAAGACACAGTAGTTCAGTAAGGTCAATGTATCCGGTGCAATAACCATAGTTAAATTATGTACGGTGTGTGGTTACCTAGGCGATGTTATAATGTTTACATTGTCCACCATCCCCCCCACAACCACTACATGTGTGTATGTGCGTGTTTGTGCGCTACATCTGGGTAAACATATTGACCGATAACACAGATCTTTCCAGATCGCATACATGTTTGTGGAACGGTTCCGATTGCTTACCGACATTGTACAAGAGTATGAGGTATCGTATGGTGGTATACAAGTATCATACGAGAGTATAAGGTACCGTATTGCAGCATAAGAATATCGTACGAGAGTATAAAGATATCGTACGGGAGTATAAGGTATCGTATGGTAGTATACAATTATTATACGGGGGTGTAAGGTATCGTATTGGAGCATAAGGATATCGTACTGGAGTAAAAAATGGCATTATGGGAGCGGGAGGGTAGGGTTTGGGAGTTTGCACGCAATGGTATGGGAAAAGCTCCGTACTCATTTCTGATGCAAGGAACTCGGATGTATTCGGGTCTCTTTATGGTTCAGAAACGCTTGCAACCATTTAAACCGGGTTTTAATCAGTCGTTTAACACGTGACATTGGTTGGGGTTTTGTTTCTAATACACACCCGTTGTCAATGGCAACAGTCTTGAAAGATTACATTAAGGAGAACACAACTATGAAACTAAACAAATAGAGGATTAAAACAAAATAATTTAAAAAAATCAAAACCTTCCAAGCTGCTAAGTTGTAATAATATTTCTGTGTTAGCGAATGACCAGACACACCAGTTGTGTGTTATAACGCCCAAAAACGTGTGTGTGTGTGTGTGTGTGTTCATTAGTTTTTTTTTTCAGCTGATCGTAATGGCAGGATCCCGTGTCCATGATTTGAACGTTTGTTTTTTTTGGTCAGAGGCGGATCCCAGAAAAACAGAAATGGAGAGTATCTCAAACACATTGAATAGGTTACCTGACCAAAGGATTTATTCTTTGTATTGTGTCAAGAGAAAGAGAGAGGGAAAAAAGGGGGGGGGGGCAGAAAGGCCGTGTAACACATCATGGCTGAATAATCACCAAAGTTTCGATAATATTCGAAGACCTGATATTTTGATACTATTTTAAGACCCGATCTTTCGATACTATTTGAAGACCTGATCTTTCGATACTATTCGAAGACCTGATCTTTCGATAATATTTTAAGACATGATCTTTCGATACTATTTGAAGACCTGATCTTTCGATACTATTCGAAGACATGATCTTTCGATACTATTTGAAGACATGAAATTGCGGTCCTATTCGAATCCGTTGTGAAGCTATAACGATGGCGTGGCAGAGTGCTCCCATCTTTACGCTAAATCGTGTTTTGTCTCATTCGTACAACATCCCAAAAAAAAAGAAATCCAACCGACGGAGAAAGTGAATATCGTTCAGAGCGCACCCTTAACGGCCACAGCTGACAGTCAGACGCAGACTCTAATTACGAGAGCCTCTAATCCCACGTACCGTCAGCCTTGAACCAAGTAAAGTAATTAATTACATGTCTGATATCGAGCCAAATCTTAAGCTCGGCGGTTCTTACCCTGCGATTGCAGATGACCCATCACCTTCCCGCTCCGTCACAACGAGATTTGATTAACGGTAAATCTTATAATTCTTTGTTAGATAAATTTGAATAAAAAAAAAAAAAAACACAAAAAAAAACGGGTAAATAATGTAGATGAACTGCGTGCGCATCACCTGGTTGTGTCATCGAAGTCTGAGAGTTAAACAAATGGTTCTCGCTTTGAAGTCGGGTGTAACAAAAACAAGCGCAAAACGCCAAATAGATGTTACTGTTGACAGCGGACGTTTTTTTTCCTCCCGATATTCATGTCTTGTTCATACTTTGTAAAATTGTTACCAGCAGACAGAAACCATTGGAGAGCGCGGGGGGGGGGGGGAGGGGCGGGGGGGGGCGAAGGCCTCTCACCGGTCGACCAAGACTGAGATGGATTGATGGAGACGAAGAGGCCAGAATGGAACAGTCGGATGTGGTGGGGGCAGGCCAGAGCCTCACGTGGCCTGCAGCGCCATCAAGGGTGATGCTGATGCTAGAAACTCCAAACACCAATGAACTCAACGCCGAGTCTGTGCGTGCGACTCTGACGTGTGAACTCCGACCACGTGACCACCTCTCAAGAATACACACCATCGACTCCCAAATGTGTAGCTCTATCTATATCACTTCTTCCCACACACCCCACAACCATGTTTGAGAAACGTGTGTGCTCACTTTACCACTGTCTGGTATATTTTCGTACTAAATGTAGAAAAAAAGCGACAGGCCTGGTAGTGCTCGCTATAATATATGTCACCAGCAAAAGTGTCCCATTGATTATCGTCAGTCCGCAGGGGTTGTACGGCCACAGTACGCTTTCAGTTCACACGGGGGGGGGGGGGGAAGAGAGTCTAGATCCGAGGGAATAATGTTATGCAACACTAGTACAGTTTTCAGGAGATTGGCGACACATATGCTTTTTAAATTTTCGAAAGTCTTTGAGAGAGCAAATATATTTCGCAATAAAAATAATGACTAGTTTATCAAAGGCATTAAATTACTTTCATGACAAGTCCGTATACATTCATTGACTTATTTTGATATATCTAGGCTACGACAAAACAAGTACTTTTCTAAACTGGAGCGAATATAAATACAAGCGATCCACTTTCTTCCTTTTTTCTTTTCCCGCAATTGTCTCCATCTAATTATACTCACGACTAATATCATTGTTTCCCTTTCTTTTAGGCCAGAAGGAGGCTAAGAGTTTGACCGCAAAGACAATCCGAACGAGAGCATTTCTCCAGCCACTAAGCCATCCCACCAACAAAAAACAAAAACTCCAACATCCACAGCTTTGAAATCCATCCATCCAACATGGAAGCCCTGTACGTACACATAGCCAACAAGCTCGAGGCCATACGGTACGGCAAACCGAAGCCTTCTGGGAAATTCTTCGACCTGTCGGAGCTCAAGTCCCTGGACCTGTGGAGGGCGGTGTTCGCCGAGTTCCTGGCGCAGATTCTCTTTGTTTTCTTGGGGTGTGCGTCCGCGTCCAGTTTTGTCGTCTCTGCCGACGACAGTGCCCATAAAGTCAAGGTAAGTGCTCTTAATCTTTTTTTTTTGTCTTGGACCCCCATCCCGTTTTCAACCCTAAAACACCTATCTTCCAGTGAGTCTTATACAAATTGATTAATCCAACAAGTGGTCACCATAGTATTTACCTTGTTATATTTGCCTCCAAGAATTCCCCTACCTCTAAACTATAACGAATTCCCTGTAAGAAACCGATTTTCCTGTGTGTCGTAGCTAACCACGTGGGAATCCCGCCTCTAGAGCTGTGAGGACCAGGACAATTGCAGCTGGCAAGTGTCATGGTCTCGAAATAGTTGTACTCAGAGGCGTAGGAACGGCTTGGCATTGGGGCAGTTGCCAAGGGCGCCGACCCGCGCCTGTTCAAAAGGGCGCCGCTAAATCTCTCATTTTTACATTTTTATTATTTAAAAAATAAATTAGCCAAGGGCGCCAAAAACCCAGTTACGCCTCTGGTTGTGCTATATAAATAAATTATAGCCAGAGTCTTTACCTTCCCCCAACCATTCCCCACTCCCTAACCTTTCCCACACCCCTTGAAACGTCCCCGTCTATTTTCGAAGGAAGTTTTATCCGACGATGTCTTAGCATTGAACCTTAACCCCCCATCCCCCATCCTCATCCAGAAATAACGTATGCAATAGGCTCTCAAACATGTCTTTATACGAGGCTGATCCGAAACAAGAGTACTTCTGTTATCTCATAGAGGCGTGTTTGTTGTTGTGTGTTTTGTCATAGACACGTTCATCACAGCTAACCACGTTAACGAAAGGGGGGGGGGTGCGTTTGTCTGAGGGTCAGCGTGACCTAGGCTCAGTTAGCTGCCGATGTTCCAAAAGTACGATCAAAAAATCAATTGACGGAGAAACAATTTCCGTTATCACATAAGAAGTCAGACTTTTATTGGATGAAAACACTTAGTGCTCCAGAAAATTACATTTTTTTTTTGGGCCTCGGTAGGTCTAACGACAGCGAGGACAAAAAATATGTGTAAATAAATATATCTTGGCTTCATTCCTACACAAAGGTTAGAATACGTTTTTTCTTTAGAAAATACTATTAGAATGTAGGCTGAACAATGGTGTCAGTTACGCCTATTCACTCTGGTGAAAGAGGCCTATACGACGTCAAAATACGGTGACTGTTGAAACAAGTTCTACGCCTAAACTGCCATCGCTAAAAAAAGGCAAGGCTGGCGGCGTGGCACTTTGGGTGCTGTTAATAATAATCTAGGGATTTGCGAAGAGGCGACAGAAAGGGGTAAGTTATCCCAGGGCGAAAAAATAACGAGTTAAAACAGTATATATATATATATATATATACAGGTGTGCACGTTTCTTATATCATTTTTTGTCATTAAGCAATGTTCTCAATTTTTAGGGTCTTACCCCAGGGCGCAGCTTTCCCTTCGATAGCTTCGCTCATTGGCAAACGGGGCGTATTCTTTCTGTCCCCAAGACTCGCGCAAAAACATACGGTGAACGATCTTTCTCTTACTGTGCCCCCAAACAATGGAATTCTCTTCCACTGCACATCCGCAATATTTCAACTCTCGCAGCCTTCAAAACTGCACTGAAAACACATCTCTTTAAACTCTACTAACCTGACTGATTCCCCTTCTGGCCGTTTAACGATGCTTCTGAGTGCCGTCCATGGCTTCACATGTAAATAGTTATGGAATAGCTGAAGCGAATACACATTTGTTTTTTTTCTTTAATTTTTTATTAATGGATGTTAATTTTTAAGGTCATGATTATTGTTGTTAAATTGTATGTACAGCTTGGTAAGCCCAGCCCTAGGCTGGGGTACCATGCTATAGAAAACTACCAACAATAATAATAATGTTCCTAATATTTCGTTGACTGGACCAAGTGGCCGGAAACAAAATGACCATCAAATTTCTGAACGCGTAATTCAATCAGCGTCATCGACGTCCATTATCAAGACGTACGTATAGGCAAGTGGTCAGCAAAATCATTAGTCCAAAGAGCAAAAAATCAGCAGCAGAACGATTAAAAAAAAAATTTTGGTGCCACATTTCTTTTCAAGTACCTGTCAAGTAACACGTTTCTCGGATTAAAAGCCGATTTGTGGCCGACTGGCCCAGCCGAAATCAGGGCGCTAAAGAGCCGAAGGCAATATTCCGACCACTGGTAAAGGATGTCTTGAACGCTATCAATGAGATTTCTAATTTTTTTTTCTACCTAAGTATTAACTTATAATTATTTTATAGATATATGTATATATCATTAATCATTAGAAAGATCCCCAACAAGCAAGTCCAGTCTCAGCGTCATACAAAAGTCGTAGAAATAAATAACGGGGAACGATTTTTTAAAATCTACCGACGAGTTGTCGCCCATACCCGAGCGAGAATTTCGTGTTTGACCTTTGAACAAAACTATGGGCCCGCTAACGATATTCCGACATAGGTAACATTTCCTTGTGATGCCATCTCGAGGGCTTTTCGGATTCCCTTTCCTAACTTCTTTTTTTTTTCTTTCTATCATAATGTAGTAGGGGCAAGATGCACATCACGGTCTGTGTGACATAAAAAAAAATATTTAAAAATTGATTACATTAACAAAAACATTTTAAATAGAAAAATATTTTTTTTTAAAGTTATTTTCATTCATTTCGTTTTGGATCAAGTGAACTTTTATAATGGGGAATAAAAAAAAACAACAACAAGAAAAGAGTCGGGCCAGGGGCGAGGGCTTGTGAGGGCTGTGTGCGTGAGTATAATGTTACTTCTAGGTGCGTTTCACCGGCCAAATACTTACTAGTGAGTAGCAGTGCATGTAAAATGTATCAATTTAATTTCTGTCATCACGACAAACGCCAACGAAAACCTTACGAGTGTTTTTTGTTTGTTAAAGTTTTCATTAACCGTATAATAATGTTCCATCCTCTTTTGGGCTGAGATTAGTGTCTTATAGCCCTGGCGATCAATGTGGCGGCCTGCCTCATCTGGTGGGCATCGCCGTAAATCATTTCTTCAGGGCAGGGTTCTGGGTCTCGCCCTTCCGACCCCTTCCCACCACCATGTCGTGATATGTAGGACTTGTAATCATCATCAGACACGCGGAGCTACACAGTCCAGAGAGTATCGTTAACACGGTGCTCGTGGGACAAAAGCCCTCGTCTGGGCATCGGTTATCTTATCTAGGATACAACGTGGCGGTTCACCAGTGCGGGAGAGGGCCCTTGTCTCACGAGTGCGGGAGAGGGCCCTTGTCCGCAGACTTCTCTTCAAACCAAAGTCTACATGTTTTGTAGGTCCTTATTTCCTTGAAGCAAATGTTATTGTTTTTCTGTTGATCTCATCATGGGGGGTGAGTGGGGGGTGATGTTTCGTATAATAGTTGTTTTTCAAGTCAGCGTTGTGAAATCAGATGGTAGAAGAATTTGGTCTGGATCGGAAAATTAAAATAAAATATACGAGCCATTGCAAAATTTGATCCAAAAAAAACAACAACAAAAAACAAACAGAAGTGAAAAAGTGCGAGGTGGAACAGACAATTGTGACGCCACGGTCCGATCTGGTTAAAACTCTAACTACATCGCCCCATCTGCTGGAGTCGGATTCATTATATTCTAAGTTGGTGTTGTGTAATGAAGAAAAACCAGGTATATTAGAGAAAACAGTTGACTTTGTAAGGATGGTACGGTATGGTCCAGGATGGTACAGGATGGCGCAGGCGTGTTAGTGTACGAAAATATTTACGCCTGACAGTTACGAGAAAGATTGTCTGTTCATTTAGGGACCATGAGAAACGTCGTGGTTTAAAAGTTTAAAGTCGTACGTCATTTCCTGCGACGATGACCTTTGACCCATTTCAATCCACCTAACAATATGTCGGTTTATTTAGTGCCTGTACCCTGGCTATCACTGGTTCGACTTGCATGTGGTACAACACCAAACTCACGCCCAGTCTGGAACAGTGTGGTCTACCTACAGGCAGTCGGCTGGAAATTTACACTTTGATGGCATTTTTAAAAAAAACGACCATCTTAAAAGAGCCCCTTTGGTGTAGGTTCCTTTTGGGTCATTTACATTAAAGTTAGAGTTCCACACGCAAAGACTCTGTAAAACTCAGAGTGAACGAAAAAAAATTAAATAAGCAATCTTTTTTTTTTTTTTTTTTTTTTTAAATCTGTCTGAAAACATACAGAAAAGGCGCTTAGGGAAAACATACTTCTTGGTTTCTTGAACACGTCTCAAAGAACGCGTGCAAAGAATCGCTGTGTTGTTGTTTTTGTCTCCCTTTATATTAACACTGGCTTATAAATGAGCCTGATGGAACATTTCTTTCTAAAATGCAATATGTGGCAGAGGTGTAGCGTAGGGTTGGGGGGGAAGGGTGTGGGAAGATGTCCCCGGGCGCCAGCCAGTTAGTGGCGCAAAAATGAGCTTCGATAATATTTTATTGATGAGAATAATGGGTTTGAGAGTTGAAAAAAAAAAAAAAAAAGAAAAGGGGGCGCTATAAAACGAATCTTGTCCCCGGGCGCCAAAAACTCACGCCTCTGAGATGTGGTGCCTGTAATTTTACACACATTTATGTACAAAATAATTAATTGCACAGTCAAAACGTAACAAAAAACAATATAACATAATATATACAGATGTATATGTATATATATATATATATATATATATATTCATATGTTTACATTCAGTTAAGCAAACACTTTAAAAAAGCAAGATGTCTTAGATGTGGCAATATGATCATTTGTTTCGTTGATGATGCCAGTCCACGATGCGTTTAAAAAAAAAAAAAAAAAAACAAATGTTGAGGATGATCCATCAACCGGTTAATTTTTAAACGATGGATGCTGGTAAAACGGTTTCTGTTTGTTGCCGCAAAGGCGCACACGGGGGTAATTGTGTGGGCAGCTGACGGACTTCAAATGAAGCTGTGAGCTTTTACTACCTTTGTATTAAAACAACACACACACAAAAAAAAAAAAAAAAAAGTATTAACAACGGCAAACGTGCTGAATGAGCACACCAGTTAAAACCTGGGCGAATCGGTCGATGCCGTTATGCTTAAGGTTCAACACGCTCCCTACTTGGTCAGTGTTGGTTAGGCCGGGTGTTACGACTTTACTTTTTTGTCTATGTTTGGTTTTTATTGGGAGGGTTGGGTCAACGCCGGCCTTTAGGGTGTGCGACCTGTGCCCTCGCACAGGGCACAGTGGCCATAGGGGCGCCTGGGGCACGCAATAAATATTTAAATTCAATTTTTTAAAAATTATAGTAAAGACTTAAACTCGTGTCCGGGGGTCGAGAAGCGGTTCTCTAACTTTCGTACAATCGCTTTTTATATAATGAGTTTTCATACCATAAGTTTTCATACAATGAGTTTCCATACAATGAGTTTCCATACAATGAGTTTTCATACAATCACTTTTCATACAATGAGTTTTTATGCAATTACTTTTCATACAATGAGTTTTCATACAATCGCTTTTCATACAATGAGTTTTCATACAATCACTTTTCATACAATGAGTTTTCATACAATCACTTTTCATACAATGAGTTTTCATACAATCGCTTTTCATACAATGAGTTTTCATACAATCACTTTTCATACAATGAGTTTTCATACAATGAAAGTTGCATTCTTGATTTGGATATTAACGCTGGGGTTGAGACCAACCGAAAGGGCGTGGAAATTAATTTCCTTGCCCCTCTTGCAATTATTTCAGGATAAATAATATGAGGAAATGGAACAAAGTACCGTAGATAATCTAAATAGTCTAAATTGATGTGCATGTTAAAATGCGTATGGTTAATTACATGTATAGCGTCACAACATGTGCTCCATAGCCTGCGTCGTAATCGGAAAAAGAGCGGAGCCATACAGGGACAGGGAAGGGGCGCCAAACGGGTGCTTCGCAGAGGGCGAAAGTTTACCTAAGGCCGGCGTTGGTTGGGATTTTGGGAGGATCGCGGGGGGGGGGGGGGGGAGGAGGGTGTAAAGCTTATAACGTAATTTTGGGGCCAGCTTTTATCGAAACACGTTGTCTTGCGGTTCCAGTAAGATTCGTTTATTTTCAGTGACCTCACATGATGTTGTCACCTATTAAGGCGAGTGCATCTCCATAGGTATACGATATTAAATTTCTTGTATATTCTACAGCTATAGGCTACGGCGTGGTTATTTTAACCATGAAGCCAGGAACATCACTATAAACTATTTCAAGCTCAGCACGAGTCTCGTAGGGAACGTCACTTTGTAGACATCGAAGCGTCGTCGCGGGATATTAAAATATATTTTTTTTAAAACAACAACGCAACAGATACGATAGTCCAGTTTGTAATATTGGTTCCTCGAGCCATCTTCCATTTTAATTTTGGACACATAACTTCCTCGTAAACAACAGTTTGAGTTTGGACCCGCTGACTGCGCGCGCGTGACGTCATCGCATCGAAGAACTCACCGAGTCACACGCGCGCTGTAGGTTCTGCACTTTCCTGTGAGTGACGCCCCTGCACACACACCCTCCTCCTCCCCACTCCCACCCCCGCAACTTCCATCGTCTCGGTAAGGGTCATAGATACGTGCCGTTAATCATTGTTCCACGCTGGGTCACGGCTAATGAGGTCACCGCCTGTGCTTATTAATGCGAGCTCTCTTTAATCAAGTAGGTCTGTGCCGTCCTGTTGTGAGTTGCGGTTGGATACCGCCATCAAAGGAGGACCGATCGCTAGACTTAATTAACGTCCAGCACTGGACCAGCAGGTATTACTGTGGCCTCCTTCATTCATAGTATTACATCTGATTCCTATTTTTCTTCCCCCCCCCCTTTGGATTCAGTTCGTTATCTTTAAAAAAAAACACAAAAAAAAAACAGGAAAAGTTGTACTGAAATACTTGTCTGAAAAGGGTCGAGAGCCTGATTTCGACGTCATAATATATCACTATCGTGTTAGCAATAATTAATTGTCTTGCATTTGGAATGGTTGCATCTACATTTTTCATACATAAAAAATAGTGATGGAATGCTTTATTACATCTTTAGCCCTGTTGTAACTAATTACTTTATATGTGTTAAAGACTTTTACACATCTTGAAGGAGAGAAAAAAAAAGGTTCTCATCCCACTGTACACACACCCCCCCTTTTTTTCCCACACCCCGGCGAACGTTTCTGTGAATTGGTATCATGTTGTACACATATGTTGATGTAGCGCTTATTTGAATGAATAATCCATCCTTTAATCCATCATTTAATCCATCATTTCACTACAAACTAAAAGTGTAGGCTACTAACTTTAAAAACTTTCTGTAAATATATATATTTATATATCGCGTTCTCTTTCTTGCTCGTTTTCTCTCTCTATCTCTCCATCTCGCTTTCTCTAACTCTGTTTCTCTCCACCTCTCTTTCTCCCTCTCTCACTTCCACGCTCTCTCTCTCTCTCTCTCCATCTCTCTGCTACACTTTAGGTTTCCGCACGTTTAGCAGTAGCCGCAGACTTCCTTTCATTCACGACGCACTCCCGCTAGTGTTTCACACTTTCTTCTATAGTCACTTGGCATTACTAAAAGCTTCATATTTTCTCGTTGGTTAAGCGCTGCCCAGTGGTTTGCGTGTCCGTGCGTGGAGAGTTTAGAAGACGTGTACACACTTTAGATCATACTTTAGCATCGTTGTGCTTCAAAGTGTTTAGACAAGCGGTTCTCAACCTGTGGGTCGCGACCCCTTTGGGGGTCACGTGACCCTTTCCCAGGGGGGTCCCTAAGATCATCTGAAAACAAATATACTATTCAGTTATGAGTTAGAATAAAAAAATAATTGTATGGCTGGGGGGACTGTATTAAAGGGTCGCGGCATTAGAAAGGTTGAGAACCACTGGTTTAGAACACCTGTGAGTATTGTATTTAAATGAGAAGATTCTTCTAAGTAAAATTAAACAAAAATAGAAATTACATCACGCGTTTATGTTCAGTTGAAGGCTCCCCTTCCAAGTCATATTTTCAAAAAAGCCCTTGATGACGCGTGAGGTTGAAAGTCATGCGATGGGGGTGTGTATCACAGCGTAGCGACCTGTTCACCCAATGCTATTACTATTATTTTTTTTATTATTATTTTTTTTTTTACGCCAGATCCGCCCGTGGTAATGGTCCTAATGCCGTACTTGGAGTGCTGAGCTGAAACAATTGACCTTTGCTGGTCTGGTACGCCAGGGCAGCGAGGCGCTAGTTGGATGAAAAATTAGTGGGTGGTGGGGGCGGTAAGTGGGGGTGTTTGGGGGCGGGGAGCGAATTATGACTGACTCTCTGGCTTTCGAAGATTCTAACCAAACTAAAGTCTGCATGCATACTTATAATTTGATCGGCTTTTTATTTATTTTATTTTTAAATTTATATGCGTGACGTCATTCCTAGTTGTCATGGATAATAAAAAAGAAGAAGACCCCCAAAAAATCGACGAAACGTAAGCAAATTCCTAACGTCTTCCATTGGTACCGACCATTGACTTCGGCTTTGTGGAGATGCTTGCTTCTGAAACGGGTGGTCAAAAAGTTTACTGTAGTAGCTAAACGAAGGACAATCAAGCACTTTCGGACTTAGCTACATAAAGTAATGGGCTAGAAATTAAAAAAAAAAATAAACTTACAAATTAAAACAATTTGAAAGTATTTTTTTTTCATAAAAAAAAAACCCCAATGTATGTAAATCCCCACCCCATGTACGTAAATCCCCACCCCATGTACGTAAATCCCCACCCCCCTCCATTTTTTGGTTCCAATTTCCACCAACTGCTTCTATCACGCACAACAACACGCTGATAGTCGGTCCATGGAAACAAGGGGTGGTAGATGTTGGGGGAGGGGTGCTGGGGGTTTGAGGATTTATGTTGGGGTTCTCTTGTTTTGACGGCGTACCGACATATCAGTCACCTGATCTGAGCAGTCCGCATAATGGATTGGACATTCTGGTTGAGACTCACCAAACTTTGAACAGAAAGCCCATTCGCAAATACTGGTATTGCTTGTCCCCGGGGGACTCAACGGCATTCTCGTCGGCAACTGTTATGTGCACTGTGACGAAAGTGATCTTTCTCAGATCACGTTACTCAAATCACGCTACTCAACTCACGTTACTCAAATCACGTTTCTCAAATCACGCTACTCAACGCACGCTACTCAAATCACGCTACTCAAATCACGCTACTCCAATCACTTTACTCAAATCACGCTACTCAAATCACGTTACCGGAATCATGAACGTATCGTTGTAATGCTGGCCTGCGAGTCTTTGAGGGTTTTGCCAATTAAATCATTGTGTGCATACGGTCGGAGAGATTAATCTCAACTTTCAAGAATAGCCAGAAAGAACCCGGGAATAATAATTTACACACGTGATGTGAAGGAGTTAAATAGTAGAAATATGTTGTTTGTTTCTTTCTTCCTTCCTTCTTTCTTTCTTTTTTTGTTCGCTTTGTTTTTTTTACTTCAATATATATTTTAATTTCGTTTCATCTTCCATTATTAAATTTATTTCTTTCTG
Organism: Omphiscola glabra; assembly: GCA_964017045.1. Lineage (NCBI taxonomy): Eukaryota > Metazoa > Mollusca > Gastropoda > Lymnaeidae > Omphiscola > Omphiscola glabra. The sequence goes on along the minus strand of OZ024806.1, from coordinate 13,206,459 downwards.
TCTTTATTATTTGTTTGTTTCTTTCCTTCTTTCTTTTCTATGTCAATTTCTTTCATTTCAATGTTCTGTTGTTTTTTTTTTCCTTTCTGCCCGTCACGTGAAACAAAGACCGTTTTTTCACATATGCAATGTGACTAAATGAGGACAAGTTAGTCCCAGCTGATTCATGGCACTCGGACCCGCCCAAATTATGACTCGCAGAGCTACACACAAAAAAATTCAATGACGTCATTTCCTTCACGCGCCCTTTTTCCACTCTGTTAACGAATCGGTAACCATAACAAGTACTCTCCCCTTTCTGGGACCCGTGTTTGTACGGACGTATGAAGTGAAATCTCCCCGATGAGTATTTGTCGTCGAGAGTGCGCGGTCGCGATGACGTCATTATGACAAATTTGGGGGGGGGGGGCTGGCGTATTCGACTGATTAAGATAATCTCCCGTATTAGACGCCGATGGACGTATTAGGAAACTGTTTTGGTCATAAACGGCAATACGCCTCTTTGATAAGCACCTAACATGGGCTAAATATATTTGGTGGGGTTTTTCCCCCCGCCGTATGGTGGAAATATCTCCTTGATATCAGCGAGTTTATAATGTAAATTATAAATAGTTCTAATGTGTGTATTTGTGTTGGTGCCGTGCCGCGAGTAATGACGTCTGATACGTCAGTACGAGTAAAAAAATAATTAAAAATTAAGGAGTGCAGTCTGAGCTAACATTTCCGAGTTTTATATCCAATATTTATATGGATATGGAAAGAAAAGGAACCGATGTTTTTTTTTTAAAGTGACATAAAAATGTCTTGTCTGCATAGTTCTGATTTACGTCACAAACCTCGCTCGTTTCCACGATGAACTTTAGAATCTATGTTTTTATGTTTGCTTGTTTGTTGCGTTTGAACTATGTATAGAAATGAAATGGCGGCAGGGACAGGCATGGCGCAGCATGATTGCCACAACACTTTTAGAACTATTGAAATGTTATTTTTATAAAACGGGAGGGGATGCGCCTTGATTTGACCTATGTGGGTAAGACTAAGAGCTTTAAAAAAATACGTTTATTTTTGGGGAGAAAAGAGGAAAAGAAATTTCATTTATTGCTGTCATGGTTTGATGACGTCATTGTTTGTTGCCATGGTTTGATGACGTCATTGGTTGCTGCCATGGTTTGACTTTATAAATATGCCTTGTTTGCAGTGGTGTAACTAGGGTTGATGCCGCCTATCCGGCTAAAATTTTCCCCCTTTCCTTTACTTCCACGAAAAAAACTCAGCATTTGACCAAAAATAACGCCTCTCCATATAAAGTAAAAAGTGACCTCCCGGGGCGAACCATCCCCTTCGCCGCCCTTGGTACTCCACAGCTTATATGACGTACCATGACTTGGAAGAAATCAAATTTGCAGATTAAACTATATACTATACTTTGAAGAAAAAAAAAAAAATTCTTGATCTGTTTTATTTAGTCGTACTAAAATTTCTTGAAGTAATTTTATACAAATTTAACAGGCATTACGAAATTCTTCAAGACAGTGGAGAAAAAAAAAGTGGAATTTGTCAACGGGCAAGTTTGAAAACACGCCTTCACTAGAGTGAGGTGACAGCTGTAATAGTGTGAAAAGATCGTCGACTGGTCCGATGATTGAGCTTAAGATGTCGTTGATCATTGAACCATCTTAGGTGACACTCGACTCAATAGATTATACAAGGATGTTGAGTCACTTATAGAGTTGTTGTTTGTTTGTTTTTTCCCAACAATTGGTTTACGTAATGAATAGTCAACATGAAAAGTAGTTCGTTTGTTTGAATGAGTAAGTCATCTGAACGTCGATACAGTCACCTCTTAAACTTCACGTTAAAAAATACTCCAATAATAAAAGCAATTTGGCTTAAGAAAATCTCGTAGATTCTAGATCAGAATATCCCAATTTATTTTTTAAAATAAAATCTACATCCCTAAGAACTGTTTGACTACGTCTCACACCCCTACGATTCGTAAGACTGTCTCACACCCCCCTCCCACCGTAAGTTTTCTTTGACAAAGTATCGTAGCTCATTTAACAGATGAACGTTTGTTGACTGTTATTGATGTATGTCGGACATGTTCACGCCGCACAGCTTTTTTAAAAAATTGTTTTAATAACTGTACGAAAAATTAGGGAGGACAAAGGAATTCATAAGAAATTTCCGTAATCTACAACATCGTAAAAAAATGTTATAATAACTGTACGGAAAATTAGGGAAAACAAACGGGTTCCTAAAACATTTCCATAATCTAAAACATCATAAGAGGATGCGGAAACATTTATAAACTCAGAGATGTAAATTAAAAAATAAGAATGTCTTTGAGACTCCGCGTAGTCTTGCTCGCGTCAACACATGGACGGTCAGACTGAAACGTCGGACAGAATGAGTTAATGGACAGTCAGACTGACCCATCGGACTGAATGAGTTAATGGGCGGTCAGGCTGACCCGTCGGACTGAATGAGTTAATGGGCGGTCAGGCTGACCCGTCGGACTGAATGAGTTAATGGGCGGTCAGGCTGACCCGTCGGACTGAATGAGTTCATGGACGGTCAGACTGACCCGTCGGACTGAATGAGTTAATGGACGGTCAGACTGACCCGTCGGACTGAATGAGTTAATGGACGGTCAGGCTGACCCGTCGGACTAAATGAGTTAATGGACGGTCAGGCTGACCCGTCGGACTGAATGAGTTCATGGACGGTCAGACTGACCCGTCGGACTGAATGAGTTAATGGACGGTCAGACTGACCCGTCGGACTGAATGAGTTAATGGACGGTCAGGCTGACCCGTCGGACTAAATGAGTTAATGGACGGTCAGGCTGACCCGTCGGACTGAATGAGTTAATGGACGGTCAGGCTGACCCGTCGGACTAAATGAGTTAATGGACGGTCAGGCTGACCCGTCGGACTGAATGAATTAATGGACGGTCAGGCTGACCCGTCGGACTGAATGAGTTAATGGACGGTCAGGCTGACCCGTCGGACTGAATGACTTAATTAGTAAATCATTCATTAAATAATATCAATGCTATAGTACATTAAAACAACATTTGCTCATCAGTCTGTATAATCATTCATCCTCGCGCCACCTGTAATAACAGCTTTGGGGTAAAAAACGTATCTGACGGCTCTCAGATAAATAAACTTACCGAATGACTCGTTTACGTGACTTGAATAATTAACATTCAATGAAATGTCTTGTGCATGACGGTATATATTTGAACAATTACGCGATATCTACTTATGGTGTTACATGGAATCGTGAACGCTTTGTCTGAGTTAAACGGACACCTAACTATAAGACACGTGGTTTTTTACGAAGGCTAACATCCTAAACACGTGTCGCAGTCAATTGTAAAGGTGCGGGAAACGAAGCGTCGAGTGTAAATGTTGAGACTTTCATGGACTCGGAGTGGTGGATTGGGAGTGGTGGATTGGGAGTGGTGGATTGGGAGTGATGGATTGGGAGTGATGGATTTAACTTGATGGATTGGGAGTGATAGATTGTGAGTGATTGATTGGGAGTGATGGATTTAATTTGATGGATTGGGAGTGATAGATTGGGAGTGATGGAGGGAGACTGATGGATTGTGAGTGATTGATTGGGTGTAATGGATTTAACTTGATGGATTTGGAGTGATGGAGTGGGAGTGATGGAGGGAGAGTAATGGATTGTGAGTGATTGATTGGGAGTGATAGATTTAACTTGATGGATCCGGAGTGATGAATTGGAAGTAATTGATTGGAAGTGATTGAAAGGAAGTGATGGAATGCTGAGCGCCTTAACTCTTACTGAAGACAAGGAAATCATCTATCAAACATAGGAAGTACAGGAGAATACTGGACCAGAGGGTTAAACGTTGAGTCAAGGACGGAGCGAAGGGAGGGGGCGGCTGGTGCAGGGGGGGGGGCTTGTTAGTGTTCTCAGCGATGAATACGTTTTCGTGCAAGCCGTGACGACATCCAACTTTTCAGTAAAAAGGACTTCAACGAAAATGTCAAGGGCGGCCCTGAGCATTGCGGGTTAAAGCCTTGGCCAAATATGTAGACGTTGGCTGTGAAAATATAGATACATTCTTGACCCTTCCGAACGTTTTGGGGAAGGGAAGAGAAGCCAGGGGGATAGGGGGGTGGGGGTTGGGAAGACAAGATCATATGGAGTTTTGTGCGTGGAGAAGGAAGTCAAAACAACACCAAAGCTTAACTTCTTTGGTTCGAATTATATATATATATATATATATATATTTAAAAAGCACATCTTCCGAGCGAACAACTCAATCAATAGACAGATAAAGTATTGATTTCCTGATACAGACGTGTGTAATGATGAGACGTGAGTGTTGCATTTCATTGGTTATCTTCGTTTGATTTGGGGGGGGGGGGAGCTCTGGGCAGAATGGTCTTACACATCACGCAATGTTATTAAAAAAATTTAAAAAAAAAAAAAAAATTAATTCCCCGTCTGCCGCATAATGAGAATGACGTAGTGAAGTGGGAGTGGTCGAGTGGGAGTGGTCGAGTGGGAGTGGTCGAGTGGGAGTGGCAGAGTAGGCGTGGCGTGGTGAGAGTGGGGAAAAGTCAATTTACGGCCCGTTCAAAAGTAATTTTTTCCTCATCTGAAAACGTACAGTCTAATCAAGATACCACCCCCCCCCCCTCATTTGCGTCAACTTCTAAGAATAGCTCAGGCATTTAAATGTCCTTAGTTTACCTGGAGGTGCACTCGTTGGCATTATCCCTTCTCCCCTTCCCCTTTTCGTTTTCTACTTCCAAACTTACCACCAGATCTTCAACACTACCAGCAGAAGGCTCAAACCCGTCCCTGATACAAGTACACAAATGTTCTGTAGAACAACTCACTGGCGCTACGGTAACAGGATGTCTCGCGGGGGAAATAGTCTCACGGCGATCAACACGAAAGGTCCTTTTGAGAACTATTGAAATCATCATCAGCTAATATATTAGAAAAGAGTCCAACCAAAAGTTTCCAAACGCTAAAATAGTTTCAAAACAAACAGGAGAGAAAAATGTATAACAATATATATATATATATATATATATATATATAGATAGATATAGATAAATATATATTAATTTGTTTTTTTTGATAAGTGGACACAAGATTCGGGCTTTTACATGGGAGTGGCTTGGTCTTTGCACGTCACTGGCTCCTATATTCAGAGAAAGTTTAAGCCACAAGGAAATGCCTTTGCTCTAACTGACCAGCTGTCCTGAAGCGTTTTCAGATATCAATAGATTTACCAGCTCTACCAAACAATACATGTGTTAACTATCAATAATATATATATTTTTTTATCCAGCCATATCAACAAAGCCATACAATGTTGGCTCAGCAACATCACAGCCATACAATGTTGACTCAGCAACATCACAGCCATACAATGTTGACTCAGCAACATCACATCCATACAATGTTGACTCAGCAACATCACAGCCATACAATGTTGACTCAGCAACATCACAGCCATACAATGTTGACTCAGCAACATCACAGCCATACAATGTTGACTCAGCAACATCACAGCCATACAATGTTGGCTCAGCATCATCACAGCCATACAATGTTGGCTCGGCAACATCACAGCCATACAATGTTGACTCAGCAACATCACAGCCATACAATGTTGACTCAGCAACATCACAGCCATACAATGTTGACTCAGCAACATCACAGCCATACAATGGTGACTCAGCAACATCACAGCCATACAATGTTGGCTCAGCATCATCACAGCCATACAATGTTGACTCAGCAACATCACAGCCATACAATGTTGACTCAGCAACATCACAGCCATACAATGTTGACTCAGCAACATCACAGCCATACAATGGTGACTCAGCAACATCACAGCCATACAATGTTGACTCAGCAACATCACATCCATACAATGTTGACTCAGCAACATCACAGCCATACAATGTTGGCTCAGCATCATCACAGCCATACAATGTTGGCTCGGCAACATCACAGCCATACAATGTTGGCTCAGCACCATCACAGCCATACAATGTTGACTCAGCAACATCACAGCCATACAATGTTGACTCAGCAACATCACAGCCATACAATGTTGACTCAGCAACATCACAGCCATACAATGTTGACTCAGCAACATCACAGCCATACAATGTTGACTCAGCAACATCACAGCCATACAATGTTGACTCAGCAACATCACAGCCATACAATGTTGGCTCAGCATCATCACAGCCATACAATGTTGGCTCAGCAATATCACAGCCATACAATGTTGACTCAGCAACATCACAGCCATACAATGTTGACTCAGCAACATCACAGCCATACAATTTTGGCTCAGCATCATCACAGCCATACAATGTTGGCTCAGAATCATCACAGTCATACAATGTTGGCTCAGAATCATCACAGCCATACAATGTTGGCTCAGAATCATCACTGCCATACAATGTTGACTCAGCATCATCACAGCCCTACAATGCTGGCTCAGCATCATCGCAGCCATGCAATGTTGACTCAGCATCATCACAGCCATACAATGTTGACTCAGCATCATCACGGCCATACAATGTTGACTCAGCATCATCACAGCCCTACAATGCTGGCTCAGCATCATCACAGCCATGCAATTGTGTCTCAGCACCATCATAGCCATACATTGTTGACTCAACATCATCGCAGCCATTCAATATTGGCTCAGCATCATCGCAGCCATAAAATGTTTGCTCAGCATCATCACAGCCATAAAATGTTGGCTCAGCATCTTCAAAAAAACGCTGAATGCACGTGTCGTTTCATTAAGTACAACGTTCGCTTTGAACCATACACATTTTTAACACAAAACAATATTTTTTTTAAGGTGATGGGGGCGAGGGAGGTACTTAGGAGAGATTGGCTTTTGGTTACCCCTCTAACATTCCGTGAGTTTGATTCGGGTTGCAAGTAATCCTCACATGAAAATGAAATATCTCGAAATAACATGTTTTGCATGGAACAACTTAAAAAAAAAATTTGACAGGTTATAGCAGATAATTAAGTGAGCTCCAAGGTGACATAATAAGATTGTTCATCTGGCGTCACAATCTATGTATTTGAAGCCGCCAACCGATAGTTTAAGCCAGACCTGCGCAACTCAAAATGAATGGCGGGCCGTAATACTATATGAACAACATGTGCGGGCCAAACGAAAATAGGACAGGACTTGTGCGGGCCAAAAAAAATAGTACAGGGGGATAGCTATTAAGAAAATAATAAGAATAAAGAATATTTCGTTACTTCGCGGGCCACAAAGTGGTTACTGGTGGGCCGTATGTCGTGCAGGCCTGGTGTAGGCCGTTAATAAATGGTATCGTCTTTGTAGTAATTGGATGTAGTGTGTCGTCAGTGGTGAAGTGTCGGTAATTATTAAGAATGTGTCGAATCTTTGTTAAAAACGATGCATTCCCTGAGATTGTGTAGTTTGGAAGAAACACATTTCTGGCTTTGGGGAAATACTTCGACCAGAGATCACTGTTCGTATTTTTCTTTACATGACCTATACACATTTTTTTTTTAAATCATGATTTTGCACTGCGGAGTCATGAACGATTAATGAAAGTTTTTACTGGTGCACAAAAGTGAACGTCTTACCTCAGCGCGGTGCGAAACAGAATGTCTCGCGGACATACATTCACGGCGATCAACGTGCAATGTCCTTTTGATGACTGTAGCATTGCACCGTAGCTTTGCTCATCACATGAGAACATTCTGTTGGGGGATAATTAATGTTTCAAATTGATGCCCCGTGAGAGTAAATACACCAAGGGCCGGCCTTAGGCCATTGCAACATATACGGCCGCAATGGGCCCTGCACTTTCATAGGCCCCGCCCCGAATTTATTTTCTGATACAAAATCTTAATTTTAACTTATTATCCTTATTCCTACCCAGAGAGGGCCACGCGCAATCCGTTTCGTGTAGGGCCCCGCAATTGTTAGGGTCGGCCCTGAACCCCTCCCCCCCCCCCCAAATCCAAAACGAAGGCGGCGCCTCTGCTAGTTATCAAATAAAGCTGCTATATTCGTGAGGACCTTATCATCTGTGACAGCAGCTACTTTTGGGTTATCTCCCTTACGCCCAGGGTTATCTTACATGACTTATCCATAGTAATAAATAATAAAAAAGCTCAACATTTTTCAAAAGAATTTTTTTTAATATATCATGTTTGTAATCGACGACACTTGTAGGGCGTTAGTGGGGACATCCCCCCTCCCCCTTTGCCCCTATTTTACTGATAACCGGGTTTGTCTAGTATAAACGCAAATAAGTCTCTTTTTTTTTTTAATGACCCAACTAAAGCTGTTATCAAATCAATGTCTGGCTGTCTGTCTGTAGCGGTAGTATCTCAATGTAGCTGGTTAGATTGAGATTGTCGCTTGAAAACAGTCAGAGGCGGATTCACGAAAGGAATACCATTTCTGGTCAATCAAAATCATTGTTGTTTTCTTCAAAAAAGAAGCGTTACCGAAGAGGGGCAGGAGGGGGGGTGGTGGTAAGGGGGGGTATACAGTAATTCACTAGAGAATAAGGACATTAAAAATATGTTTGTTAAAATAAATTAGTTGCAGCCCTCGTCTCCTCTCCCTTACTAATAACGCCATAATAATTGTCCTAAAGACCAAGGGGCATAATGTTGGGTCAGTTTGCCGTGGTGCGCCATTGACCAAACTTGAACTGAAAGCTAAGAATGTTGCCCCATGTACAAGTAAATTTACAAAACTAAAACAACCTATAAACACATTTTTTTCGAATAAATCTCGTTTTTTAAATTTTATTATTTCATTTTATAGTACTATTCTAATGCCTCATCGCTTTTACACCGAGTATTTATTGCACCAACTATTTATAAAGAATTTTTTTAAAATAATAAATATTACGTAGTAGATGCACTTGCCATATACTCACACACAGACATACGCAAGCGAGCACACACCTCTGCTTTGTTTCCTGACACCTCACAGTAAAGCAACTTGAGTTCATTATGTAACAGGAATGTGTTTGTGTGGGGGGGGCTAGGGAGTGGGGTTATCTGGGAAGCTCATCTATATGAAAATCGTAGTATTGATTAGCATACAGAACGAGCTGTTGCGATTATTGTAATCGTGTGTAATCACCTTAATGGCGCCATTCTGTTTCCCATAAATCCTGACAGTATAAAAAAAAATAAAAACATGGTTCTATTTGATAATAAAATCCTTAGAGAGTCAAAACATTTTTTTTTGGTACAAGTCTAGGCTTTAGTAATAAGTTATCGGAAATCGTAAATTCTATTTTTGTTTATAAAGATCAAAGGTTAATTAATCTATGATAAGTGTTGTTTTTTCATGTGGAAAAAATATGGACAAAAGGGCCTTTTTAAAAAAAAAAGGCACGGTATGGGTTAGTGGATGAGGGTTAAAACGATTTTAAGGGAACTGGAGACTGGGAAGCGCCCACAGTAATAAAAAAAAATTAGTGGGGTGGTGCGCACTGAGAAAATTTGAGTGACAAAGAAAATGATGTATATATGATAATTATTCATTATGAGGAAAATGTGGATGGGGGGAGGGGCAATAACTCTCCAGTGACGCTAGAGTTTTCATAACGTACCACCAGTCTGACCTAAGCAGTGATCACACACCCCCGCCCCGCAACCAATTTCTGCTAGGAGCCCTTAGGATGGCAGTATCCCTTCCCCAACCGTTGCACATATGCCAGTACATGTATGCAGCAACGAACCCTACCAGCAACCAGAATATACCCCAAACAAAAAAACAAAAAAATAATAATAATGATGATCCGACACCGTTAGCCTTTCATTCAAAACCTGCTGGCCTTATCACAACGTTGACGCAATGCTATCACGCAGCACTGTCGAGATATAGAGCGTCATTCAGAGTTGCAACTCTTTCAGTTCATTGTGTTGATATAATGGAGCACTTAGAAAGAAGAAAACGAGTCGCAAAGAAAAATGACAGTCACAGAACATGACACTGACACATGGACATGTTTGCCAGTTAGAAAAGGCGGATCTAGCAATTTTTTATGAGGGATTACGACACGTGGTGGTAGTGCGAAATGGACTTTCTTAACCAATGATCCTGAAAATGTTTTAAATGGAGGTCTCTGAGCTTCACCCACTTTTGTGATTGCAATACATGTATACGCATTTGAAAACGAAGTCTTTGTTGCAGGAATTAAGGGGTCAGTAGCAAAATATAATAGAAACCTCTGGTTATATGAGCATATACAATCTTTATTAATGTTTTTTTCAAAATTCATTTAATAAATAGAGTAAGATTACAACTGTAAATAATCAAAATCTCTCATAATTGAAAAAAAAGTCATTTTCTGCGGCGCCAATATCCGTTTCCAGGCAGCCAATCTAATCTAAAATGAACAATCCGTTGTTTTTTTTAAGTGAGAAAGGATTTGATTAGCAATGTCATATTATTATATTTTTTTTTTAAACTCAGTGTACCCATTGTGTTGAAATAAATTGAAAGTTAACCGGACGCGAAAATTTGTCAAAGGTGGGTTTAACAAAAAAAAAATAAACATTTAGAAATTTTAAAAATTGAACTTCTCTCTTTTTAGTTTTCTTTAATTTTAAATATTTGGTTACAATTGCGGTTTCTAACAGTGACACGCTATCAAACAGATCTGTGTAACACGGTAACAAGACCGTGTCGTCACTAATAGTTTACTCGCCAGTACTTGCTATTGAATAGACATCAGGGATCTACATACCCCCCCCCCCCCCACCCTAAACCTACCTGACAATCTTTAACACGGGATAGTCGAACACCTTTTGCCCCGTCTCATGGCTGCAAGCGGTCTATGGGATATTCGGATACCTTTGATCTGTTTCATGGCTCCAAGGGATCTAAGGGATACTCGGATACTTTTGACCAGTCTATTGGCCGCAAGGGATCTACGGGATATACGAACACCTTAGCCCAGTCCCATGGCCGCAAATGGTCTAGGGAATATTCGGGCATATTTGACCTGTCTCTTGGTCTCAAGGACGTACCAAACTTGTAGGTTTAAAATAGGTTTAAAAATTAATTGCATCCTTGCTCAAATGACTTTAAAAGAAATTCACAAATATCTCACGTACTTTAAATAGAAAAAAACACTATTTAAAAAAACAAAAAAAAAATTACAAAATTAATGGATACTTATGGAGGTGGGGGTGGGGGGGTCCCTGATCATTACCGTAACCATTTATGCACTTTAAAATCTCCCCCTTCCCTAAACATAATGTACAAAGGATTATTTAAAAAGTTTTTGTGTCCTACTTCACCCAATAAATAATGATGTCATACATGATATCAGATAAAACTATGACATCTCTGACATAATATAACTGCGACATCCTTGACATTAGATACCACTGCGACATCTCTGACATCAGATACGACTGTGACATCTCTGACGTAATGTTCAACAGTGACATCTCTGACATCAGATACAACTGTGACATCTCTGAAATTATATACGACTGCGACATCCCTGACATCAGATACGACTGTGACAACTCTGACACCAGAAAGAACTGGGACATCTCTGACATCATATATAAAACTTTCAGTGAAGTTTAGTGTACGAATATAAATACACGTGTACAGAATATTCCAACATTTGCCATAAAATTGATGTCAGGGGTCTGAACAAACAATCATTAAATAAAAGATATTGTAAAATATGGAAACAAAACTCATCAGTAACTCTTTTCATGGTTTTTATTGTCTTTAAAATCTTTAACACAAAAAAGATCAAGCAATTTCATCAATAAAGTCGACCAACCTTTAACCCTTGAAACAAACTTGATTGAGACTTTAAAAAAAAAAAAAAACAGATACAAAGAGCTTTTTTTTATGAGTAGAATTTAAAGAAAGAAAAAAAAAGTGGTTGTTTTTTTCAGTACTTATCTAATTCTTAGTAGTTTAAAAAAATGACATACTTTGTCCCAGAATTTAATCACAGATTCAATAAAACATTTCTGAAATGCTCATAAATAAAGTTAAGTTTCCCTGCAAAATTTATTTTTAAAAAAACTAAGATTGTACGGTTGGCGTATGTGCCAGTGTGTGTGATTGTGTGTGTGTGTGCCTGTGTGTTTTGAGGCGGAATATGCATTGGCCCCCCTACCCCACCCCCATACTCAAAAGACTGGAACTACAAAAATAACAAAAAGTTATCTAGGTTTCTGGAGTAGGTCGTCTTTGTGTGCGTCCCTGGATGGCGTGGTCCACTGCAGGAATGCCTGGAACTATAGTGATCGAGTCTATGCGTATATATTTTGTTAACACCATTAAGTTTTTTTTGTTTTTGGGGTTGCTTCTTTGACATTTTAAATGTGGTTAAATAGCCGTAGTCGACGTACCCCCCCCCCCCAAACTGCCAATGCAGAGACTTGGTCTCGGGTGCAGTGGTCCCGGGAAAATTGTCTCAAGGCAGTGGACCGGAGGCAGTGGTCTGGAGTCAGTGGTCTGGGGACAATAGTCTCTGAGCAGTGGTCTGGATGCAGTGGTCTCGGGACAATTGTCCTAAGGCAGTGGTCTGGAGGCAGTGGTCTGGAGGCAGTGGTCTGTGGACAATTGTCTCTGAGCAGTGGTCTGGAGGCAGTGGTCTCGGGACAATTGTCCCTGAGCAGTGGTCCCAGGACAACGGTGTCGTTGGTGTCAGAATAAAACACAAGCAACAAAGGCTTTTTTTCTGACTTGACAATTTTACCTAACGTCAGAATCACCCAATTCGACCTGGCCGTTATTCTGAATGCAAAGCTGACACCTGCTTGTGGGAAGAGTATGTGTAACACAAATGTCACATTGCCTTTCGCGACGAGATTTTTGTGTCATGAAATCTTTACAGGTGTGGCAAAAGGTAATACTGACTTATATGCAAAAAAACATCGACTTAAAAAAAGTTTTGCGTTTAAATATTTTTTGAAGAAAATAAGAGGAAGATGAAAATAATAATATAAAAGACAAAATTTATGAGAATAATAATAATAATAATAATAATAACAAAATAAATAATAATAATAATAATATACGTCATAATAATAATATTAGTATGTAATAGTAATAAAAATAATTTCAATAATAATAAAAATAATTATAATAATGATAATAATAATAATATAATAATAATAATAATAATGATGACAACAAATTGTACCGATAATTTGACTGTAACTTTAAATTTTAAGATCCTCAAGTCAAAGTGCTTTGCATTAATAACTGTACCCCTATTAAAGAAAATGGCACTTCTACTGGAGAAAATAAATGAATTGAAGCAAATAAATCATTCACAATTATCGCAGTTGGGCATCCAGAAACAGCTTCGAAATGTAGTTTTAAATGAGTTATTTAGTATTATAATAATAATAAATGTATACCATTGAATCTAAAGAACTAACAATTTGTTTGGAAACAGTCCTAAAACCGAAAAACCGAAGTTGTTTCGATTAATTAGAGGGTGTGGCTGACTTCGGGAATTTAGGTCTACCGTGGGGAAATAATAACGGGACATTGCATTATTTGGGTGCTAATTGTTCTTCCATTTATAATAAATTGATACAGAGGGCAAAATATTATAGTCTACGATGCCATTATATGCCGTAAGAAAGAATTATATTAATATATCGATATTAAATTATTTCGATACTCTTGGACGTGACGCTTTACGAATGATTAGATCGTTTGTAATTTTTTAAACAACAGATAACAGGATCGTTTGGGAGGGTCGGGGCTAGTGGGTCGCGGGAAAGAGGGGGGGGGGGTCGAAATGTGGGACGTATCAGCGCTGGTTTCACTCAAAACTTTGCGTCTCATGCCCCTACCCCTCCCTCACCCCTCACCCAGTTTTCCGTCTTCAGGTTAATCTTAAATCGGATAAGACCGCTGGCGAGACGAGATTATGATTGTACCTCTGACCCCGCTCTTCCTAGCCCTTATTAGCACACACTTTTTAAAAAAAAGAAGCTAGTTCTTTCTAGCCATTTGCATGCACAGCTTGTCTCCCTTCTAACACGCTACAATTCTTGTTTTGTATATTAAAATATTAAAAATTTAAAGTGAAAAAGAATTTAAAACAAGTGTATTTTAATAATGAAAAAAAAAAATCTGGATATAAATTTGGCATTTATATTTATTAGTCTCGCTCAAAAAATAAAAAGGTGGGGAAATTTAAAGGCAAAATATTTATTTTTTCCTAAAATTTAACTCCCGTGAAATATTACGTCCATATCTACTCCTGAAAACACATCTGGGATAGCTGTTGAGATTTGTCCGGTTTGGTCTGTTGAAAATATGCTATGGAAAAAACAAATTTTCTGATTATATAATAATGTTGTTGTTAACATAAAAAAAAAAAAAAGATTTTTGTGAGGTCATTATTTTTATTATTATTATAAGACTTTTTTTATAGCGTAGTACCCCAACATAGGGCTGGGCTCACCACGCTGTATCTACATAATTTAACAAACATAATCATGAACTTAAAAATAAAATCGTACCACTGAGTCAATTTTTTTTTTAAATGCCCAGTTACCCTTGCCATACCTTAATTAACATTATTTTTTGTTTCCCTTGATACATACTATGAAATATGTGACGGGCCATAAGATTTCCCGTTACAAAAATGAAGTTATACAAGCACCATATAATTCAAGCATAAAGTTCTAGTTTGAACTATGCACGTTTCGTTATATGTTAGCCCCCATGATTTGACCAAATCCTTGTACGTACTCAAAATTTCTCAACATAGTTTGGCTCTTTTAATTTTTTTTTAAAAAAGCCCATGCCTGCTTTCTAATTCTGCTCTCGGTGTTGCCCCATCATAAAACGAGACAGTCTGTTTTCTCATTTGCGTCACACACGATACTTTTGCAAAGCGACCCATTTGATCAGCTCCGCAAGCGACATCTATATCGCACCCCCTTGCTCCCCCCCGACCATTTTCATTAACTTTTTTTTTGTGAATCCTAATCGGTTTACGCATTTTGACAGTCCAAAGGATCTCATTGCCGCTAATCAAACAACTATACCGTTAGTGACTTTAGTGTTCTAAAAAAAAATATTTTCAAATGAAATAATCAAATAATTATAACGTATGTGACTTGATTGTCTGAAACGGAAAGGTTTTCAATGGAAATGATGAAATGATAATACCGCAGGTGACTTGGCAGCCTGAAACAGAACAGATTTCATTTGAAATCGTGAGATAATTATACCGTGAGTGACGTATACGTCTGAAACAGAACAGTTTTGAAATGAATTATTTTATCCAACTTGGTGACTTGACTATCAGGGGCAATGTTGTTTCTTGGTGTTTTTTTCCGGTTAACTTTTTTTATTTCTTAAGGACGACCAACTTTTGTATTTCGTCATAAACAATCGTTAGTTTGTTTTTTTTTCCCTGCTACTAACTTTAAAATAGATTGGTGATTCCGCAACCTAAAAGACTTCACTGAGTAATGGAACGAAGCTGTCATTCACATGCGGTTAAAACAAACAAAAAACCCACAAAAAAATAATAATTTGAAAGAACGTATTAATATCCCCGGTCAACAATTGAAATTGAGTGCTTTGTTATAAACTGAAGCCCAGAAACTCCGACTTTTATTTTCTGTGTTGGGGGGGGGGGGGCGGCTAGGGAGGGGGGGTGCAGGAGGGGGCGTGAGAGTTGGCTGGAACAGTAACTTGTTTAATGCAGATTTCGAGCTGGCTTTGATCTCTTGCACACTTTTTTTTTTTGGTGTTGTTTTTTGGAGTCGTAAAAATGCCGAGTCCGATTTGAATTTCTAAAATAATGATCAGTGGATGGAAATATATTTTACCGGCGTCGTCTTAGCCACCCTTCGACCGAGCCACAACAATCGAATTTTTGCATGCAGTCTGGCCTTCAGGAAAGAATGACCTGGAGTCGGTTGGAGAATGTGTTTCTCATTCGACCAATGTTCGTCTCCCTAGCGAATGGCCTGGAGTCAGTTCGAGCTTTGTTCTCATTCGACCAAAGCTCGTCTCCCTATCGCAAACTAACAACAGTGAAAGCTCAACACCACATTTCGACCACAAAAGGCCTTGTGATATAAGCGTATTGTTCAAGCGAGGGACCGTAGACATAGGCGTAAGAAGTGGGGTGGGTGGATGTCGGGGGGCGCCGACGGGTTTCTTTTTTTAAAGAAATTCTGTTACACAAAGAGTCATCATTTTTATCAAAATTCATTAATTTTTTATTCATTTCGCGATTGTGGTGGGAAAAAAAAATTCTTGCCCATCCAGGACGGTATTAATCCTTAGCTGCACTCCTGCGTATATGTCCCACTCCAGCTCGTTAACGTCTTTCCTGTACATGACACTTTTATTGCCACGAGACGTACGGCCGACTTTGGTAGCATTTCGTTCGCACTAGGACGACAACGGGTTGAAACAAAAAATCACTCCTTTGATAAAGGGCAGTGTAAAAATAACCTTGTCTACACACCCATGAAAAGAATGTAAGAGTCCCTTGTATCTGTATATCCAAAAGTCACTTGTATGCGTATATCCTCCCTAATTTATTTTTATCCAGATGTCACTTGCATATAATTATCGTCACTTGTATCCGTATAAGCATATGTCAATTGTATTCACTTATCTTCCTTTGCATCCGTATATCCAGATGTCACTTGTATGCCCTTATCGTCCCTTGTATCCGTACATCCAGATGTGACATGTATGCGCATATCTTCCCATGTATCCGTATATCGAGATGCTACTTGTATGCGCATATGGTCCCTTGTATTCGTTTATCCAGAATTAGCCTGTATGCATTCCCCCCCCCCCCCCCCGCCCCGGGAAGCCACTAGCCGCCGTTTGTCCAGGCGTCCCTTTAAAGGAGTCATTTTGTGGCAAGGGAGGTTTGAACTCTAATTCCAGGGGGAGCTAAAAGCCCATCAAAAAGACGGAGCAGAGTTAACGGTGTGGGTAATCAGGTGGAGCACTGATAATGTTCTTTCAAAGATTGTCGTGTTCGATACGGTGTTTTAGAGTTTGAATATTATCATATTACACCACTTTACTCCTTCACACATTTTATTATATGAGAGGTTATTTTAAAGTCTTCTTTCTCCGTAACAAAGAACACAAGAACCATGTTGAGCATGTCATCGACTTTGACGTTTGTTCACTAGTTAAAGCTGCTGATACCCAGCTAAATGTATTATACATTATATATAGTATACTTAAAAAATATGTTTTCAAATAATGTTTTTTAGTATAAATCAGAAGTTTATTTAAAAACTTAACGGAGTCACTGATGACTTTCCATCCATAGCATGGTAACGAGACTCTAAAATGTTTGGGAACATGTGATGAAATGGAAGACATCCATAACGTAAATAGGTGGAAGCTGCTGCACCGCGGAAAATTTGATTTGGTTGAGGGAAAAGTTGATTTTTTGTGAAGAAAATAATCCGAAAGCCGATAAATATTATCTTAATAGTGGTTAAGTGGTAATTTTCAGAAGTGGTAGTAGTTGTGGTAGTGGAGCTGCTGGTTCCGGTAGATTCAGTAGTGGATAACTAGGTGGATGCATATTTTGAAATTAAGTTTTTTTTTCTTCTTTTGTAGACTGGGAAATAAGATATTTCAATGATAAGTTTGAAAATACAAAGGCGCATCCCTTTAAGACTTAAGATATCTTGACAAAATCGAACTGGGCATGTGGAATATAAATACATCTGTAATCGAGGTTTTATAAATACATCTGTAATCGAGGTTTAAACTATCACTGCTTCTCAATAAGAGTACTTATCCATTTATAATCCACTTTACACACTGATAGATATATATATTTGTGTGTGCAAACATTAGCCTAAAGCTAGGAGCGAAATACACGCATGTGTAATTATGAAAGGACACATTGTTATGTGTGTCATTGTAATGGATGCACCGCGCCTAGCCATAAATACGGGGACTTACACAATTGTAAAGAAGGACTTCTTAATGTCCGTGCGTGATGGAGGCGGATATTTATTAGCATAAAGTTAACAAACTGAGGTTGATGGTAGGACTTGTTCAAGCTAATATGATGCATTTGCGGAGTCCGAGAACCAGAGGCGGAGATCAGTCGGAGGAGGGGTCGGGGGGATTAGCTGACAGTTGTTTGTGCTCCTTCAATGTGCATCCAGTTTGTGGATATACGATGAGTGGATTCTAGTGTTATCCTTTTGAATTCTTAATTTCAGCTGAAACGGAAACAAATGGAAAATTACACAGAGACCCTTTAAGAACCCTTCAATTATAACCCATTTCCCGTCTGACCCCAACCCGCTTATTCAAACAAAACTCGACGTCCTGCCCTGTGGCAAATCAGTTGCTTCTACTCGCGAGCTCAATGTGTTATATTGAACCACATCCCTATACCGTCTTCTCGTTATGTATCAGCTGCAACTTTTAAAGCTCGACAACTAATGCCCAAGCTTTTAATGCCCCCGCACAAAGGTGCCCATTAAAACAAGTGAGCGGGATCTTTATTTGACAAAAATAAAATAATGAAAAACTGGATTCTCGTCCAGAAATTTTGATGTGTAATACCTGACGTTAACGGAGCGGCCTCGCATCGGAATCAATAACGGGCCGGACTTTTATGGGAGCAGGTCTTCACTGGTAAAGTCATGACTTTTGTCTCGAAGCCAATGGTAAAGTCAAACATAAAACTGGAAATCAGGATATGAAAATACAAAGCAAAAACAAAAAACAAGACCCCCCAAAAAAAAACTTTAAAAAAACCTGTTGCTTGCTCCATGACGAATGCGTCCTTGTGGAGTCACAACGACGTTTTCACTCCAAGCTTTGTCCATCATGTCATACAAAAAAAAAGTTCAGCAAGTGCTGACTCCACTGAATGAAAGAGAATTGAGCTTCAGAAAGACAACAAGAATTAGTGATATTAACAAAAAAAAGTGTGGGGGTGGGGGGGGGGTTGAAGCAGGAACTGGCGGTGTTCTTCGTTGAAAAATGTCAAATGCATCTCCAGGTTGAGCGGGGGTGGGGGCGTTAGAACTAAAATAACATTTGTATGAAGGGTTGCATGTCGCTGTAGTCAGAGCTTGCCCCCCCCACACCCTTCAGGGCACAATAATACCTAGTTTCAGCGCTGCTGAAATTCAACAAGCAAAACACAAACAATGGTGATGTTCAAAAGGCCGGAAGTCTGTTATTCAATTGTGGTGTGACCAGACAGTGGTCTCTGTACACCGATCCTGAGGCAGCCGGGACACGCTCTTGCATTGCATCCTTCAAGTCATGTGCTCCGTTGCTCTCCCCCCCCCCCATGCATCATTAATCTAGTGACCATACCATCACTCGACATTACATCTAATACAAGCACATGAAACACTACTTATTTTAATTATCTCAGCAACCAAAAAAAAATTGAAATATAAGTTCCTTCAATAGTTTGCAATGCTATACTATAGTGTGTGGTGACTCACCCATCCACCCCTCCCGCCACACACGCAAACAAGAAAAGGTAACAGAGCTACAACGAACCTGGCAAACGTTGTCATGTAGAAGTAAAATCCGTGGATAACCCCCATTCATTGCCCAGGATTTAAATCATATCCATTTCGTTGACAGGCGGGCAAGGGAAGTAAGAAGGGGAGACAGTAAAAAGGGGCGTCACTCGGGTTTTGTTTACAAATAGTGGATAAAAGGAAACACGGCATGCGTAGTGAGGATGTTAAGACGCGGTGCTTAAGCCAAGAATAGTCGTAGTGCGTAGTGAGGATGTTAAGACGGCGGTGCTTAAGCCAAGAATAGTCGTAGTGCGTAGTGAAGATGTTAAGACGGCGGTGCTTAAGCCAAGAATAGTCGTAGTGCGTAGTGAGGATGTTAAGACGGCGGTGCTTAAGCCAAGAATAGTCGTAGTGCGTAGTGAGGATGTTAAGACGGCGGTGCTTAAGCCAAGAATAGTCGTAGTGCGTAGTGAGGATGTTAAGACGGCGGTGATTTAAGCCAAGAATAGTCGTAGTGCGTAGTGAAGATGTTGAGACGGCGGTGCTTAAGCCAAGAATAGTCGTAGTGCGTAGTGAGGATGTTAAGACGGCGGTGCTTAAGCCAAGAATAGTCGTAGTGCGTAGTCGGGATGTTGAGACGGCGGTGCTTAAGCCAAGAATAGTGGGTGGGTTGGGGTCGGTTCGAGGGTGCAGGCTAACGACATTATAGTTCACTTAGTTTATACTTCATTTAACACAGATTTAACGATGGTAACTGAGTTGAAGCTGTCATCAAGTGTGTATTGGGGTGAAAGTGGAGTTGTGGAAGTGGGGGGGGGGGGATTGGGGGGGGGAATGATTTTAAAAAAAAAGTTTTGATTTTTTTTTTAAAGGACGTCTTTCAAAATTAAACTGTAGGCCTCTTGTGGGCTTCTTTCACAGCACTTACATGGACCGTGTGTCAATGTACAATACTCCTTCTTTTGGTGTACAATAATAACATATATCTCATACATATTACGCTTCTGGTCTGACTTGTAGACTGCTTCCACTTCCGGCGGCTGCTTCCTAATAACCGAATTTGGTATTGAGAGCAGTGGCGTAGTGAGGGAGGGGCAAGGGGGGCATCATGCCCCGGGCGCTACTCACAAAGGGGCGCCAAATGGTATATTTTACTATAATATTGTATGGTTTTCGAATAGGGGGGGCGCTAAAAAGGTATTGGGGGCGATAAAAAGGTATTGTGCCCCGGGTGCGAGTTAAGCTCGCTACGCCACTAATTGAGAGTATATTACAAATAATTCCATATGTTTGAAAGAGAGCATGGTTTGATAATGAGTTTATTCGAGCGTAAAATATAATTCCCGATAACTACGCTAAATGATATAAATATTTTTATTTTAACAACGCAACTGCGTTTGATGCTTAATATTTTCTTTTCGTCTCAATGTATGTATGGTGTACAAAATATCGGTTTAAAAGTGTTTGGAACATCAGAATATTTAACATAGTTCATGGGCGCGCAATACAAAGTGTGCAGTGACGTATCATGGGGGGAAGGGGTGTAGCGAAAATTGGGATTCTTAAATGTGCGTTACTTGAGTTCATGTTTTGTCAAGTAACTTTAATAGAAAGGAAGTTCACCCATTGCTGTCGCCAATGTTTGGCGGGCTACATCTAATATATATATATATATATATTTGCTATTTCTAAATAACAGTAATGCAGTCAGCTATATTTAAGTGTTACTGGTAGGACCTGCCTTGTTAGAATTGTATGCCCTTCTGCTTCTACGTATTAAGGTCCCGCGATCAATTTTTTTTTGATAATTCTGGACACCTTAAGATCTGAGCCACAGTGACGTTATTAAATAATCTGACAGCGAGACATCAGTCACTGAATATGTCATCAAGCCATACTCTCTTTGACGTCACACTTGCGTGATTACTCTCAAAACGCAGCTTCTATTCCACGTTGGACTGGAGGACGAATGTCAAAAAATTAGCCCCCCCCCCCCCCGCAACCCAACGTCTGAATGAAAAAAACAAAGGTTTAAAAAGACTTAAGCAAAATAACCCCTGCCCCCCCCTCCCCCCAAATAATAATTTTTGGTCTGTTGGTGGTTGAGGCCAGGCCCGTTGTCACGTGTCCTTCTTGTTATGCTCCACGAAGCCTTCTTCTCTAGACACATCAGAAGCAGAGGTCAGCCTGACCCACCCCGTAATTTATAATTAGCATAAAACTTCTGTACTTGTTCATTGTTTACCTTGAATATTCCTCATAACATTATTGAAATTATTTTTTCTCGCGCAATTTTGTGCGTGTTGTCACGTGTGGTGAATGGTTCAACGTTGAAATTTGAATACACCAAAATAATCGCATATGCCAAAATCCGCTCCAGCTTCACATCTCAACGTGTGAAATTGTTTCGTTTTTGAGCCTGAAAGTTGCGGTATTTGTATGATGTGTTAGCGATTGTCTGGTTATGTCACACTGATGCCATCTTGTGTCAGGCAAATCCCCGTTTTCATACTTAAAATAAAATAAACTATGGCAAGGATAGAGTTGGTGTGCCGTACGGGGCAGGCCGGTGTTTGACCACCCCCCCAAATCAAAACGGCCCTGAATCCCCCCCCCCCCCCAGGCCCGGAAAATAACTGTGGTTAACCGAAAATATTGCCCTCTAAATTATCGTTTTAAAAAATAGAATAAAGTTACGCCCGGGTCGGGTCGCCCCCCCCCACCTTCTCTTCCTACTCGTGTGCGTTTAAAGCATGTGATTCCTTTAGAAGTTGATTCTGTGAGAACTAGACAACTAGATAGATAAACAAATGCTGACATGTATCAGTGCTCCTACCAGTTTACCCATGTACAAAATAACCAACTTCCACCCCACATTTGAAAAGTTCAACAAAGTAAAATGAGGAAGAAAAATTAAAAAATCTCAACACGTCACGCAAAGTGACAACTGACATCCACAACGTAACATCCCCACATGGTCTAAAGTTCAACTCCCCGATGTTAAAACTGCGGTGGTATCACCCCCAACGCCCCAAAATTGACATTTTGAAACAGTCGGCATTTTAACACCAATTACTAAATTGTTCCTCGTTCACAGGGAACAAGGGTGGAGCCGTAATTTATCCTGGCCCTTGAAAAAGAGGGGGGGGGGGCGTAATTTATCCTGGCCCCGTGGGATGGCGTAGTCCCGAAAGGTTGTCCGAAATGACGAGAGCAACAGTTTGTTGTAAATTGTTGTGTTGTAGAATGCAGCTGTTAGGCCTTGGGTGGGGGAGAGGGGCGAAATTTGTAACTTTAAAAAAGGGCGCTGGTCGAATCCGATGCCGAATTGTTAAGTTGGCTGTCCATTTGACCAGGGTAGTAAAGGGTTTTAGACCCCCTCAGTCTTCGTGCCCAGTCGTGAATGAGAACCGTTACCCAAGTAAGGCAGGTACTGTTGAGAAAGAGACAAACAACATTTATGAAGCTTATGTACCCCACTGGGCAAACGCAAGGGAAATGATGAGGGTGTGGAGGGGGTGCCACCAGTAGAAATGGATTTTGGGGAGGAGTGGGGTGCTAACATGAAGGGAAACATGACTGAGAACGGTACAAGAGTTTATGAATACATGACTGTCTAGTGGTATGGTCATTTCCTAATTCTATGTCATATCTACCCCGCCTCTCTCTCTCTCTCTCTCTCTCTCTCTCTCTTTCTCTCTCTCTCTTTCTCTCTCTCTCTGTGTCAGTCCATGTGTCATTCTGTCAATATCTATCATTCCCATCCTCTCAATTTCTATTGTTTTGCCTCTCCCCTCTGTCTCTCTCTTTCCCTCTGTCGTTACCTTCGTCTCGTTTACTATGCATTTCCCTCTTTCTATTTCTCTCTGCCCTTCTCTCGTCTTTTCTATTTGCCTCTTTCTCTCTTTCTCTCTCTCTCTCTCTCTCTCTCTCTCTCTCTCTCTCTCTGCCTTTCTCTCGGCCTCTTGCCGTGGCTTTGACAACTAAGCACAACCATGAAGTGCAAGATCACAGAAAATCGCCCGTCAAATCAAAGCCAGGCTAGAGGACTGCATCAACACACAACACACATCAGGGGTGTCACTGAGCGGTAAAAGGCCAAGCTGCGTCACCCCCCCCCCCCCTAGACCTTCGATGTGATAGATTTTTCACCGTGAGTCCTGCCAGTCAATGCTTCTCGTCATTAATTCGGCTGTTAACTATGAATACTTTAATAAGAAGTTTGCAGTTAAACATTGTTAACACATAGTTGACTATTGCTTATTAACGCTGGTATCAAACCAGGTCGCAGTTATATAGCTGCAGTTATATAGCTAAGTTATCAAATCATTGTGATCCTGTCCAAGCAATAACTCTTAGCAGGCCTTTAAGTTTTAGTTTAGGTTTTCATTAAAAAAAAGAAATTTTCTACAGCTCTGCGTGACTGTGCGGTTAAAACCACTGTCTCTCCACACTAGAGGGATGTAACTTACACTATCTGCCTCAGCCTCATAGTCAATTTATATTTTTTATCCTAACAAATCCCTCCCCATTTATTTGTTCAATTTTTTTTTTTAAAATGTTGAAATTTTGTACTTCATAAATTTCTCATTTTAATTTTGTTACCTGGCTAAATTTAAAAAACAAAAAAAAACTATTTGGGGTTGGGAAAAGGGGGGGGGGGTATTGTATCCCCAACCCGCAACTCAGATTGGAAGCAACTACTTCCTCTCTCCACCACCCCTTCCTATTTGAACACACTTGAATCGTTTGAATGTGATACTAAACAAATTTGTAACACAGTCATTATGCCAAATTGCATTCAGCATGCCCTTTACGAGCTTTATGTAACATGCTGTACGTTATAGGCTTGTATTGTCTAGCCCAGCGGTATAGCTGATAATTGGTACTGCGATAGTGTTACAGTAAGAGGGGGTATAGCCCAGCGGTATAGCTGATAATTGGTACTGCGATAGTGTGACAGTAAGAGGGGGTATAGCTCAGCGGTATAGCTGATAATTGGTACTGCGATAGTGTGACAGTAAGAGGGGGTATAGCCCAGCGGTATAGCTGATAATTGGTACTGCGATAGTGTGACAGTAAGAGGGGGTATAGCTCAGCGGTATAGCTGATAATTGGTACTGCGATAGTGTGACAGTAAGAGGGGGTATAGCTCAGCGGTATAGCTGATAATTGGTACTGCGATAGTGTGACAGTAAGAGGGGGTATAGCTCAGCGGTATAGCTGATAATTGGTACTGCGATAGTGTGACAGTAAGAGGGGGTATAGCTCAGCGGTATAGATGATAATTGGTACTGCGATAGTGTGACAGTAAGAGGGGGTATAGCTCAGCGGTATAGATGATAATTGGTACTGCGATAGTGTGACAGTAAGAGGGGGTATAGCTCAGCGGTATAGCTGATAATTGGTACAGCGATAGTGTGACAGTAAGAGGGGGTATAGCTCAGCGGTATAGCTGATAATTGGTACTGCGATAGTGTGACAGTAAGAGGGGGTATAGCCCAGCGGTATAGCTGATAATTGGTACTGCGATAGTGTGACAGTAAGAGGGGGTATAGCTCAGCGGTATAGCTGATAATTGGTACAGCGATAGTGTGACAGTAAGAGGGGGTATAGCTCAGCGGTATAGCTGATAATTGGTACTGCGATAGTGTGACAGTAAGAGGGGGTATAGCTCAGCGGTATAGCTGATAATTGGTACTGCGATAGTGTGACAGTAAGAGGGGGTATAGCTCAGCGGTATAGATGATAATTGGTACTGCGATAGTGTGACAGTAAGAGGGGGTATAGCTCAGCGGTATAGCTGATAATTGGTACAGCGATAGTGTGACAGTAAGAGGGGGTATAGCTCAGCGGTATAGCTGATAATTGGTACTGCGATAGTGTGACAGTAAGAGGGGGTATAGCTCAGCGGTATAGCTGATAATTGGTACTGCGATAGTGTGACAGTAAGAGGGGGTATAGCTCAGCGGTATAGATGATAATTGGTACTGCGATAGTGTGACAGTAAGAGGGGGTATAGCTCAGCGGTATAGCTGATAATTGGTACAGCGATAGTGTGACAGTAAAAGGGGGTATAGCCCAGCGGTATAGCTGATAATTGGTACTGCGATAGTGTGACAGTAAGAGGGGGTATAGCCCAGCGGTATAGCTGATAATTGGTACTGCGATAGTGTGACAGTAAGAGGGGGTATAGCTCAGCGGTATAGCTGATAATTGGTACAGCGATAGTGTGACAGTAAGAGGGGGTATAGCCCAGCGGTATAGCTGATAATTGGTACAGCGATAGTGTGACAGTAAGAGGGGGTATAGCTCAGCGGTATAGCTGGTAATTGGTACTGCGATAGTGTGACAGTAAGAGGGGGTATAGCTCAGCGGTATAGCTGATAATTGGTACTGCGATAGTGTGACAGTAAGAGGGGGTATAGCTCAGCGGTATAGCTGATAATTGGTACTGCGATAGTGTGACAGTAAGAGGGGGTATAGCTCAGCGGTATAGCTGATAATTGGTACTGCGATAGTGTGACAGTAAGAGGGGGTATAGCTCAGCGGTATAGCTGATAATTGGTACAGCGATAGTGTGACAGTAAGAGGGGGTATAGCTCAGCGTTATAGCTGATAATTGGTACAGCGATAGTGTGACAGTAAGAGGGGGTATAGCTCAGCGGTATAGCTGATAATTGGTACTGCGATAGTGTGACAGTAAGAGGGGGTATAGCTCAGCGGTATAGCTGATAATTGGTACTGCGATAGTGTGACAGTAAGAGGGGGTATAGCCCAGCGGTATAGCTGATAATTGGTACAGCGATAGTGTGACAGTAAGAGGGGGTATAGCTCAGCGGTATAGCTGATAATTGGTACAGCGATAGTGTGACAGTAAGAGGGGGTATAGCTCAGCGGTATAGCTGATAATTGGTACTGCGATAGTGTGACAGTAAGAGGGGGTATAGCTCAGCGGTATAGCTGATAATTGGTACTGCGATAGTGTGACAGTAAGAGGGGGTATAGCCCAGCGGTATAGCTGATAATTGGTACAGCAATAGTGTAACAGTAAGAGGGGGTATTGCTCAGCGGTATAGCTGATAATTGGTACTGCGATAGTGTGACAGTAAGAGGGGGTATAGCTCAGCGGTATAGCTGATAATTGGTACTGCGATAGTGTGACAGTAAGAGGGGGTATAGCTCAGCGGTATAGCTGATAATTGGTACTGCGATAGTGTGACAGTAAGAGGGGGTACGCGTCGCGGCTGCAATAGCTACACCGCGTGTACATCTAGTGTATAACACTACACTAGAGGGGCAGAGTTTGAGTACACAAAACGGGGCTACGGCGTTATATCTAGTGCATAGCACTACACTAGAGGGGCAGAGTTTAAAGCATACTTTTGGTATCTACAGCAGTCAAAACTCCAACACGAAATAATTCAGTGATTAAAGAAATAATATTATGATGTCAACACCGTTCTGCTTACGCAACCCTACTTTAAGAGAAACTGTGTGGGTTTTGGGGGATGCTGTTCCAGATAAAACTTACCGCCCTTGAGAGTGAAATATATTGAACTTCAGCTTGCTGTTAATGTTATTCTAAATCAGTGGTTCTCAGCCATATTAATGCCGCGACCCTTTAATAAAGTCCCTCGTGTTGTGGCGACCCCCCCCCCCCCCTGCCATAATATTATTTTCGTTTCAGCTTCGTAACTGTAGAGTATTTGTGTTTTCAGATGGTCTTGGGCGACCCCCGGGAAAGGGTCGCGCGGCCCCCAAAGGGGTCGCGACCCACAGGTTCAGAACCGCTGTACTAAATAAATGCACTGTATGCGCCATTCACACACCCTATCGACATATGAAAGAAGGAAAGCAATAGCCCAACACATTTGACAATACAAACACATCTGGCACATTATAAACAGTAGCATTATATTCAAATAAAAAAAAAAAGGAAGTCCCTGCAATAAACTATGACCAAGCAAGTTGCGATCTTCAAAACATATCAAATAGTTGCTCGCCTTTCAGCGCTGGCGCATTCCGCATTCATTTCAGAGGTCATGGTCGCCGGATCGCGTGGAGCGCAGTGACCTACTTTAGCCGCAGCTGAACCCTGACCTTTCAGGACAACGTTTTACAAGGATTTTTTGGTCAACATGAGCCTTAACACTGGGAGCAACACAATTTATCGGCTGCAGTTTCATAATTTGGGAACCTCTGAGTACCCGGGGCGCAAAATTCCTTGTTTTCGTTAATACTGCATCAACCATTTTTTTAACACGCGAGAAATGACCGCACGTTACGACACAGAATACGCTTATTTTGATGACGCAAAACACTTTTTTTTTTATATAACATAAAACTCTCCTATTTTATGACAGTCGTTATTAACGAGGCATGCGTTAATTGTGACAATGTGGTTGTTATGGAGCTGTGGATGAGGCCCGTGGTGTGGGAAGTGGGGGTGGGGGTGAAATGTGTAAGGGGTTTACATTTCTTGCAAAGACGTCATTTCGATGGATCACTGAGTGCGGACATGCCGTGCCGATGTTTTCAATGTGTTTACACGAGATCGCGGAGTTGGACTAAAATTGTATAACGCCGGAACTGAGACTACGCAACCGGGATCTTGCAATTAATGGAAGATCAAGATCAGAAAATACGTTGCTGCTCTTTTATTACATTTTAATGATTTCAGACGATTGACTAGGAACCTTCCCCCCACCCCCCAAAGGGGTCTTATGATATCACGCTTGACCGCCGAATAGGTACACGTTTCCTAGCGATGCTATCGAGCTCTCCTTCAAAGTCATAGTCGCCAACAAAATTTATTGTTTGGACTCCTAAAAAAAAAACTTAAACACTCTGTTGACCACGCGGCACACTGGAAATATGGTTTTATTCAGCTGTGGCGTAACTAGCATTGGGGGCGGGGGTGTTAACCAAAAAGACCCACTGAGCTCACTGAAACTAAACAAAAACTTTTATAGCAGTTTTCCCCATAGTGGCTTATATGAAGAAATTGTTTGCGGTGTAAGTTGGGGTGGGGGTGGGGTATGCTCGTTATTTGAAGTGTATTTAATTTACATTTTATACAAGAGTGGTGGGGGCAATTTTAGACTCACCAGATTAAAAGCGGGGGGGGGGGGGGAGGCGGGCTGATGGAAATCAAAACCCTTAAGCTGCTTAGTTAGGGTGTAGGTAGTAACAATGAATTTACTTCTATATTTTAAATATATTAAAATCTGTGATTGCAATAACGTCATAAGTTTTCTAGGTGAACTTGAATATAGTGCCCCCTATTCCCACCCCACCCCCCCCCCCCCTCTTCCCTCACATTACCAGAGCTTCGCGCCTTCCAAATTTAGCATATGAATGTGAACGATAAAAATCTGACCCGGCAAAAGATCGTTTCATTGATTATGTCAAGTTAATTAGCTGAAAACGAGAGCCTTTCAAATCGTGTCACATGACCTGGATGAACCTATCCCACGTCTTAAACCCGTCAGCCCTGGTAGCACCTCGTCAGAGTTTAACAGTGTCGTTAATTCAATGGCCTGGTTGGATTGACACAGTGGCCAGATTTTAAATGTACCCACCTTTTTTTTTGGGGGGGGGGGGAGGGGGAGAGGGGCATTTGTTAACTCCGATAATTTATATGACAGGTTGTGATGAGGGGGGTCTCAAACTAGGTGATGATTGGCATTACATTTCTTAAGAAGGGTTCTCAGAACTGATAAATATAAGACGCCGGAGAGATAGTAAAACTGCAAACCTCAAGTTTACGAGTTTAACACCAGATAACAATCCTAACATATACATTATGATACCTGTGTTGTAACATATAGCATCGTGTTGAATTGAGTGCGTTGTAATGGCTGAGTAAGATGTACTCAAGTAATGAAATAAGCCTGATGGACGCGAAATTTATTTTCTTAGCCTGGGTTATCTGTAAATATGGATGTGTTGAGTGTCAATAAGAAGTTTTAATTTACAAAAATATCAACATATGAATTGCAATATGCCCTCCTATACACGAGGAATTGCCATCTTATTTACAGGGGATTATTCTCATTTATACAAATGACTGCCCTCCTATATACAGGGGACTGCCCTTCTATATTACGGGGGAATGCCCTCCTATATAAAGCGACTGCCCTCCTATATACAGGTGACTGCCTTCCTATATACAAGTGACTGCCCTCCTACATTACGGGGACTGCCCTCCTATATACAGGTGACAGCCCTCCTATATTACGAGGACTGCCCTCCTATACACAGGGGACTGCCCTCCTATATTACGGGGACTGCCCTCCTATATACGGGTTACAGCTTCCCAATATACAGTGACTTCACGCCTATATACGGGGATATGCCCTCATATATCCGGGGGTCTGCCCTCCTTTATACAGGGGACAGCCCTCAAATATACGGGGGACTGCCATCATGTATCCGGCGGACTGCCCTCCTTTATACAGGGTAATGCCCTCTTATATACAGGGGACTGGCCTTCTAAATACAGGGGAAAGCCCTCCAATATACAAGGGACTTTTCTCAATTCTATTTAACAATGTGAACTGGTAAACGACTATATCTATATTTTAAATAGAGACTCTTTTGAATCTGTGACTTTGCTTTGATTATTGCCTCCGGGACGGGCTAATATTTTTACCCCACCTTCCCCCCCCCCCCCAAACCTTTGTTCGAAAAAAAAAACATGCAGACGGCCTCAAATGCCACCTCCACCCCCGTCATACAA
This sequence comes from Omphiscola glabra, assembly GCA_964017045.1. Classification (NCBI taxonomy): domain Eukaryota; kingdom Metazoa; phylum Mollusca; class Gastropoda; family Lymnaeidae; genus Omphiscola; species Omphiscola glabra. Next base: position 13,176,155 of record OZ024806.1, on the reverse strand, counting down.
TAAAAAAAAAAGGCGTCGTTCTCCCCCCCCCCCCCCCCCCCCCCAAAAAAAAACCAAAAAAACAACTTTACTGTACTACGCATCTACCCATAGGAGACATTTCTCTCCGCTCACCGTCCCTACGCCACTGAGATGAAGCAGTTGAATCAAAGAAGGATTTTCTTCAAAATTCACCAAATCCATTTATCAAATTATTTAACTATTAAATTTATTTAATTTATTTGTGTGTCGGCGTCGAATTAACGTCTTCAATTTTTTTGCTTTTGTTTCTGATTCAGATCGCCCTGGCGTTCGGCCTGGCCATCATGGCGCTGATTCAAATGATCGGGCACGTGAGCGGTGGTCACATCAATCCGGCAGTCACCATCGCCATGGCGGTCGCGATGAACATCTCCGTCATCAGGGCCGTTCTCTACGTGGTGGCGCAGGTGGTGGGTGCCGTCGTTGGGGGATTCATCTTGAAAGGGTGAGTGGCTACTTACGTTTGACGCATGCTTAAATGTTCTAAGAAAGTCTCACAAAATATCGCGAAAAAAAAAAACCCGGAGCTTATGCGCGAATAACCCCATAAGCCCATGTCGTTATTTTGGCAAAGCGGCAACAACGACGGCTCTCAGTTGTAATTACATTGAACCCTACGCCATGGGTCAGCAATAGTTTACAATGTGAAGCGTTATAAATTACATATGTTAGCAAAAATAATTTTGTTAGCATCGTGTCATTAAAGAATTGTACAAAAGAGAGCTGCATCTCTTCTTTCAAAAGGCCGCCAGGGACATTCATAATAGAGGTACAATTTGGGGTGTGTGCAGGATAAGGGTTAATCTGTTAAAATAAATAAATAAATAGGTTATAATTTTTATATGTGTTAAATGCATTTTTAAATGCGATGCATTTTTCATTGAAAACGGGGCTACGGACCGGTTTCTTGAACTGTTAGTCCTAAGGGCCAACTGTCCGTTAGTTGAACTGTTAGTCCTAAGGGCCAAATGTTAGTTAGTTGAACTGTCAGTCCTAAGCGCCCACGGTTTGTTAGTTTGAACCGTTGGTCCACTTAGATCAATCACTTTCAACAACATTGTGACGAAACGAAAATTGTTGAATCCATGTCCAGGGTGACACCATCCTCAAAACACCACAACTTGGCAGTGACCGGTCTTACCGACGGGGTGACGCCTGCCCAAGGGTTTGGCATCGAGCTCATCCTGACCTTCTGTCTCGTGACGGTCATCTTCGGAACCACCGACTCCAACCGCGCGTCGTTCGGCAGCCCGGCTCTTCTGATCGGCCTGACGGTGACACTGGGACATTTGGCTGGGGTAGGTTTGATGGTGTGGGGAGAATGTTTAAACTGTGATGTATTTGGGACATGTTTAATTGCAGTATGTAGTAGGATATTTAGTTCACTTATAATGGTAGTAAAGAGTTATGGATAAATTCTTGGAAATAATATTTAATGATATTATATGGGGGATTACCGTGGAGATTGCGCGATAGCTGGAGATAGGTGATGTATTTTATGGCACTGGAAACACGGGTATACACTGGGCATACCATGTATATGTATAGAATGGGTTTTAGGGATACAAATTGCATAATAAGAAATTACAGTGCTTGATAGGGATATATGACACACGCCAAAGATGTAAAGTGAGAAACAAGAGATAATTATTAGGATATTTTTGGAGATGGAGGAATACTTAAAACAAAAGTCTGCTAGTTTTGATAACGAATTTCTATTTCAAAAAAAAATATAATATATATATATATATATATATATAACAGATTGCCTACACGGGATCAAGCATGAACCCTTCCAGATCACTGGGATCGGCTGTTGCCTCAAATTCTTGGGCCAACCACTGGGTGAGTTGAAAAGGTTCAGTAGGTCGTGTCCTGTAAAATGTCATCCAAGTCGGCCAGATTCAACGCTTTAAAATTGGTCACATACGCTGGACGACTTTCTTGGTGGAACTGTCTGGGGTTTTGGGGGCAGGCATGTGTACTTTAATAAGATCAATTTGTAAAATTAGGACATAACATAGAGTATATAGTAAGTCTTTGTCTTAAATAAAGGACCCCTATGGGTAAAAGTGTAGTACATTTGTTTCGGTAGTGGCAGTTGACCAGAAAGTTAACATGTTGTTTGGGTCCCAACTTTTCTTCTTCCCATTAAAAAAAATATGTTTTACATTATTTTTTTCCCTTAGAGATGCTCTTTAAACAATGATCTTTGGGTTTAGAATTAATTCGTTGATCTTTTAAAAAACATTTTTTTTTTTTGGTAAAAACTAGGATGGTCGTTTAACTCAACCAAGAGACCCAATACAGAAACAGTTTTACAATAGAATATAATTTAACTACAACGAGCCTATTCCTTTTCCTGATAGATCTATTGGGTCGGCCCCATTGCTGGAGGCGTCCTAGCCGCCCTCATCTACAAACTAGTGCTGAATCCTTACAGGGGCGTCACCAACATAGAGGAAGCGATCTCCAAATTAAGTAAGTTTCACCATCATGTTCTACATAATTCAGCTCACCAGAAGTAAAGTCAAAAAAAAAAATGTATCCCTAAACTTGAAACGAGGTCAGCAGCACACCGCCTCGTTTTAGAGTTCATTTCTGCTGCCTGGCGCGCGGGGGTCCTCGGATTGATTATTGCACAATCATACTGTCATTAGTATCGTTCCCGATGAAGGTCAATACCTACAATTGTTATTTTGAAAAAAAAAATGCTTTAAGACCACCTCCACATTCTACCAAAAAAAATAAATAAAAACAACAATTTTTTTAATAAAACAAAAAACAACAACATGTAACAGAAGTGACCTTTACCTGATAAATATATTGATTTATTAAATAACACCATCTTTACCGTCACGCACTTTTCATCCCCACCGCCCCTCCCCCCACCGCCCCTCCCCCCACCGCCCTTCCCCCACCGCCCCTCCCCCCCACCGCCCCTCCCCCACCACCCCTCCCCCTTATCTACACGTAATATGATAATTAAACAAAAAAATATATTTTTTAATCCGTTTTTCTAAAATTGATCTCATCTGATCTTAGCTCTACATACGCAGATATAAGCACATAGTCCCCCAAATCAGCATATTGAAAAAAAAACACACTCATATTATTACATTCTAATCGAAGCATTATCTATTCATCTTAACCATCCCCCATTATAATAATCTTTTAACATTGCAATATAACTTTTCATTTGTAACAAAATGGTTTGGGGTACATTTTTATTTAAAAATCCACAATTACGACCCCAACTATTCTTTAATCCTCCTCCCTCCCCCAACCCCCACTCTTGCTTCGCAAGTCATGAATAAATTGTATTGTCTTGCACTGTTGTTGCTAGCTAACTGCTTCAAAAATATTTCAAGTCCAATATTTACCGGACAACAAGTACTATTTTTCGTTGTCAGGTAGTCAAGTTATTAAGCAAAGCTAGAAGTTATTTGTGTTTCGTACAGCTCTCTAAATAACGGTTTATCCAACTATGATAGATAGCCGGTTCCCCCCAAAGAGTCCCGAGGACCAGATTGTACATATATAGTGCGAGCCGTCTTAGAATATTGTGAAACCAACCCTGAGAGCTTAACGTAAACGGCTGTGTGATAAATTTTGTTAGAGGATATATCCTTATCCGACAGAGAACTGTCAGTCTATTTAATCACTAGGATAATATTTATAAAGTTAAAAGAAAGAAATAATAACATTAATTAATAAAATGGAAAAAAATATAACAAAATTGGCAACATATGGGGTGTTTAAGTTTATATTAGAACACTGTCAATAGCATTACACATACTACCAATTGAGAGAGTTGTGAATGTGTTTTTTTGGCTTAGTAATCAGCTCAAAGGGCCATAAGCTCAAAAAGCCATAAGTTCAAAGGGCCATCAGCTTAAAGAGCCATAAGTTCAAAGGGCCATCAGCACAAAGCGTCAACATGCCTTATGTGAACTTCAGTACATAGGTGTGGGGAGATGTGGTGGATTTTTAGCATCGGATAACCATTTAAGGGGGGGGGGGAGATGCGGTGTAATAATAGCATCAAATACCCACACAGGTGTGGGGAGACGTGGTGAAATATTATCATATATCACCCATATATAGGTGTGGGAAAACTTGGTGGAATGCTTGCATCCATGATCCCACATTTACTACATAGATTTCTAAACTTTTTTTAAATGTCTAAGCCCGGTCTTGAATTCAATGAGTCGAGACCCTTCTCTTCTGCTATTGTTTACCATGCTTTTTCTCCCCAGAGAACGATTTCCCCAGCCACACGGAGGACATAAACTTGAAGACAGTTGAATAGATAGGTCAATAGAGTTTTTTTTTTTTGTTGTTTGTTTGTTGTACAAATCAATAATTTTTCTAAGCTTGTATTGCCTTCTGCACATCTCTACTGCATGCTTTTGTGTTGTGTCCGTGCTGGTATACAGGAATTGGCGCGACTGGAAGTGTGAAGGAGAAATGAAAAAAAAAACATTATAAATACCGGATTCATCCATCTTGCTCTAACTATTTAGTAACAAACACATGCGATGGAAAAGTAGTCCGATACATTCATTTCGAAGTATTGTGAATTTTTATGACTTTTGAAACCTAGGAAAATCCCGCCCCACACCACCCACCCCCCCCCCGCCCCAAACCCTTTACACTTATGAGGGCTCTTGCCGCTTTTCTTGGTATGTTGTTGCCCCCCCCCCCATAGCTGCAATATTTGGCAGCTGTCACCGCTAAAGATGTATAGAACAATAGAAATTAGAAGAAATATTTAAACCTGGGAGAGCTTCGTTTCATTCATTTTTTGTTGTTGTTGTTTTGTTTGTTGTTTTGTTTGTTGTTTGTTTCTAAATTTAATTAACCCAATTTGTACAGTGAGGTCATTAAAAAAAGTAGACCACCAGCAACGATAGTATGACAAGATGGATGAGCGAGGGAGCTGTAATGGCCCCCCTCTGTAATACTGAGATCTCATCAAATCAAATGAAATACTTCAGTATGACTTAGAATACGCATGACAAGATTAAGGCCGATATCAAAATCACAGTAGAGAACGAGAAATAACAGAAATTAAAATTCATTATTTAGTTAGATGGAAGACTACGTAATTTTTGACTATTTAAATAGGGCAAGTAGAGAATTGCTTCTAAGAGGTTTAAAAAAATGTCCCTTCAAAAAGTTGTATTCCATTTTTTCCCCCTCTCTTTTTGTTGAGAAATATTTAGAGCATTTTAGTTCAGTCCTGGGGTTACTGACCTTGTCACGTGCTGGCTGCTCGTGACTCGCGTAACGTCTCTATTTTGTTCTTTCGAACTGCTGGGAACTGCTCATAATCCCTTTGACCTTGGGTTGCAATAAAAATAGAAGAAAAGAAAGTTTCTTTTTTTTTTTTAAACTTTGGGGAAAAAAATTCTGTCAGAGACGAGTTTGAACGAACCAAAAGTAGAAAAATATTTTAAAACTTCTTAAAATGCATTAAGCAAAGAATTATAGTGCAGATTACACGACCCAATAAGCGTTCTATGTAGTCACATGATTCGAATTAAATGTATACGAAACTTAAAATAAGATTTATTTTTTTATTCATTTTTTTAACATACCTTCTGCACATATTTATTTGCGTAAAGCATCTTGTTTTGGAAAACCTCAACTTACTGCAATCACATGGCATACATGGCGAACTCCAAACACTTACGGTTTAAACTGCTTTCTGTTTCTTGGTGCTTCTTTTTTTTTTCCATGTCTGCTAAAGAAGGCTTTTAGCCGGAACATTCTCTTTTGACTGGCCTGTATATATATTTCAAGCTTCCACACATCTTTTTCCACCATTTTCTAAAAAAATATTAAACATTATTACCGAAAGGAACTGAAGGGTGCAAAATTACTCTCAGATAAAACACAAGGAAGCGATTAAAAAGAATTTTTAAACATGCTACAAAGGCCTTATAAGAGTTCATAGTTTTATAAAGTATACACGTTAATGTCATTTTAAACATATTCAAACCTTATTCAAACCCTTTTAAGAGAGCTCTCGTGTATGGCACAATGCATACATACCACCCGACTCACGATCATACTCATATTCAAACAAAATTGGAATTCAAAGAAAGATTCTTGCTAATTATGGGTTGTCGGTTTCTGGTTAACAAAGTCAAGACACTTCCAGTACGCCACTTTTCGTACCTCTACTACGGTACGCCACTTACGTCTAAGCCGTCTAAAGCTTTGAGCACCATTGCATGAATTATAATGCTGTTTGTGGATTTATGGATTAGGCTTTGCTTGTCATCCATTACATTACTAGGCTTGTTGTCACCTTGCTTTTGATGTAATAGGAATGCAACCCTCTCTCCTATCCCATAAACTACACAATTTTCCTTTTTTAATTCTTCTGCCCCTATATGTTTTAATTTACTTATGACGACTGCAATCTAAATATTAACACGTTATTGGCTTTAAAAACCCCTACATCGTAATGTCTTATGAATAGACTGATGCTCTGACAAAGGCGGAACACTCACTAGCAAGAAACCAAATATTTTATAAATAAATAATAATAATTATGATAGTATACGTTCAGGCAGATAGAGGTATGATACTGAGTTAGCGATCACTTACATTCCATAGGTTCAAGGCACTACCTAGAATGTCGCGGGAAAAGCCTATAGCCCTTTGACTACATAAGCCTGTTACAAACTAGCAGTGTTACATTAGCAGGCTTTTAAGAACGAAGTCCGTGTGACAATCAAGGCATATGACAAACAATCTCCGTGACAATTTAGTAATGGGACAGATAAGCTCTGTGACGACCCAGCCCTCTTAGAAACTATTCCCGTGACAAGCCGGTCCTGTGACGATCTATTCCAATGACAATCCGTTCTTATGACAATCCAGCCCTCGGACTAGCTATTCCCGTGACAAGCAAGTCCTGTGACGATCCATTCCTATGAAAATCCATTTGTATGACAACCCAACCCTCTGACCATCTATTCCCGTGACAAGGAGGTCCTCTGACGATCTATTCCTGTGACAATCCATTCGTATGACAACTCAGCCCTGTGACAATCCGTCCATGTTACATAACGGCCCTGTGACAGCCGATCCCGTCATCTATTTCAGACGCCTTATGGCTTTATCGCTCCGTCAACTAAAACGACAGATGACTAGGCCTTGAAAAGTCTAAGCAGCTCTGCTTTTCTGACAGACACGTTCACCGACCTGTATTTCACATTACAACCCAGAACCCAACAATCAACTACGACCCTCAGCAGCTGACATCGCTGCCAGCTCAGTCCAGCGACACAGGCTGACTAGAACTTGTGCGTTAGAGGCGTGCGCAATGAACGAACACAAATAACTATTGGACATACAGGAAGAGAAAAAAAACCGATAAAGACAAGCTCTAAGACTTTTTGACATGACTCTCAGCATGACTTTCAACATGACTTTCAACATGACTTTTAACATAACTTTCAACATGACATTCAAAGTGCTTTTCAACATGACTTTCAGCATGACTTTCAACATGGCCTTCAACAAGACTTTTAACACGACGTTCAACATGACTTTCAGCATGACTTTCAACATGACTTTCAACATGACATTCAACATGTCTTTCAACATGACTTTCGACATGACATTCAACATGACTTTCAACACGACTTTCAACATGACTTTCAACATGACATTCAACATGACTTTTAACACGACATTCAACATGACTTTCAACATGACATTCAACATGACTTTTAACACGACATTCAACATGACTTTCAACATGACTTTCAACATGACTTTCAACATGACTTTCAACATGACATTCAACATGACTTTTAACACGACATTCAACATGACTTTCAACATGACTTTCAACATGACATTCAACATGACTTTTAACACGACATTCAACATGACTTTCAACATGACTTTCAACATGACTTTCAACATGACTTTCGACATGACTTTTTACATGACTTGACTTTTGCATTAAATTTAGCCCAGTAAATATTTCTCCGATTAAGACATTCGACAACCATTCCATAACAGTCTTTCACTTACAGTGTTCAGGCAGTTTTCTTTGCAAATCTCTCGTGGCAAAGTGTCCCCAAACAATTTGGCTTACTTTTTTCTTCTTGTTTTGTTTTAAATTCCAAGCCTTGGAACGCTATCATTTCTGGCATCAGCCGCTGACATTTCTCTGGCATGTGTGATATCATCTGACGCAGTCCGTCTGATAATCGCCTGAACACAAACGCGATAGCAAATTTGCCGAGTCATTCCACCTCCCCAGCGCATTACTTTGGGGGTGATAACATTTATTATATGACACCCCCCCCATGCCCCCCGCCACCTTGTGTCGGTAATTTTATTAGAGGAACCGTATCATGATGCTAAGAAGAAGAGGGAAAAAATGGTGGTATCGTCATGCTATGTGGCAGAACTTGACGGGAAAACCCGGCGAGAAATGGAATAAAAGAAAATTAAAAAGGAGCGTTGTATTTTATATAACATTATAAAATATAAGCCTTTATGGCAAGTTGTTTTTTTTCCGGTGCTCTACTCTCCAACACAAAAATAAAGTAGTCGAGGTAAAAAGGGGGCGGGGGGGGGGCGGTGGCAAGGACACATTTTTTTTCTGGCAAAAGTCGTAAAAAATGTAGACTTCCAAGCGCTGGATATCAGCTTAAGTTAATCTGTGTCAACCACTCCCAATCTTCTCATGCTCAGTTATAACGTTTGCAGCGCAGCCCACCACTACACCACCCACCCCCCCCATGTTTTTTTCAAACTCCCAAAAAGTTACAAAGCAGACAAACTATGATGTTATTTTATTTATTATCTTGCCAAACATTAGCTAACACAGTGGATGTAGAGTGAATGGGGTAAACATGGTGGAACGTCAGTGGTAGTGGCTTATGGGATGTACAACAGAGTGAAACGTGGTGGTAGCAGATGAGGTGATGTATATAGGGTGAACATTATTGGACGTAGATTAGATTGTGTACATAGGGAGAAACTAGGTGGAAGTAGATATGGTGATGTATATAGGGTGAACATTGTTGTGGGTAGATAAGTTTTTTTTTTTTAAAGGGAGAAATTAGGTGGAAGTAGATTAGATGTAAATAAAAAGGACCTTAGAAATCAAAGATTGAACTTAAAACTTCTTAAGATTTGGCCCTTTGATTAGAATCCAGTTTTTGGGGGGAACCTTGCGCTGTAGATTTCAAGTCTTTGTACAAGAACTACATGACTATTATGTTATTATTATTTTTAAAAACAAAATCAGATTAATTTTAAAAAAAAGTAAAAAAAAACATTTTAAGACTAGTGAATAACTCCTTTTGTTTGAAATGACCATAATCAGTTTTGAAACTTTTGTAATACTCTTCAACTCCGGAAACCCTGCTTTCAACAGCACTCGTCAAACTGTTATATTAAGACTTCGACCCCCCTCTGTTGGCATACCGGAAAACATTGGACGAAATCGCGATGCGTCATCCTTGTTGAATAAGTTGTTGTTTTTACTCCTTAATCTCGTTCCTGGACCTTTTCGCTGAAAGAAATAATGTAAAAAGTTCAATTTTGAAGAGGAGGTTTGTTTATACATTGGTTCACATGAATACTTGGGATTTATTAGTCATACGTAATGACACGGTTCTCAAACCGAGGGTCACCTCGTATTATTGTATCATCAAGTGAAGTGGTTCTCAACCTTCCTAATTCCGCGACCCGTTAATACAGTTCCTCATGTCGTGGTCACCCAGGCCAACCATAAAATTATTCTCGTTTCTACTTCATAAATATTGTTTTCCAATGGTCTTAGGCGACACTTTTGTAAAAGGCGTTCGACCCCAAAGGGGTCGTGACCCACATGAGGCACATAATGTCCCCCACGAGAAATGTACAGCAAGCTCCCTAGAAGGGATCCACTATTACGGTGTCAACATATTTGATCTGTTCAACATGATGCAAACAAACATGACTGCAATAGAGGACTGTAGCGATAAAGACAAGGTCTAAGACTTTTTAAACATGACTTTCAGCATGACTTTCAACATGACTTAAACATGACTTTTAGCATGAATTTCAGCATGACTTTCAGCACGACTTTCAGCATGGCCTTCAGCGTGACTTCCAACACGACCTTGCAACGTGATTCAAGCAAACATGACTGCAACACGACCAAACTTATCATTCCCTGAAGTATGCACCCTAAGTTTAATTCTCGGCCAAACTCCGCATGCCTTCTTCACACTGGGCTGTTTACGCTACGACTGCTGAGTGTTGTGAAACGTTGGTTGGCCGCCATGCTATTTGTCGTTTTGTTTCATGGCTTCATACATCATTCACTTTTATGTTTTGTGCTTTAAAAAAAATAATAAAAACATTCTAACGGCAATACAGACGCATACACATCAACATGTAATAGATTTCATTTTTAATGTTTTGTTAAATTTTTTAATGAAAAAAAAAATTAAACTTACAGATTATATGGTGTGTTACTTTACACTTTGTAAGACTTTTAACTTAAAAAATAGACAAGAACATCATCAGCTCCGTTATTCTCTTTCCATCTGTAACAGTTTTGTGTACCTTCACGCAAATTCAAATAAGGCCCCCCCTCCCCCCCCCCCCCCCCGAAATCGCGCTCTCTTCGCGATTTCCGTAGTGTTCTCCCTTGAATAAACCTTCCGTATCTCATCTTTATCTTCTCCCCTTACACCCCCCAGGGGCGTTAGTGAGCTGGTAGAAATCACCGCGACTGATTTAACGATGGGACTGAGGCAGCCACAGAGGGCGTCGCCTAAGATTGGTGTGCGGGTGCCTCTAGGTAGGCGATGTGCCTCCTCAGGCGGTGTTGGGGTGGGGGGACACTACGAGATGTATCAACTTAGTTGAGGGAGAGGGAGATTGACTTAACGATGGGGGGGGGAGGGCGCCACTGAGGGTATACTTAGGTGGGGTCACGGGATAAACCAATAAAGCAGAGGGGGGGTCAGAGGGTAAATGTTTTGGAACATCATGTGGGTCACTTAAAAAAAAAGAAACGAATGAGTAGCTCTCATATTTTAAAAGATAAAATACGCCAATCTGGAACGTCCACGTGACTTATTACGTAGCCACCGTGTGATTGTTATTTATTTAACATTAGTCGCTCATTTGAGAATTAACAAATCATCTATCTAGGAAACAGCATATGCTTCACTGAACTATCACTATGCAGGTATTAAAATCTACTAAACTGAAATTCTTACATTGTAACTTAACGACGTAACACCAAGAATTGATATGCGTTCCTGCCGAATCATTACGTTGACTTTTCATGGGTTAAATGACGAACATGTTGTCAACCAACTCCTCTTTCATCCCCCCCCACCAACCGTAACACCTCACTGAAACAAAACTAACAAATTTGCACTGCGCACTCCCTTTTTCGTTACTCCTAACTTCCTCTACCCCCACCTTTTTTTTCTTCTCCACCCCCCCCCCTCCCCATTTTTTCACAACTTAGTATTTGTTAGATGTTAGCTTCAGTTCTCATAAATTACTTTTGAAAATTAAAATTTAGGCCTCAAAATTTTATAATTTTTGTTGTATTTAAAAAAGTTAACTTTATTAATACATTCGGAGCTCGGAGCTTCCTGACTTTTCACGTTTGATCTGAGAGTAGTCATGTGACGTCACAGAGTAGCCTCCTGGCTTTAAACGTTTGGTTTGGAGATTAGCCGTGCGACGTCACAGAAGAGCTGAAGACGAATTGTTATATCCCTCTCAAAGAAATGTTGTGCCTAAAACTTTTCACATACTAATTTTTCACTCACCATTTGTCTGAACGTTTCTTCACCCCACCAACCACCACCAACCCTCGCTCTCTTTTTGTGGTTCATTGACTTTTTAATTCATAATTTATTAATTCAATTTTTTATTTTTTTTAATTTTTTTTTTGTTTAAATTAAATATAAAAAAACAAAAACGTATTCACGACAATTAACAGATTTATCCTTTCACAAATACAATTCCTTTTCAGTATCATTTCAATACTGATTTCCTCCTTATCCTTTGTTCTCCGCCTATAACATCCATCGCATTAGCTGAAACCTATTTCCCCTTTTGCACATTCATCGCTACCTACTCTACAATGACCAAGTCATTGTTACACTTTTATGTATTTCAAATATATATATATGTATGCAACAACCTTATATTTATATCTTTTTTTTATCTAACGCATTGTCCTTCTGTCACTCCCCAGGGGAAGAAGAAGCTGTGCCGGAAGTTGTAGCCAAAGACCACTACAAGGGAATTAATAAGGGGACAGCAAATCCAGAGATAACTCGCATGTAACAATGATCAAAATCGTCTTCCAAAGGAGAGCAGAAATGGGACATCAACACTTTTCTCTTTGTTTTTTTTTTCTCTTTCTGTCCCACTTTTGCTCTCCAAGGATGGCCGCTTAGTTACGCTGGTTACTTTACTTCTTGCAAATATAAATATTTATATTTTTATTTATCACGAGGTATCCAGAAGCGAGCTAGTCATAAATTATAGCTTCTATGCCAGAATATCTTTCGTTTTCAACCTCTTATCATCCCCGTAGTGATAGGGAGAGATTTAGCAACGAGCTCCCTGGAAGGACGAAGAGATGGCGAGGGCCATTCACGACGGCCTTGAACTTTCAACCTTGGCGATAGCGAATTAGTTATTCGCGATCATGAACTAAACTAACATCTGCCACGGTGTTGCCACGTTGGGATGTTTTAGATCAAAATTATGAATTAAATTTATGAATTGAAATTAAGAATTGAAATTAGGAATTAAATTTGTCAATTTTGAATTTATGAATTGAAATTATAGATTGAAATCCTAATCTCCTAAAATCTCAAATTTAGGCTTTCATTGTTGTATTATTATTCTTATTAATTTATTTATTTTTAGGCTAGAATTTTGTTTCTTCACTTTTATACCTTTTTTAAACAAAATAATGCTCCGAATTCCCCAAGGAATATTCTCGTAACACTACCAGCTTATTAATTCCCCTTTTTAATCCTGTTGGATGTTGGTCCAGAAATCTTTCTTAAATGTCTATGGAAATAGCGGATGGTCCTCAATCCGTCCCGTTTGTTCTCAGAGCGCTCCAGCAAGAAATGTTTGAACGTCCATTTGAAAATATGTCCCGAGCTAGAGGGGAGAGAGAAAGCGGCCACGGGTGAACTTGTAAATCTATAAGTAAATCAACTGAGTTGTCTGCTCATGAGTTCGAAACTTTTGGGCATGCTGTTGTTGAGTTTCTAAGATATGTCTACTGAAAAGCTGCTATAACAAGAAGTAAAGGGGACGTTCTCTTTAAGGTGACCTATTTCACACGCTCTCTGGGGGATCGGGAAAATGGGGGGGGGGGGGGCAGCTTTAATCTACGATTCTTATTTTTTTAAAGTACATTTTGCAATTTTTTAAAGAAATTGGAATTCTAGATTTGCAACATTTAATTGCTAAACATGTTTGATTACTTCTAAAGATTGGAATTTCAAGCAATTTTAAGTCATTTTTCTGGTAATGAGGTTTTGGGAAAGGGGGGGGGGGGGCTGAGGGGGAATGGAGGAGGATAAATTAGTTGTACATGTGTTTAAAAAATAACTTTTTTTCTCAGATAAATGAAAGAATCCTTCTAATAATTGAAATAAAATATACGTAACGTTCACATTAAACTGATCCAACCAAAGTAAATATCTAAGATTATGTGAGTACATCACAACAATTAATCTGTTCGCGAACATTCTAAAAATAGTTTAACTATTTGGAACCTCTTTTTTTAAACGATAAATTATCGTAAATGAATTAACTTAAATTAAATGTTTAATCCCGACGAGAATGTCCCACGGTCCCAATGTCCCAATGCCCCAGGGTCCCAATGTCCCACGGTCCCAATGTCCCACGGTCGACGGTCCCAATGTCCCACTGTCCACAGTCCAAAGTCACAGGGTCCATGGTCCCAATGTCCCGGGGTCTGTGTTTCCCCCCCCCTTGGAGTTAAGAAATGAGTTTGGAATTAGGTGGGGAATCAGGATACATTGGAATAGATCAGTATAGATGAGGGTACATTAGAATACATCAGTATAGATGAGGATACATTAGAATACATCAGCATAGATGAGGATACATTAGAATACATCAGTATAGATGAGGGTACATTAGAATACATCAGTATAGATGAGGATACATTAGAATACATCAGTATAGATGAGGATACATTAGAATACATCAGCATAGATGAGGATACATTAGAATACATCAGCATAGATGAGGATACATTAGAATACATCAGCATAGATGAGGATACATTAGAATACATCAGTATAGATGAGGGTACATTAGAATACATCAGTATAGATGAGGATACATTAGAATACATCAGTATAGATGAGGGTACATTAGAATACATCAGTATAGATGAGGATACATTAGAATACATCAGTATAGATGAGGGTACATTAGAATACATCAGTATAGATGAGGGTACATTAGAATACATCAGTATAGATGAGGATACATTAGAATACATCAGTATAGATGAGGGTACATTAGAATACATCAGTATAGATGAGGATACATTAGAATACATCAGCATAGATGAGGATACATTAGAATACATCAGTATAGATGAGGGTACATTAGAATACATCAGTATAGATGAGGATACATTAGAATACATCAGTATAGATGAGGGTACATTAGAATACATCAGCATAGATGAGGATACATTAGAATACATCAGCATAGATGAGGATACATTAGAATACATCAGCATAGATGAGGATACATTAGAATACATCAGTATAGATGAGGGTACATTAGAATACATCAGTATAGATGAGGATACATTAGAATACATCAGTATAGATGAGGGTACATTAGAATACATCAGTATAGATGAGGGTACATTAGAATACATCAGTATAGATGAGGATACATTAGAATACATCAGTATAGATGAGGGTACATTAGAATACATCAGTATAGATGAGGGTACATTAGAATACATCAGTATAGATGAGGGTACATTAGAATACATCAGTATAGATGAGGGTACATTAGAATACATCAGTATAGATGAGGGTACATTAGAATACATCAGTATAGATGAGGATACATTAGAATACATCAGTATAGATGAGGATACATTAGAATAAATCAGTATAGATGAGGGTACATTAGAATACATCAGTATAGATGAGGATACATTAGAATACATCAGTATAGATGAGGGTACATTAGAATACATCAGTATAGATGAGGATACATTAGAATACATCAGTATAGATGAGGGTACATCAGAATACATCATAGGCACATACTTCTTACCGCTAGAAAACAACAAGGATCCTAGCTGACAGCATTGCAGCCTGGTCCCGGAGACGCTAGCGCACCTGCAGACCGAATGTCCCTCACTAGATGTCCTGGGGGAAGCTAGGGCGGTTGGGGAACCCTAGGTGAGGAAGATGTTGTATGGCTCAGCTCGGCAGATGGAGCTGGTTGCCAATTTACTAACCAGGGTCATAAGAGAGTAATCTCAGACCTTCACCAGAATATGTGTGTTAGTATTGATGAGGATACATTAGAATACATCAGTATAGATGAGGATACATTAGAATATATCAGTATAGATCAGTTTAGATGAGGTTACATTAGAATACATCAGTTTAGATGAGGTTACATTAGAATACATCAGTTTAGATGAGGTTACATTACAATACATCAGTTTAGATGAGGTTATATTAGAATACATCAGTATAGATGAGATTACATTAGAATAGATCAGTATAGATGAGATTACATTAGAATACATCAGTATAGATGATGATACATTAGAATATATCAGTATAGATCAGTTTAGATGAGGTTACATTAGAATACATCAGTTTAGATGAGGTTACATTAGAATACATCAGTTTAGATGAGGTTACATTACAATACATCAGTTTAGATGAGGTTATATTAGAATACATCAGTATAGATGAGGTTATATTAGAATACATCAGTTTAGATGAGGTTATATTAGAATACATCAGTATAGATGAGGATACATGGGGGTACCAGAGGAGAGGTTAGTGGATGATACACATACTGTAATCAGTATTTCAACAATTTCATGTCAAAGTATGAACATAGCCATAGATAAAAGATCATTGATTTGAAAACTCGAGTATGAGAAGTCTGCTTAGAAAACTTTTCCATCCAGAATTTCAAAACGTCGCCAAACTCAGAGTCTCTACTTAACTATATTTACCTCCACTAAATTTAATCGACCTCAACCAAACAATATCAGCTT
Organism: Omphiscola glabra; assembly: GCA_964017045.1. Taxonomy (NCBI): domain Eukaryota; kingdom Metazoa; phylum Mollusca; class Gastropoda; family Lymnaeidae; genus Omphiscola; species Omphiscola glabra. The sequence continues at coordinate 13,159,804 of OZ024806.1, read as the reverse complement.
CCAATGAACTCTAACAACCTCCAACAAATACTATCAACCTCCACCAAACTCCATCCCCCTCCACCAAACTCTATCAACCTCCACCAAACTCCATCACCTTCCACCAAACGTTATCACGAGGCAGGCCGGCCGTGTTTTGTAATATAGAAACCTAATGGAACGTAGACACCTGTCTTCTCTCGGAGACAAGACACCGGCTAAATTTAGCGTCGCCCGTGAGTTTGTTTTAATGATTTCTTGTCAGACGCCCCTGCGTCCTCTTGTGTGCACTGAACAAACCGAGGTCCGATTTTATGTAACAAGAGATACATCTTAAAAAATATGCTTTGAAATCTATTGGATTGAAGATGACCCTTCAACTACGCAATCCCCCCCCCCCCCGGCCCCCAAGCACCTAATTAACATTAAAGCAAAGACTAAGATGAAATCGATGGCTTGTTTCCGTGTCGATGTGGTAGTATAGATTTTGTTAACACTAACACACAGCTCATTGAACAAATTGGAATAGGCCGAAAAAGGACAACGTCGTCCAAAAAAGATCGATAGCAGACGACCAGATAAGAAAATGGGGTCTGTAAGTCTTAGGCTTTTAATTTTAGAACATCAAGATTTAGTGAATATTGATTTATCAAAAAAAAAAAAAAAAAAAAAAAAAAAAAAGAAAAAGCTTAATACATTTTGCAGTTAATTTTTGGCTTCGAGTTCAATGTTTGACATGTTTAGTAAATAAAAATGGATGCAATATTCCAATGGCAATTTTATAGAATAAAGAAAAAAAATTCAAGGCATTTTGGTGTTTAAGGCTGTGGATTGAGTGGATTAATCCAGTGAACATGTCGAACAGAATTATAGCAGCTAGCTGCATAGATTACAATGGATTGAATCCACATCTTTTCACTGAAATCGTGTTGACAGGGCTAAGGGTTATGCAGGGATTTGTCTGAGACTTTTTTTGAACAGTGACGTGCCGTACTTCATAGCTCGCCAAAGTTAAAAAAGTTTTAAATCAGACATAAGTGAATAGTTAGCTTTAGAGCTGTGCTTGATACGTCAGGAACTTAAGTGTTGTAATATAGTAATACAAAATGGACTAAAAAAAAGGGGATACTTACTAAAATATATGTAGTTTTCTACACTTAAAAAAAAAACAAAAAAAAAAACAAAAACAAAAAAAACAAACAAAGAAGAAAAAAACCCCAGAGCGATCTGATCCCAGGGCGCGTGGGAACCCGGGGGGGGGGGGGGATATCCAGTAACACACAACCCACTCAATCCCCGGGAACAGTTATCCCGCCGCCACCCCCAGGCGTGTGTACTTATGTGCAAGAAATCACACATTGCGCATTGTTCACTTGCCTAAACAATAGGACAGCATTGATCACTGTGGACTGTTGCTCGGTAAATACAACTTAGCCAGTCACACAGACAGTCTTTTCCCACAACTAAACACTACTTTGTAACACTGCCTAAGCCAAAACACATGGCATTTGTCTTCAGCTACGTGACAACAACATACTCCTTATTTAAAAAAAAAAAAAAAAAAACCGGAAAATTTCCTGTGAAATGTATTGAGAGAAAAAAAAAAGTAGGTTTGAGTGGGGAAAGGCCGTACCGCGGAGCGATCCGTTGCTCACGCCATTGCCATTTCAAAAAAAAAAAATGCATGAGGATTTCAATGCTTGAAAACGGTCGTCTGATTCGTCTGTCGTTTGCCCGCTACTTTGTCAAAAAGTCACAAAAATACACTTGCACCATCAATATATATATATATATATATTGTTTTTGAGTTAGTCTGCGTACAGATGCAAAAACATCAAGAAAACGTTTGAGTGTTTGAGCTCAAACCTTAAGAGATAAATACGATTCATCAATTACTCTCAAGTGATGAGACTCGTGTATTCGTAGCTTGACTTTTTTGGCGTTGCTGCAGAGTAAACAGAAGAGAGAAAGAAGGTTAAGTCCAAAGGAACAAGTGCAGATACAAAATATAAAGGAGAAATCTTAGTGATGTAATTTCCCCGGGACAGGGGGTGAGCTAACCCCCGCGGCGGGGGGAAATTGGGTCACCGGGTAAAGTTTCACGCACATCGTGAGAAACGTCCCCACCGGTTGATGCAGACACCGACACGTTTGTCTGCTCTCGGCTATTATTTGCCTTGACATGCACAACATCAGCAGGGATTTGATTGGTTGTTTTGTTGTTAAACGTATGGGGTGGGGGGTGAGTGGTGGGAGTTTGATACGACTGTTTTTTTTTTTTGCCAGGTGGTGGTGTGGGGGGTGCGGGGGGGGGGGTTGTTGAGGCGGAGTGCGAAATGGTTTTTGTGGTAAGAATTATAAGCTGATAGAATGGAGACAGGCGGGATGACTTTCACAGTTTGTTAACAACTGTTCAGAGCAGGTCTTTCGGGCTAAGAATGGGATGTAAAAAAAGGGGGAAGGGGGGGGGGAACAGGTGGGAATTTAAAAAAAAAATTTTTTTAAAAGCGTATCGCTCTTTTTTGCTTCATGGATTTTTTATAACTAAGGGCTCGTAATCGATTTCAGAATCCTTCCTTCCGACAACGGTAGGACACCAAATGACGTGTGAAGTAGGTTACGTTTTAAATGGGGACCTCTAATGCCATTCTCTCATGAACCCCCTGATGTAGTCTAATTTTATACCTAATAAAAAAAAACATTCTTGTCAGCACCCGGCCAAAAATAACCAGACCCCGATCTGACCATTAAATCAGCACACGGCTGAATTAACCAGACCCCCGATCTGACCCTTAAAGCCATTAAAAAGTGTTCTTTTTCTTGGACTAAATTTTGCCATATATATGTCTTTTACAACTTGCTTAATGTTGAATCAGATCTGTGTCCCACTGTCTGGATTATTTCTTTTTCAATTATTAAAACTATAAACAACAACCCAGGTTTACTATTTCAGTATTTGTACATAGATTTAACGATACTTTAAGTAAAAAGAGCCGTTTCTTTCATGTGGCAGAACACTACATTTATTTCTCTGTGCGCGTTAAACAAAATAAATCACACCTAAAGTTGATGGACGATTCCAAACAATGTCATGACAATAGATTCGTCGGTGCTATTTTAAAAAAATTTGTAAGGCGAGATGTTAAGAGCCAGGTGTGTTATATTTGTTAGCATGTAATTTGTGAATTTGAGCGCCCGTGTCACTCTTCCGAGTATTGGTACATTAGAGTTATCTCTCGTTTTGGTGTTTCCCCATCTTGATTACTGCCCTCAAAGGTTAAACTCTTCTGACATGCGCACAGGGTGGTGTTCCTTGTAAAGATAACCATTACGTATTATGACACATTTCAATGAATTTGTTTATTATTATTATTATTATTACTTTGTCATCAAGTTTGCTTTAAAGTTAAATATTTTTTTTTCGCCATTAATGTTCATGAACGCATTCTGGTTTATTCCAACATATAAATAGATGTTGCTCTTGTTCATACGTCTTCCTAGGGGTCAGGGGTCAAGGGTCGCCAATTCGACCCCCCCCCCCCAAGACCTGCCGCCCTGTTGTATTGACCAGCCTTCCTCTTAAATGATTATTAAATTGATATAAATTTTCTCCTCGAAACAAAACTTCGAACTGCTATTATTACAATGACTAGTTTTATAACTTCAAAAAAAAAAAAAAAATCATCGTGTGTTAGAATTTCACAAATTCTTAAGAGATTTTTTTTTGGCTTCGCTAACGTCAGTGTTTGGGCTTAGGAGTATTTATAGTAACAGAAGATGAAATTTAATTGCATGTAGAATATAAAATTGTTACGAATATATATATATTAAATCGCTTTAAAAATATGGTTACATTGTATTCTGAATGTAAAGTAAAGATATGACAACGGTTGGCTTTAAGTTAGCCTCTTGGAATGAGAAAGTAGTCGTGTCATAAAAATCCAAAAGAGAAGAAACGAACTAAGAAGAAAAAAAAATTGAGTTATGCGGCCAAACGCGTAAAACCACGCCAACTAAACCAATGTTCGGAGAGTTCAGATGACTGGGGTTTGCCCTACCACCACACTGACTGTGTCATCAGTCCATGATGTCCTTGGCGCTATAAAACTATATAACTAACTACCCTACATCTGTAGGCTGGTCGTGTTTTTCATCTACTACCAATAGATTATTACTGCATTTGATTTCCCTTTACTCTGTACTATATCTATTTTCTGATATTTATATAGAATATACTCTATGTAATTTATCGATGCAATATTTCAGTGGCGGAGTCAGGTTTGGGACATACGAAATTTTGGGTAAAATCATTTAACGTTTTATTAATGTGTATATATATATATATTCATTATATATATATATATATATATATATATATATATATATATTAATATAACATTAAATGAAGTTCAATAATTTGCAAACCCCCCCCCCCAACCAAACAAACACAGGGTAGATTTTTCTTCTGGATCCGTTCACCTGACTTTTGTATCTTTATTTACTTCATTTAGTTAGATAAACAAATTTAACCAATCTGATATCATGTATTTATTTTTTATTCATTCGAGTAACCTGTTGTTTTTTTTTTCCAATAAACTTTTACTTTTGTGCATAGATTTTTCAAATTTAGTTTGTGTACATATTGGGCACTTTTGAAGGCATCGCTGGGCTGGTCCCCGTTTGTTTTCACTTGCAAGGTTATTAAAGCAAACGATGAAAATTGAAATCGAAGCGTAACTCAAGCGATTAGAGAATCACGAAGCATAGGAAACACGTTTCATGTTAGAATTGAACATAATTGGTTAATATTCATGCCATTTATATTTCAAAAGAAAAAAAAAATCATTTTATCTGGTATGAAAATGCTTTACAAAATTCTTTATGCAAAAAATCACACGCTGTAGATTTTTTATCTAAAAAAAAAAAAAAAAGATATTTTCTTATAAATTTCAGTTTGTCTTGGTTACAAGCTGTTTTTCCCGTCACAGCTGTGGAATAGAAAAATAATAATTACACATAGTTTATATATTTAAAAAAAAAAAAATAATAATAATAATTTGAAAGCAATTTTGCGTTACTCGATTTCAATGAGAGAAGTGTCGCAGGTAGAAAAAGATCCCAGTGGTGTCTTCACGTGAATGTAATCGCCATGCATTTATACGGTTTATATGTGAACAAATCCATTCGTTTATACACTTTGACGTAACAAGCGTCATGTTTTTTTTGTACATTGAAAAAAAGATAAAAAATTAATTGTTTTTAAAAAAAAAACACAAAAAAACACAATTCAAAACCAAAATGCTCATTACTAATTACAATCTCTTTTTCTTTTTTAAATGTTGTCCTTCAACTAATCTTACTTTCACTAGCGTAAATAAATTAATCAGTAAATTAATAAATCAATAAATAAATACATAAGTAAATAAATAAAGAGATTTTTTTGGCTAATGTGCTGTTGTGGTCCCCTTATTGGGAGTCACTTCCCTTTGTTTATGATAGATTTGGGTTAGGGTTAGGGTGAGCGACAGAGGGACCAGTAGCGTGCAATAACCATTCTTTTTTCTTACTATAACGGACAAGAATATATATTTCAGTAAGGACAGATAATTAACACGCGCAGTGCCGGTTTTCATGTATAACTATATTTAATGTCAACGATCTAAAAAAAAAAATACTTCGAACTCTATCAAATGTATCAAGGCCAAAAGCTCGGAACCCCTTAACAATATGCCTCCATCTCGATATCTATTTTCATTCGATGGCCTTATTCCATTTCGTAATTGATAATCCAGCACTGATTAGAAATGTCATTTTTTTATAATTGTTTTTTCTTGTTTAATATGTTATTGTCACAATCTTACTCATTCTTATTATTCTTGAAAGTGTAACTGCTGTAAATTTTTTTTTTAAATATTTTTTTTTGATGTTCAGCTGTCAATATATGCAAAATCAATAATGGATGTAAAAAAAAAAAAATTTAACTTTTTTTAAATTTAAAATTCTGTTCTGGTATACACGGCCAGAGTTAATGCTCCACATTCAGTTCAATTCTTCATTTAAATTTACACAAGACGTTATTTTCTCGTCTATTTGTTTCTCTCTCTCTCTCTCTCTTTCTCTGTCTCTCTCTCTCTCTCTCTTGTTATATATTCCAGAACTCGATTGTTCTTCTAATAAATTTTATGAAATGAGTTTTATTTATTCCTTTTCTCCAACTAGTCGATTTATTTATCAAGTTTCAAATGTATGAAAATATATCTCATATCGTATATACATACACACAAAAAATTGTCTACAAACAGGTGTTTAAGTAACCCCACAAATCTGTTGAGTATTTTATTTCTTTAACAAATCATGATTTAACATTTTTTAAAATACTTCCCAACAGCATTAGTGCATTTCCGTATCTAATGAATAATTAGGCTACAAGTTGGTCTCCAATTCTAGCATGGACATTTATCTAACGTGGGGAAATCTGGATGTGGATTACGTAACATGCAGTTTAAATTTTTTTTTTTATATTGTAAGCTAATTTAGTGAAAATTTCAACTTATTTTTATAGATTTGTGAAAGAAAAAACCCCAGACATTTTAATAGAATTCCCCCCCCCCCCCCCCGAAGGTTAACTCAAAGTAGTCTATTCATAAGTATATCCTTGAATGCATTCAAATCACACACATATACTTTACTAAGAATGAAGACGCGATTTGTTACACATAAACAACTGATTGTCCTTTATATATATATTATACATATTTTCAATTAATGACATACAAGTGATAATTTATTCATCGAATAATAGAAATTTCAAGAATTAATGCTTCAATTTTTACACTTAAAATAATACAACAAAAGGAAACTTAAAAACTATAAAAAAAAACATCTGAAAGTGTTGTGGTATATGTTGTGGTATATGTTGTGGTATGTGTTTACATTATGCCTGCTTTTGTTTGTATGCTGATAGCTATCCGAGGATTGATTAGTCACCGAACCTGTTGACACCAACTTGGAATGTCTCATGGTTCGATTCTAATTAGAGAGTACTGTGAAATGCGCGCCCCCCCTCCCAATACCCGGAAGTGGGTAGATAAAGACTCGTTTACCCAGGCACTTCCTGTTTATCCAGATGCAAGATGACTACCCACAGTCTGGAATGCGAAGACTCTTTTTTTTTTTATACAACTCAAGGGAAACCCCCTAAATGTTTAGGACATGGGGAAAAATAAGGGGGTGGGCGGTTGGGAATACCGATTCCATCAGGACTTGAAGTACTTACGCCCATCGGCGTATCCGTTACATGTGTTAATTGTGTGGGTTACTCAACAAAAAAAAACAAGTTTTATCTAGGGTGGACTTGTAAGATAAAATCAAACTACTCATTTCTTTTTCTCAAAAAAATAAATTAAAAATGTACATATATAACGGGGAATAATTGATTCGCATTGTAAAATAAACTAGTGAGTAGTTATTTAAATACCAGAATGCTTCCACTCCTAAATTCTTCAATTTTTTTTTTAATTTAATTTTTTTTTTTTTTTTTTTTTTTTTAGAAGTTATATCAAAATGTATGAATCATCGAAAAGTTCATTACATGTATCAAGACGTAAAGACTTGATCCCCCATTCCAACCCCTAGTTAAATATTATAGATCCTTGCTTCTTTGATGATACATCTTAACACGAGGAGGCACTCAATCTTAGAGTGTTCTAAGTTCTACTCGACGTTTGATGATGCACTAAATTTTTTTGTTCTTGTTTATTCACAATAATTTGGAAAAAGGAAAAAAAAAAAAAAAAAGAAAGAAAGATGCCTAGCGGCGCCTAGTCCACTTTACAGTTCCGCTTACTTTGGTTATATACCAAATTTTTAGATAAGGTAAAGATGGATTGATTGATGCCCAACCTCTTTGCCAGTTATTCCAGACCTTAGGCCTGGTGCTTATACCGAGACCGATGCTATCCTTCTGCTAGCTTTTAGATTAAATGCTTGAAGTAGTATGGCTGCTTACTGGATATGTTCATAAATAGTGTTCATATTTTTTGTGATACTTTCTGAACTCATCAGTTCATTATCAGATTTGATTAAAGAAATAATAATAAAAAAATATATATATAATTGATTATTGTAACATCTATAAGGAAAATAATGTGAAAAGCATACTAAACTTTGTCTATCAACTTTTAAAATAAATAATATGTTGATAATTGTTCATATAACTCCACGTTTTTTTATGTCGATTTAAAAAAAAAAGTAATTGTAGATTAATTGCAAATAAATGTAAAAATACCAAGTTTAAAAAAAATAAATAAACATATAAAAAAATTAGTTCATATTAAAATAAACCTAAGGGAGGTAATTCAAACAATGTAATTGAAATTTTAAGTAATTTACATTGTTCCCCCTTGATTAAAAAAAAGTTCACTTCAGGCAAATTTGTGTTAACATTTCATGTAATATTTTTTGTACATTCGAAGGGATTAAAAGCTCATTTTTTTATGAACCACTTCTTGGTCTGAAGACTGGATGAATGCACACACAAGACACAGCGAGCTTCCTTGACTTTCACAGACTACTGACGATTCAAGCACTCATTAGTTGTTGTTTTTTCGGGCTACGCCAACTTTTTCCAAGACATTTTATGTTAAGTCTCCTGTTTTTTTTTTGGTGGTACAGTAATCGAATACATTTGCAAATACCAACCACAATTTTAGACAATATACATCTTATAAAAAGCAATCATAGGATTAGAATACTTCGTGCACTTTTTTTAACATTTTAAAATTGTATTCGTGATAAGAATCATATTTGCTGGTCTGTTCCGTCAGTGAAATTCAAACTATTTATTAAAATGGTTATCTTTAATGAAGAGAGTTGAAAGTTCCAACCTGAGATCTTACCCCCAAACCATCAGTTGAACGATTTACTTCCATGTTCTAAATATCGCATGCTCCCTTGATAGACAAGCTATCAGACTTTATTTATTGATCCTGCGTCCTGCCCCCATCATTTTTTTAAGCAAAATGATAAATCACAATAACGTCGTGCGTGTATCATAATGCTAAATCAGCGACAGACAAATAGTTAAAATATTTTAACGATATATTTATGTCTGTGATATTTTGTCCCTCCCCGAACTGGTCAGTCAAACTCCTTTAAGGCACATATTAGTTTTTCTAATGTAATGCAGAAATTATAATTGTAATTATCTATCAAACTGCTAAAAGATAAAACATTTTTTTTTAAAAATATATAATTATGTTATAAAAAAAATCATTAGGACTTTTCCCAAACCTCATGTCTAGTGTCAATTTTCAAGTGCCAATAATAATTTCGTCTTTTTATCACTATGTAAAATTTCAAATTTTAATAATCCTATTGTAAAATTTGACTTAAAAAAAAATGGAAAATAAAATATGAAAATAACTTTAAAAATGTTTGACTTGTTTATTATTTTTATTTTTTTAAAGTTATTATTCCAGCATAATAGTTTTTATTATGAACTCCATCAACTTGGGTCTTCCTTGAATACCCTTATAAAGACTTTTGTAAATTACTTACTACAACGGGGGCCTCAGATTCCCAACATTATCTGTTCCAGAAACCAACTCAATGCACCAAATCGTTCACATTCCAAGATAAATTATTTTAAAATCAGTGGAAGTGAAAAAAATTCATTCTTAAATCAACGTGGATGACCTTGACCTTCTCACAAATTACTGTCTCACAATCAAACCACAAGACTTTTGACGTTCCCATTTATCTGAACTGAGAAGAGTTTTTTTTTTTTCATCAATTGTTCTACACGTTTCGTTTTACTTTAGGTCATTTCGTATAGCCAGGTCAGTTCGTAACCACAAGTCAGTGCGTATCAGCAATACGTGTACCGACTTCATGCTTAGCCATAAGACCCTTCTGAACTTCAATAATTGTAGTTGTAGGTATAACAGCTGTCCTCTTTTGCTCAAATTTTCTCCAAATAAAAACAAATTTAGGACCCCCATGGCTGATACCCTAAGTCTTCATTGCATATAAAATAACTTCAAATTGGCACAAAAGCATTGCATTAGCAGCTTATGATTTCATTACACTAAATTACAGCGTCAGACAATGAAATTAAACTAAAAAAACACTTTTTGCAGACCCGAGCGCATGGAAATGTACGCACACAAAACACTCAAAGAAACTTCTGGATATTCAGATTCCAAAGAAGCGTTCGGATTGCGAGCCATGTTTAAAATGGAAAAAAAAAATCATTCGGATTCTAAAGATGTGTTCGGATTGCGAGCCATGTTTAAAATGGGAAAAAAAATCATTCGGATTCTAAAGATGTGTTCGGATTGCGAGCTATATTTAAAGTAACACACAAACTCATTCGGATTACTAGTTTTTTCCAGTTCTGGTATGTTTGATTTGCCAGGCCCCAGTAATACGCCATTGAAGATATTAAAGCCTGCTATAACATATTTTCATTGGTAATTTTATTTATTCAGCTTGACGCATCTGACTAACCCAGTTTCTTAAATATTTTTACTGTCTGATTCCAATAAATAGATACCATATTTTATTTGTTTGAAAATAGCACCAATGTTCTAAGATTTAAACAAAAATAAAAATAAATACACAGTTTCACTTAATGAGATAACATAAATAATATGTAAACAATTTAAAACCAAAAAAAAAATGGTTAGAGTAATTATTTGTCTCAAACAGGTATATTCAATCTTGAGGTGAACTTCAAAAGTTATAGAAGAGACACCGTTATCATGAGAAACTAGCAGTGCTGTTTATTTATTTATTTTTTAAAAGAGAAAAGAAGAAAAAAGGAATCACCGGAAACATAAATTTCAGGAAATCGGGAACGAAGTTTGACATTAAAAAGCGTGAACGACTTCAGTAAAGGACAACAATAAAACGAACCAATTAAAATTCCTTGTTGCCCAGTGATCAATTAGCTTTCAGTCCAACCGGCGATGTGCATTCATCAATGCCACTCAATGAACATCGAGAGCTGACTAATGTTGCCAGTCAGAGGTTCTCATAACTTTTCTTTTTTTTTTTAAAAAAAGGAAACAATCATTATCAAATTTTATATAAGGAAATGGACTGACTGGTGACCCCAAAGCTATTTAAAAGTCTTTTTAGCTGCTTAAAAGAATAAAAAAAACCAAAAAGATATGTATTTTCCAGTTTAAAATAGATTATTATACTTTTATTTAAGAAAGCTGTAAAAGAAAGATACATACATCTTTTGTTCGTTAAGACGCTTAAAAATCTTCAGTTTTCTTTTCGCTATTTCCAACCTCCAGTCATTCTCATCTTTAAAACATTCCTTCTTTTTCTAAATTTCTATTGAAAAAAAAAAGAAACTATTATGACAGTGAATAACCAGATTATTTACAATTTTAATACAGATATAGTGTGTGTTTTTTTTTTTTTTTTTTTTTTTTTTTTGTTGTTGTTCTTTTGTTGGTCTTCCAGTTGGATAAATCTGCTCTTTACCCCACACAGAAATCAATTAGCGAACCCATTAGTATTCGGGGTACACCACCCATGGGCTGGGAACCAGGGCTGTAAGTAAACAGTTCAATGCTGGTCGCTGGGCATCTGCGGAAGTGGACACAAAATAACAACCTCCGTACCCTAGGGCTGGTTTTAAAATTTGAGTTAATACGTGATACTGGGCCGTGCGGGGAGGGGTGGGTGGTTTGGCTCGTCATTTAGTGTAGGGGTAGTGTAGGCTTGGAACGTGGGGAGGGAGGAAGGGAGAGGGGGAGAAAGAACATTTATGAAAATAATAAAATAAAGTTGTTCAAAATTGTAACCTAAACAGCGGACATAACTGGCGTCAGTATAAAAACATATCTAACAATTAATATAATATTTTTTAAAATTATTATTTCGTATTTTCCTTAAAAACAAAATTAATATGAACTAATCTCAAATGGATTACTACAAGGAGCGATATAATAATGCAAATATATCTGATGTACTTTTTTTTTTTTTTTCCAAACGCATGGACATAAACCTCAGCTTGCCTTAATAGCTAAGAAATAGAAGAGTTATTTGAAATGCTTTGGTGGGCCGCTCACGACCCGCGGGCCTTATGATTACACAAACTGATATGTAGTTTGAATTAGCGCAAGCCATAGCACACGACTGATATAAAATATAGACGTGAGGTAGAATACAATTGATCTATTTAAACACTAAGGAATTTTCAAAATTTCAACACTTGCTTTATAAGTCGTTGCGTTAAACATTCAATGCTACTTCATAGAAATACCTTCATACAACCATTCCGAACAATCTTTAGATGGTTTATTTTCTAATAGAAAATTAAGCTACCCAGAAAAAACAAAGATTTTTGTATAAATCATTTAGAAATGTTGTCAAATTATTTTATTTTGAATCAATATTCTAATGCCCCATCCGTTTTTACACAGCAGATTTATTTCACCAGCTATTTTAGAAATTAAAAAATATTAAGCAACAAACGGACTTGCCATATTTCTACGATTCTCATTTAGCTCATTTATCGGGAATTTCATTTCGTGGCATCATATTTCCTTAATATTCCCCTTCGAGAACATGCAAAACTGATTTTTGAGGGATTTGAGATTAGTGAGTGGGGCTAAAAACTTGACAGAATGTGTTGTCACTGGCAACGAGCTTATGTGCCGACTTTCAGCTCAATCGATTGACGAGAAGTGGATCATATCGCCGTCCTAAGATTGACCCCTTTACAAACAAGAATGAAGTTTACAATATGAATGATTTTTAAAAAAAATGGTCCAAGTCTTTCATTACAATCTTGCCCCATACAATGTCCAGACTGTCCACCTCATGTCTTTCCCAAATCCAAGGGATTTCATAATGCGCCAATACAAGCCAGTCACTTTATTAATCCCGTTATGGCCGCGTCTATGAATTTTAATAACCGGCTAAAACATAATAACATCACAACGGACATCTATAGAAAAGTCCAGAAATGTACTCATCTATTTAATTGTCTTACATATGTAAGGGGTGCGCTGCGAACCACGCTAATTATAAATGATTGAGTAATATAAATATTTATATGTTTCGTCGCTACTTACAACAAAAACTTCACTCCATCTTCTAACCCACTCTCTTCTCTTTAAGTTTCAGGACAACTGCACTTTGGTTTGGCTGTGGTTCGTAGGTAATGGCAAGGTATCTTCCTACAATCTTCCCGATGACTCACCACTATCCCCCAATTACATAATACACACACATTACACACGTATATGTGACGCGCCTTATGCAACGTAGAGGTATCGGGACGTCTGTCGACTCCTTGTATCAGGCCGCGACTAAAGTGGTCGACAGCCGTATTCGATACGCTAAACTTACACTGTCGAATACCACGACACGTGAGCGGGCTTTTGTCCGGATCAGACGCAAGCGTTTAAATTAAGCCAACAAAATATTTAAGCCCTCTCGATTCAATGGAGTGATCTCATAGATTCACCTTTAAACCCCATAAACCTCATCCGTTGTACTCTCCACTTTACCCGCCCTCCTACCAGCGACCACCATCCATGAGGACTATCCGTTATGCTTGCCACTTAACCCTTCCTCTCGGATCTAATTAATCGAGCTCTAGCCACACATCACCATCCCATCTCTAGTCAGCCCAACTCCCGCCACACATCACCATCCCTCCCATCTCTACTAAATCTAACTCCCACCATTGATAGTAAATAAAACGTTTTAACCCCATGGAAAGCAAAGTACAAAAAAACAGCATATTAAATCTTGCAATGAAACCAAACCAAGCTGTAAGATGACAGAAGCAATACACTTTGTAATTTTACAAATGGCTGAGCCCTTAAATCGAAAAGGGCGTCAATATTGATAGTGAAATAACTGGATTCTGGTTTTAAATAGAAAACAAAAATATTTAAAGTTTAAAAAATCAACTTTCTAAGTAGTATACAATTGTTGTAAAACATGAAGTTGATGGTGTTTGAGTTATTTCCCTGGAACAACGTTTCGTTGCCTGATTCTAAATCTCATTCTTTGTACTCATTTCATGGTGCTGTTTCTAAATCTCATTCTTTGTACTCATTTCATGGTGCTGTTTCTAAATCTCATTCTTTGTACTCATTTCATGGTGCTGTTTCTAAATCTCATTCTTGTAATCATTTCATGGTGCTGTTTCTAAATCTCATTCTTTGTAATCATTTCATGGTGCTGTTTCTAAATCTCATTCTTTGTACTCATTTCATGGTGCTGTTTCTAAATCTCATTCTTTGTACTCATTTCATGGTGCTGTTTCTAAATCTCATTCTTTGTACTCATTTCATGGTGCTGTTTCTAAATCTCATTCTTTGTACTCATTTCATATGCTGTTTCTAAATCTCATTCTTTGTACTCATTTCATGGTAATGTTTCTAAATCTCATTCTTTGTACTCATTTCATATGCTGTTTCTAAATCTCATTCTTTGTACTCATTTCATGGTGCTGCTTCTAAATCTCATTCTTTGTAATCATTTCATGGTGCTGATTCTAAATCTCATTCTTTGTACTCATTTCATGGTGCTGTTTCTAAATCTCATTCTTTGTACTCATTTCATGGTGCTTTTTCTAAATCTCATTCTTTGTACTCATTTCATGGTGCTGTTTCTAAATCTCATTGTTGATATTCATCTAATGACCGCTATTTAGCAGTACCACAAGTAACCCATCTATAGTTGCAATGCCATTTCGGTACATACTTTGATGGCGTACAATTTTCTCCGCTAATTTATATATATTATTTTTAAATAATCGTTTTCTTAAGTTAAAAAAAAATATCTTGTATAACAATGGTGTCGTGTCTTTTTTGTATAAAATGTGTTCTCAACGGCGGACAAGTCAAAGCCCAAAATTGAATATTGCTTTACATTAACATTTATAGTAAATGTTGTTATAAAACATTTTCAGTAGCTGACCCAAGATAGACTCATTGTGACCCAAGGGTTAGGAAGTAAGGATACAAAGCGAAGCCATAACAAAATACATTTTAAAGAAAATCACGTTACATTTCCTCGGATGGCCCCGGTTCATCTTTTCCTGGATGGGTATGTAACAGAAACGCAAGAATCTAATACATGTTCATTTTTTTTAAAATCTTCCTCTTATTTCTAAAACTAAGACAAACTTTGGGTGATCAGTAAGAAGAGCTGATTTTCAAAAGGCTGTATATCCATTTTGGGGGTTTTGAGATTATTCAACTTTTTACAAAAAAATTATAAAGCGTTTAGAGAATTAAATCATTTTTTTATACAAGAATAAAATAGGAATATCATGTGTTTGGTATATAAAATTTACCATGTCCTAAAGAAACCTGGTTTGCTCAACAAAAAGGTAAGGTATTTTACATTTTTTTTAATGGTGGATACTGCGTTTCGAAAATAAGCTCTTTTCATTTACAATGTAACCTATTAAGTGCTACATCTGTTGTAAGACACTTTTGATATAGCAAATGTCTTTTTTTTAACGATCCAATCTATTACTACACGAAGAGCGTCATATAAAAACAGATCCAGCCATCACTCACGGCCGGCAGACGTAATACCCAGTGGATTATGTTGTAATAACTCAATTCTACACCCATACACCACGTCTTTGTTTGTAACCGATCAAAATATTTTAAAACTAATATCGATACCAGTTAAGAAGTTTGATCACAACTTGAAGTCATCAGATCGCCAGTGGGGATAATTATCTTCGACCCGTTAGACGTCGTCTCAGCTGAAAATGGCGTAAAGGTGTGTAGTTATATTCTCAAATTGAATATTATCTGTGTCTGCGGTGTTTAACATTCGCATGGCTTTAACGGTTAGCCTAGATAACTTAAAATAGACCCATGACATCTAAACAAGTAAAGTTAGCTTAATGTTTAAACCTTCTTGAAATTTAGATAACGCTGTTCGTACCTTTCATTTGTGTTTTTTGTTTTAATACATGAACATGACAACGAAACAAAATTATTATGGAATGGGTTTGTAAAGCTTATATTATTATACTAAGGTGAATTTTAATTGTACGGTATTGTCGATTATTAAAATTATAGAACAAGGAATTCAAGGATGTAGAAGCATTATCTCGGTATCGGAAGATCCAACTTCCGGCAACAATGATGGCGGACACTTTAAAGTTTTGAACTAGTTTCTATTTCATGTATTTTTCATTTGTCCCGTCTGCTGAGGAAGGCTCTTAGCCGAATCGTTCTTCTCTTACTGTACCGTCTCTCTATTTCAAGCTTCCACTTACCTTGTTCCACTGTTTCATTCACATAGCTTGAACCGCAGTCCTTCATTTGTTAAAGATTTTTTTAAACGGCTTACAGTAAGTTTCCAGCGCTCCGGGGCTAGTCAAGTACTGCGCCCCCTTTAATTCGTGGACCGGTCACTGCGTCAGGTTAACCGGACAAGTAATGAAATGTATGCCCCCAAGCAGACCTATACAGTTTGCAGACAGCGTTGAAGCATTAGTAAAAACGCCAGGATTTTGTGTGTACTTCTTTCCTTTCTTTTTCTTGAAATGTTCGCAAACATTAAACATAAAAAAATATAACCCTCCTCTGTTCAACCTCACCTAGGAAATTATGTTTACAAGCAAGTAGATAAGTAAAGGTTTACATTAGACATGAACATTAAGATGAACATGGCTTCAAATTTTTTTTACACACAAAAAAAATAAAAATTTGTTAGTTTTTTTTTGTTTTTTTTTTTTAAAAAAAAATCAATAAATATAACTCTTTCAGGTTCACGGATCAACCAAATAATAGATTAAAATAACATAGTGTGAGACAAAAATCTTTAAAAATAACACATTAGGTTTTAATTATCTGCCAAATGATTTATTAAAATAACGTTGAGTGACATTCATATGCTGCACTTGCAGATTTGGGATGGTTGAAAAAAAAAAAAAAAAAAATACTCGCATCTATACTTGTCTTATTCTGAAAATACAGAGCCGTCGGTGATACAGGCTGATACAGGTTGATACAGGCTGATACAGGTACCACAGACAAAGTGGAAACAATGTCTCTTCTGTATATATCTAAGCATGTGGCCTTGATTGTTCTGATGGTAACTCTTGCACACGCGCATTTGTGCATTGAGGACCCTCCTCAACGGCTGGCCAGTAAGTATGTGATTTTTAAAAAAAAAAAATATTGTAAACAATTTTGTTATGATAGCTAAAAATTTTGTCCTACTTGTAAACATGTGATTTTTGTTTACTAATGGCATAAACTGTAACAAAAAATGACATGGCGAAATAAGTAAAAAAAATTATGTTTAAAAAAATTTGTAATTTTATGTTCAAAAAAATTCAATTACAATAAATCAATGAACATGATCTAAATTGTGTTCTTTAATAATAAGAATAAATAAATAACAATAATAAAGAAAATAAAATGTTAACTTAATCATTCGTAAAAAAATATTAATGAACACGATTTCTGTATATTTTTGTGTTGCTGTTCATCTTTGTAACGTAAAATCATACAACTTACTGTTTACCTCTTCACTCCTACACACTCCTATGCGTTTGCCTTTACACAAACACCTAAAAACCCATATCTTTTTTTTACATAAAAACAACAAACACCCTGCCTTCTTACATACAAATCTCAATACACCCCTGCCCTTCTTACACACAAATCTCTATACATCCCTGCCCTTTTTACACACAAATCTCTATACCCCCTGCCCTTTTTACACACACATTTCTATACACTCCTGCTCTTCTTACACACAAATCTGTATACACCCCTGCCCCATTTACACAAAATCTCAATTCACCCCTGCCCTTCTTACACACAAATCTCTATACATCCCTGCCCTTATTACACACAAATCTCAATACACTCCTGCCCCCATTACACACAAATCTCAATACATCCCTGCCCTTCTTACACACAAATCTTACTACACCCCTGCCCTTCTTACACACAAATGTCTATACACTCCTGCTCTTCTTACACACAAACCTCTATACACCCTTGCCCTTCTTATACCCGGCACACTCACAAGTCCCATCACAACCCTGTCTTTTATACACACAAAGCCCTGCCCTAAGCTCATCGCCCTCATTCTTGCCCTACTTACATACACCCTTTCCTGATACGCAAACAAAGCTATTACTCACCCCTAAACTACTTATTTACACCTGTCCTACTCACACGAACAAAGCTACCACTCACACCCAAACTACTATATTACCCCTAGTCCTACACACACACACACACCTACAAAACTCCTTCCTTGAGTTTGGTGACTATTCTAACATCCACCCTTGACCTTTGTCCTGCAGCTGGTAACCGTACGACGGTGGACTGTTTCCAGAACTCAAACCCTCCCTGCGGCAAAGACTTCCCACAAAATGCAAGCACAAACCCTAAAGCCATCAAGTACGTTTTTGAGCACCATATTTTGCTGGCCTCTATTTCGCATTATTTCTTTTTACGCCTATCAGATGTTTCGTTTGAAATATTCGCTTATTTAATGCATTAACTTATAAAATTTAAATTGTATCAGTTTCTTTGTGATGTCCTGTTTAACTTTTTATTCTCCTACTTATTGCTCATTTTCAAATCGATATTGTATCATTCCCTAGACCAGGCAGTCTCTACGGTGTCCACCTCCACATGCCCACACGCCACTACGATCCGGAGAAACCGGTAAGTAGGTTCTGCATTGTAAGGACCTTACATATGTAAGCGATGTCCAAACACGAGTTGAACGACTTTTGGCATAAAGGTAATGACAATATGAACTTTAAGATCTTACACATGATAGCAACAAATAACGGTACCTTTGAGATTTTGAAAACGCTTCTTTGATATGCTACTCACATTTTGTTAACAGGGTAGCTATGTGGTAAGCATTCAGAAGGTAGGCGTCCCCGAGTTCAAAACCCTGGGTCAGTGGCGGGATGGAACGGAGGAGTACAAGATACTGACAGTGAAGCTGCCTGATGTGTGAGTTGTTTGTATAACTTATGGTGGTCGGAGATTTTGTGGTGGTCGGAGATTTTGTGGTGGTCGGAGATGTTGTGGTTATCGGAGATGTTGTGGTGGTCGGAGATAGTATGGTGGTCGGAGATGTCGTGTAGATGCAAAGTCTTTCTTTTGAAAATTTAAAAAAAAAATATTTTAAAAAAAAAATTACAAATTGGCAGAGCACCCCATAAACTTATTTTTATAACAAAAGCAGAAAATAAACTTTCAAAAGGGTATTTTAAAAAAATCTTAAGGCTGTACTGAGAAAAAGGGGACGAGCAGTAAATTAATTTTTCATATTTATTTAAGTATTTTGATTTTGATTTTTTTTTTGAAAGAAAATTAATAAAATGAAAGAAATACAACAGTTTAACACGTCATTGTTTAGAGTTAAAAAATATATATATATATAACTCATTTCACTGGAGAACATTTAAAAAGAGGCTAAATAGGAAATTACAAATTTATCACTCACTTAACACTAAGGAAATGAATTCCAAAGCAGCAAGAAAGATAACACAGACTTTTTAAATTTCAAATCATGTTTACTTCCCTTTAAAAAAAATATTTAAAATAACAATTTAAAAAACTATAAAAAAAAATCTTATACATATATAATTTATACACCCCTGCACGTGTTTTTAAAAATTGATAACTTTAATGTTTATCGATTAAATTATTACATATTATAAGGCGGGTTCCTATAATGGATCATGTCTACCGGCCCCTCCTTGCATACACAATAATTTGGATTACATCATGTTGCAATTTAAGTTATTTAAAAAAAAAAAAAAATTAATCAAAAACTTTTTTCTATATTATCTCATTTCAGACCTGGTCAATATCTATTACAGGTTAGTACGGTTTCAAATCTCTTTCTTTTCTCCATTTTTAGCAAATCATTCCCCACCTTGGATATGCGGATATCTGTTTATGATGGCTAGTCCAACCAGACCCATAGGTCTATGATTGCTAGTCCAACAAGACCCATAGGTCTATGATTTTTTTTTTTTTTTTTTTTTCTAGTCCAACCAGACCCATAGGTCTATGATTGCTAGTCCAACCAGACCCATAGGTCTATAATTGCTAGTCCAACCAGACCCATAGGTCTATGATTGTTAGTCCAACCAGACCCATATAGGTCTATGATTGCTAGTCCAACCAGACCCATATAGGTCTATGATTGCTAGTCCGACCAGACCCATCAGTCTTTGATTGCTAGTCCAACGACCATCAGTCTATTATTGTTAATCCTGCAGACCATCAGTGTATGATTGCTGGTCCAGCCGACCATTAGTCTATGATTGCTAGTCAAGCTGACCATCAGGCTACTGTTGATAGTCCAGCCGACCATCAGTCTACTTTTGCTAGTCCAACCGACCATTAGTCGTTCCCCCAAATCACAAAACATCAACAACAGCAAGCAATTACACAGTCCATGATTGTTTGTCCAGCTGATAATCAGTCTACTATTGCTAGTCTAGCTGACCATCAGTCTACTATTGCTAGTCCAACAGACCATTCGTCTACTATTGCTAATCCAACTAACCACCAACCTTCTATTTCTATTCCAACCGACCATCAATCTAAATTGCTCGTCTAATCAACCATCAGTCTACTTTTGCTAGTCCAAACGACCATTCGTCTACTAGTGCTAGTCCAACTAACCATCAGTCTAATATTGCTATAGCCAAACCAACATTCAGTCTACTATTGCTAGTCCATCCAGGCCAATCAGTCTACTTTTGCTAGACCAACTAACCATCATTCTACTGTTGCTACTGCTAGTCAAACCAGGCCCATCAATCGGCCGAGAAGCAGACGTAGGAATATTTTACTGGATTCAATCTGCCAAAGAAGGTTTTGATTGAGCCATCGAAATCTATTTATGAGTACCATTATAAATTCAAATATTATTTACAGATCTCCCTCCCACCAAACCAAAAAACATCAACAACAGCATTTAGAAAACACGCTTCAACTCAACTTTATCGAACTACAACATTTGCCTGGGCTCACCAGCTGGTCCCAGGGTTAAGACTCTCTTAACGGATTTTACTTTCATAAACCCCTTCGACTGGAAAATCTATACGTATTCATTTATTTATTATAATATTTCCCAAGTATCCTAGGATTAAGATATTATAATCTTATTTTATAAATATAGTAAGATTTTAAAAAAAAAACCCAAAAAACTATTTTATTGTTCAAAGAAATGTGCGAAATGTCAATTTAAAATGAAATACTTGAGTTGATTGTAAAACAGTCTTATTTCCAATGCATATACTTTATAAGTACTTTTCGTTCCTGTATTGTACATTTTAAAAAAACAACCAGTCTTGATGCATTGTATAAAATACATTGATATTTTCATGTATGCATGACGAAAACTGAATTTAAATTATATCGTCCATGGCACTGTGTCTGGGGGGAATTGGAAACAAAATGGGGCGATTGGTGGACATGGCCAAGATAAGTACGTTATAATAATAAAGGGTTCATATCTGTTCTTTGTTGTCATGTGATCTGCTTTATGCTTTAAGTCCCGCATGCCGTGTCTGCCAAGTGGCAATAGCAGTACGCAGCACGCCCTTCAATGGACCCCCGACCTAATTTTCAAATGCATCCTCCCTATTTTAAGGCCATCTACCAGCCCGCGGGGCGCGCCTACTACAGTTGTGCTGACGTTTTGATTCAAGAGGGGGCTCCTGATCAAGTTGTCCCTGCAGGTATGCGGCGTACACAATTTGAGATGATTAATTACATCTCTGTCATCATACATCTCTGTCATAATACATCTCTGTCATAATACATATCTGTCATAATACATCTCTGTCATAATACATCATTCATGCAAAGACGTCACGGTTTACATAAAACGTGTATATTTATTTAAATAACAACGTAGCAATTTTCCATTCTTTAATGAAAATTTTATTAGTAAATGGTTTAGCAAGATCTAAATGCTATTATTAAACAAAATACCCATGAATCGATCAATTAATAATAACAACAAACAAAACTTTAAAAAACTTAAAATTGTGCCTCGATCTTTAGACCATGATTGGATTACTTGATAGATGTACACACATTAAGAAATTCATATTTCAGGCTCTAAAAAATTGAAAATAATTGGAAGTCGCTTAGGTTCAATTATAGTAAGCAAGGGGTAAGCTAAAAACGAAGCATTGTATATATATGTATTAGTTTATTTGATTCGAGCCCCTGATCTTTGATTTGCTCTAAATTTAAAGTCAAACATTTTAACTCTCAAACGACGAGAGACTGAAAATTAAGGCAAACAATCTCATTATATCCTAAAAATAAAATACTTGTTCAAATGAACCTCGCTTTGGCCTTCAGGGTTATGTTAAAAATAAATATGCAATGCGCACTACGTTTATTGTAATCTTTAGGATAAAGATGAGATTTGTGGTCATTTAGATTATGCACTCTAAGGCAGTGCTAATTCCCCCCCCCCCAATCATATTTTAAAGATTTTTCGAAAGCAGATCAATTTAAAAATTACTGTTAGCAAGCAACACAAATAAAACAGTATTTTCAAAAAATTATTGATCACACATGTATGTCTATTTTTATTAAAACGAGAGTAAATAGTTTTATACACATATCGTATGCCATGTAGTGTAATTGAATTTGAGTTTGGGAAGGGGGTAGCGGGGAGGGCAATTAAAAAAAAATATTTCTTAAAAAAAACACCCTGAAAATTGGTTTCTATCTTACTTTAGGAGCTGAGCTCCCAATGACCGGTGAGGAGAACACAGCTGTCAGACCATGTCTAACTACAGTGATGCTAGGCATTGTCGCACTTCTCGTGATTTGGTGCGCAATGTGGGATTATTAAAACACGATGCATTTACTCATTATTTTTTTTCTTCTCTGTATCATGTATTGTAATGATGTAGCTATAATCCTGAAAAAGGGGGGGGGGGGGGGTTCCAAGCTTCTGCATAATGTAAAGGACGTACTTCTCAGTAATTTAAAAAAAAAAATGATATATGTTTGGCACAACAGTTTCATTTCCTTGACCCCCATCCCAATGAATCTGTGACTGGTTATGTACACATATGGGTCAACAAAGCACCAGGACAGATCAGGTCATATATTTCAGCGTTCAATCAAACATCGCCTCCCCCCCCCCCCCTTGCATTATCCCCGTAGAGTAGTACAACTACAGAATTTAATGTTAAGTTGTCTATAATTCAACCACCTCCCACACCCCCCCCCCCTACCAAAAAACAACAACAACCAAACAAATGAATGATGATGATGATTGAATACTTTTATAGCGCTTGTGTCTATGCTATTTCAGCATGCTCACAGCGCTCTGATGTCCTAAACTCTATTTAAAGGAAAAAAAAGTCTTTAAATGGATCTGACATGACGTCTTATCGTTTTCAATGTGCCTCAAAGATTAAGGCAAACTGTTCCATAATTTAAGTATAATGACAGAAACTGACATAAAAAAAAAATTCTATCAACCTCTAAAATGTTTCCATATAAAATAGCAGATCTACTTCTCACACTACAATATTATTCTTTTTTTTTTTATAAATTGTCATGTTACGAGTGTTGAAATACACAAATACAATCACCGTTGCGTTATTGTCATTTGTTAAACAAAACACTTGCAAAATGTGACTACTATTAAATAAAACTTTTAGTAATATGTCAACCAAAAATTTCCAAGGTCTCAAAAAAAAAAAAGAAATTTAAAAAAAAAGAGCTTGCTAGCTATCAAATACTACTTCTAAAGACGTTCAGGAGTTTTTGAAAAAAAAATTAAAATATTTTTTTGCAGCAACGATGTATATTCAAAAAAGTACTAAATTTATATCATACATTACATTGGTTTCTGATCCCTCCTCTGTACCATCCCCCCACCATCCCCCACCCCAAAAATTTAAAAAAAAAAAAAATCGTCTTAGCAACAAGCCCCGTTTGTTGGGCTGTGTTATGTCACATCCATCTGACGCCCCGGGAACTTTGGACATTCAGTCAGCAGCTGCTCCAATGCCTCTGCATCTGGTGTGCAATGCCGACAGTTTGGCTCCCTATTACTGTATGACGACCAAAGTAGAAACGTTGATTTGTAGTACTAGAACGTTGTTTTTTATTCCTCTTGAATGAAGCTGCAACTAATCAATTTTTATGATAATACACCTTGGTTACTAACGACTGTGGCACTCGCAATCAAAATCTTAATTTGAGGAACATAATTTAATTTATAATTTAAGTCCATTTTGTGAACCTTAAAGTATTAAAAATGTGTCAAGTTGTCTTGCGGTGTTGAATTATCAGGATGCAGATAATGTAACAATTTTTTGTTTACATGTATACATACAATAATGGCTTCAAATAATAAAATGAAGAATTTTTTTTTTTAAATTAAAAGGAAATACAAACTGTAACAATCGTTTTATTATCCTATTTTGCCTTTCATTCTAAATCGCATCGATTGGTAAGCTACTCTGTTTATCCAACAAACGCCACCGCCCTGCTTTTTCCAGAGCGGCAAGTAACCTTTGACCTAAAATGGCAGCATAGTTCGTCCCGTTTCTAATGGTGTCGAAAGATAACAAACTGGGGTCAGGCTTCGGCCAGGTAAAATGGAGAGCTGGAAAAAGAAAGTAATGAAAAAATTAATTTTTTTTTCTTCCCAGCGTTATCCGAAGTATATGTATAACAGATTCTATTCATAGAGAGATTATAGATTGATGTACAAGAAATACTATCCAGAGGTAGATTAAAGATGGTTGTATAAAAAATACTATGCATGGATACATTTTACATTGTTTTATAACGGATACTATTCATAGATAGATTAAAGATGACTATATAACGGATAATATCCTTGGGCTATAGACAGCTGCAAAACGGATATTAATCATAGGTAGTTTATAGATAGTTGTATACATTAATTAAACAATTTATTAAAGTTTTGAATTTTTTTTATGAGATTACTCACCAAACGTTTCATTCAAGTCAAACGGGCTTGTGGGTTTATGTATTTCACTAAAAGGTCGTAGGGAATCTTTGTGCCACACAGGGTGACAAACGCCCATGTAGCAGATGACCTGGACAGAGCAATGTGGTTTTACGTCAATGTTTAATGTCATGTGGTTGAATGTAAGGTGGTTACAAGTGGTTTAAAGGGATGTGGTTGAATGTAACGTGGTTACATGTGGTTTAAAGGGATGTGGTTTAATGTAAGGTGGTTACATGTGGTTTAAAGGGATGTGGTTGAATGTAACGTGGTTACATGTGGTTTAAAGGGATGTGGTTTAATGTAACGTGGTTACATGTGGCTTAAAGGGATGTGGGTTAATTTAATATTGTTACATGTGGATTAATGCAATGTGGTTACATGTGGTTTAAAGGGATGTGGTTACATGTGGTTTATCGTAATGTGGTCACGTGTAGTTTAATGTTATGTGATTACTTGTGGTTTAATGTAGTATAGTTACGTGTATTTAAATGTAATGCAGTTTAATAATCAGTATTATGGGGCCACATACAGTTTTTAATCATGGAACTAGAAATAACCAGTCAAACGCCAAATGACTTGCCCATGTGCAAGCCAACCAATGCACCGTTATGTCTCTGTGTGCAAGCCAACCAATGCACCGTTTTGTCTCTGTGTGCAAGCCAACCAATGCACCGTTATGTCTCGTGTGCAAGCCAACCAATGCACCGTTATGTCTCTGTGTGCAAGCCAACCAATGCACCGTTATGTCTCTGTGTGCAAGCCAACCAATGCACCGTTATGTCTCTGTGTGCAAGCCAACTAATGCACCGTTATGTCTCTGTGTGCAAGCCAACCAATGCACCGTTATGTCTCTATGTGCAAGCCAATTTTAACTAAAGCCAGTCATTGGTTCACGTATTGATTATCATAAACACATGTGGACGTAATGTGGACGTTGTGGACGTAATGATTTGATGAAATCCACGACAAGGGTGGTCAGAATTACCTGCAGTTTATTGTATATCAAGGCGGTCTCCGGATTTCTCTCGTACACCTTGTACGGCATCTGAATACCGTTAAATCCCCAGGACTTGTCGTCGTGGTACCTGGATGGGAATCAATGTGACAGGTCAATGTCGCAGGTCAAGTTGAAAGACCAAGGTCACATGTCAATTTGACAGAACAATGTCACAGATCAAGTTGACAGGTCAAGGTTACATGTCAAGTTGTCAGGTCAAGGTCACATGTCAGGTTGACGGGTAAAGGGCACAGGTCAATGTAAGAGATCAAGGTAACGTTGAACAGGCCAAGGACATTGAATGTGTTAAAACATGTGTGTAAGTGATTAAGGCGTTGAGGATGAACAAATTAATTTTAACCCCATATTTGTCTACACCCTCGAGCTGCATTTATTTGAAAAAAAAATATGTATTATATATATATATATATATATATAAGAAGAATACCTCAACGTTCAAATACGGATAAAATATTAAAAAGAGTATAACGGCTAGTTGTTTTCGGTGAAACAGAATCACGACTGAAACAACATACTTGGGACTCTGTGACATTAAAGCATATTTATGATAGAGTCTGGACAGTGCTGGGTGGACCAGTGGTCTAAACTGTGCAAATCTTCAGTTGACGGTCAATGCCCACAATCAAGCAAAAGCATCACCGGCACGCCGGGTGGGTGGAATTCTCTTCAACCGTGGATGGCGACTCATCTAAGGGAAGGAAACTCTGAATTCGAACCCGGAGACGGAGTCCCGAAGGCGGATAACATTGGTACAATGAAACATTCCGACAACTCCGGCGACGCCACTTGTACCAAGCTGTGTCCTCTTTTGGGTTATCCAGCCGCGTGGATATTAGCGATTTTCTAACTAGGTCACGCAGTTCTATTTTTGTATTTGCCCGATTGAAGGAGAGATTAAAAATAAAATTTTACTATAGGCGTGGCTACGGATTGCAAGAGCTCTACTGACCAGAAAGATTCCAAGAAATGTTTCAGAAATGGGGCGTTACGTTTAGCCATCATGAGTCCGAGGTTTATGCCTCGCGGCCATTCGGGGTAAATCGGCCAATCATAGCACAGGACTGTCGGGTATCTCAGAAGGTCTTTATTAAAGGGAGTAGTCCAGAAAATATCTTTGTCCTGTGGGCGAAATATTTTAATTTATTCATTATGGAGCAAGAAGAGCATATGTAATGTCTCTTTCATGTAAATACCTTTAAAACATTTATTTCTGTCACACATAAAGTTTTATTGATCCATTTGTGGCTGCAATAAGTTAGTATTAAAACACTGATGGGTCCTACAATTGCTAATTTCAGTAGCATTGGACCGAATTTATCGCATTTTAAATACAAATTAACTATTTTTGGATATTTAATATCAGCGAGCATTAAGCAGAAAGCAGAGACCTCCATAAGCGCTGCCTTAGAATGATCTTGAACATCAAATGGCCAAACACAATCACCAAAAGAGAGTTACTGGAAAGGACTTACCATGAGCGTATTGCTAAAAAAAGCATTAGGAAAAGATGAAGGTGGATAGTGCACCCTCTCCACAAACCACGAGATATATAGCATAACCAGAAAATCTCTAACATGAAAAAAGAGAATGAGGCCTAAGAACACGTGGAGACGCGAGCTAGAAGCTGACACGCAAAGTATGGGATAAACCTGGAAAAAAAACTGGGGAAAAAAAGCACAGGACTGAGATAAATGAACAATTCTTGTAGACGGGGTGTGCCCCAGACGGTTAAGACACATAAGTAAGAGAGTAGTAATGGACTGTGCAGGTATACAAGATATCTCGGACTTCGGGCATTACAGAACAAACGATGTGTGTTCATTTAGGTTTATATTAAATAAGTTAACTGTCATACGTGAAAAAATTATCTTAGTTTTTTTTTTTTTTTGGGGGGGTGGGGGGGTGGGCAGCATCAACTTTCTTAACATTCTCCCTCCTCCCCAGGGAAAAAAGGGGGGGGGCATATTATTGCCCTCTAAAGTTTGATATAGTGTTGACCCGCTTGCTACAAACAATGTGTAGTCTCGATCCATCTTAATACGAAAGATAATCAATTCGTTAAATTACTTACCTGGTACACTCCCCCGTATTTCAACAAAATAAACGCCCTGAGAATATCCGACTGATGGGGACGCTGGTTGACCGGATTCTGGAACACCGTCTCCACGTTCTGCATCTGTTGACCAGCAGAATATGTCAGTCGAACATGTGTTGTCAAAATCCGAAAAAAATAATTATGTCACCCAGACATGTCTTGCTTCAAGAATCGCAATGGTCGGGGAGAACCTTATATGAGAAACGGCTACAGTCTTGTATTGCTTATGACACGCGTAGAGATGACCTGCACTGAAAAAAATCATTATTCACCCCAACCAACTGAATCGTTAAAGATCTATACCACACCACACAAGCTATTGCAGCCAAGAGAAGCCACGTGGTGGACAATGATGTGACACGGCCACCTTAGTCAAACTGCTTTAATGTTTTGCATCACCGTTTGAGAAGCCATGTTTGTATTTTGTTGTTATTTTTAAAAAAACACAATTGCTTTAACGTAGGGGTCACCAAAGTACGGCCCGCGGGCTGGATCCGGCCTGCGAGGCCAGTTCATCCGGCCCACCGACGGTACTTGAACTTACGTTTGAGTATTGTACAGCATGATTATCCGGCCCGGGCTCGTTATTTTTTTTCCGTTATCGTGGTGACCCCTGCTTTAACGCAACTGCAAAACGATATACTTAACGATATTTTTAAAAATCCGTTTTAAAATAAAATCTCAAACTTTCCAACTTTTATAAAGAAAATTTCTAAGCTAATTTAACGAAATATTGTAAAATACCGCATCGACTTGACCCCCCCCCCCCCCCACTCTTATCGCGATCCCATGTTATGTTCCTTCATCATCGCGTTATATTGGGGTAACACCGTAATGTCAAACAATAGGAATTTTGTATTAAAAATGCATTTCCATGTCTTTTAGTCAATAAAAGAATCTTATTTTATCTTATAATATATTCAGCTTATATTACATAATACGTTCATTTCCAGGCCTATCATTGTGTTCCATTAGAGATTGGGTGGGGTAAATGACAAAATTAAAGATTTTTTAAAATATTTTTTTTTAATGAACAGAACTTACTAAAGACTTACATAAATAAACGTGACGTTCTCCTTGGTCAACTTGTCCCACCACTCCCCTGTTGGGACGATATCACCGTGAATGTACACCCTGTGGATGGAGGCCCATGAAATAATCAATTGGTTAGATTTTCAAAGTTTGATTATCATTATACGTAACATATTTCTTTAAATCTTTTGCGTGTTGTTGAGTTCTGCTATCAGACCTAATGGATACTATTGAGTATCAACATAGTATCAACATACAGGGATTGTTTATTGTTGTTCAGAACCACGTGCTTTGCATTATCATTTCAATCCTGGTTCTGGTTCGGTACGTTGCTACATCCATATACTGGCATATATGCAACGGATGGGGAAGCGATGCAGCCATCCTAACTACTCCTAACAGTCTAACAGATGCCTGGGCAGCCTTGAAGCTTTCGATAAATGTCGAGTTCACAGCGGTTTTGTCCAGGTGGTTCCAAGCGATTATTGTGCGTGGAAAGAATGATTGTTTATGTTGCACTGTGTTACTACGAGGCAGAGTGAAGCATTTGCTATTGTTCCGGGTGTAATTGCTCAAGGGGTTGTCAGAGTTTAAGTCAGTGTTTAGCGAGTGTTTGGCTCTAATTCATCGACCTGGCTTCCTTGGGGCGAGATAATTGTTTCCTGGGATGGCCGGCACTAGACTAGCCCCATGACCACTTCATTTAAGAATGTTAAAATCAAAGAAAGGTAATGCTGGTCATATGTGGGTTATCTGAGGCACCATTTTACCCCATTGCCAAATATATCACAACTATCTCACACAATAGATACAGCTACACATATTAATCTCTACACTAAATATCTTTTCCATACCAAACATAAGAACATTGATTCTTATACTCTTGATATATAATGTGTTAACCGAAGAAGGTTAATTATTTATCGAATTCACTCCTTAATGGACTTAAACAATTTGAGGGTTTGCACATGGAGGCGGAAAGCCATGGATCGCTCCGAATGGAACTATGTGGTGGAGCAGGTCAGTGCCCTACGTGGGTTGTAGCGCCACTAATGATGATGATCATCATTATTAAGCGTATTGTGTTCTGCATGGGGCAAAGTGAAAGCATCAACTCCCCCACCACCTACAGATTTTAATCAACAATAATAAAAAAAAAACTCTTCATACGCAACTACCAAATTTTTTTTGCAAGCCACTAACATTTATTACAACTCTACTGTCCCAGTGAGACATACATATCCATATATTTAAAGATTGTGTTTGTTTTTTAATTTTAACATTAAAATCTATACCAAAGTTCAAAGTCTGTAACAGAAATGTGTTTTCAGATATACATAAATAACATGTTAGTGAATAATGTGAATATTTTTAAACGTTAGTAATTAACCACATTAAAAATTTGATAAAATCAGCTTTTTTTTTGGAATGAATAACCAAGTCAAATTTAATCAATGTTAAAAATAAGTCAATGTTAAAATAAAAGGCTAAAATTTAGTGTGTAGTGTTAACAATTGAAAATAGAATCAATTATATTTATTAACTTTATTTTTTAAAACAAGGAAACCCGTTATCAGTTTCGTCAGACGCCGCGATGCGGTTATTAAATCAACAAAAGGTAAAGTTTGTGATTGGCGAGCTGACATTCTGTCCTTAGAAGCAGAGGCGTAACTGGGATTTTGACGCCCTTGGCTAATTTATTTTTGGCGCCCTTGATAATTAAATAAAAATTTAAAAAATTAGAGATTTAGCGGCGCCCTTGGCAACTGCCCCAATGCCAAGCCGTTGTTACGCCACTGCTTAGAAGATTATTCAAATTTTGTGTTCTTACCTTGAGGCCAAGGGAACATTTAAATTGGATATTGTTTGAAGACATTTGGGTTAAAAAAAAGATTTATTTAATTTCGCAATATTAATAAAGCAATACAAAAAAAACCAACAACAACAGATATTTGTGGTTTTCACTATAAATGGGATTATGATTTCATAAAAATAATTCTTAGAGTTAGAGCATACTTTATTTATAAAATCAATGTCGTAATTTTCTTACTCGGATAAAATGCTTAATTTTAAAATAGCTGCTCTATACTTGAAATTGTAAAATGTATATCTAATTTGTAAAATTAGTACTCAAACATATACTAAAATAAGAGCGAATATATTTTATGTTTTAGCACATTTAAATGTATTCGATTTCCGTAAAATAATAGAAAATCGCTATCTGCTATTTTTTTTTAAAGACTCCAAAATTATCTAAATCAATTCGTTTCATTAGCGTTATTTGGTCAACCTTACCTAGTTCATTCTTATAACTCCTATAGTTGTGGCATGATGGAGTTAAATAGGGTATATACTAACATACAACAGTCGTATGCTCTGGGTCTAACTGTAATGTCTCCAGAAATACAATAGGCTCTAACGTGAACTCACCTACGAGAGATGAGGGTTAAACGTAGCACAGAGAAGTGTGTCGCGTCTTCCGTTGGGCGGCGAAGGTTGGCTCCAGTCGACCGTGTCGATTGACCTCAGCAGGAGCCCTATCACTGATCAAGGGGACCCTGACCCGCCCGTCTTCTTTCATTGGGCTGGCTAGACGGCGGGCGTGGCCCAACCTACATAGTACATAGCAGGCCCTATGTAGGGCGTGAATGAATCTTGTATTTCGCGAAAGAACATGTGTATGGCGTGCCACAAGCTATGACCGTTAGCACTGACCACCAGCACGTAACCCATCCTTCTTGTTTTAGTCAGCTAGCTCGACAGCGGGCGTGCCTTAAGGCTATGAAGCGCTTGGGGCGTGGCATACCATACGGCCATACGCTATTCATGGTATGATCCCGTGTAGGGTTTGGCAGATGCTATATAGTTTATATGTCGTGGTAGACCCTGTGTCATGCGTGGCAGACCCTATATAGGGCGTGTCATAAGCAGATTGAGTTTCTGGCATACCCTGTGTAGGACCTGGAAGATAATAGTTGGTTCATGGCGAACCCTATTTAGGGCTTGGGAAAAGCTACAGTGGTGGATCATATGTAGGTATTGGATCTTCACCACGTTTTTCCACGGCGCAGTTAAGTCTCTAAATCCTTAGTGGTCAATCAAAACTCTCTATTTATATACGAATGGCGCCTCCCTTTTAAACTCTTGGAGTACAAACAGTGTTCCTCAATGTGAATCAATTATTTGTTCAACAACACAGATGTTCATTTAAATGCAATTTTGTTGTGGTAAGTATCGACTCTTGAATTGTAGCATTACGATTTAAATATGCATACACATTTATTTCAAACTATTTTAATTTTCCGTGAAATGAGATGCTTTCACTCAACTTACCCAGTGAAATCAGAGGCTTCCCCTCAATGTACCTATGAAATCAGAGGCTTCCCCCAAATGTGCCTATTAAATCAGAGGCTTCCTTACAATGTACCTATTAAATCAGAGGCTTCCTTACAATGTACCTATGAAATCAGAGGCTTCCTTACAATGTACCTATGAAATCAGAGGCTTCCCCTCAACATACCTATGAAATCAGAGGCTTCCACTCAACTTTCCCGCGGGCTCACAAAGGGCATCCACACTACCTGTGATATTTTTATCTATCCTACCTGTCTCTGACATCATGGCATTTTAATGTTCTCACCTGTGAAATCCTCCAACATAAAGGGCTGACAGGACGCTGAGGTAATTGTGGAAACTCCAGTAAGAGTCGTCTTTAACGTCTGGCTTCAGAGATATCATGTGAACTATGGCGGGAATGAAATCAGCTGGGTCCTGAATTAAAAGAAATCATGGGAACTATGGCGGGAATGAAATCAGCTGGGTCCTGAATTGAAAAAAATCATGGGAACTATGGCGGGAATGAAATCAGCTGGGTCCTGAATTGAAAATATCATGGGAACTATAGCGGGAATGAAATCAGCTGGGTCCTGAATTGAAAAAAAATCATGGGAACAATGGCGGGAATGAAATCAGCTGGGTCCTGATTGAAAAAAAATCATGGGAACAATGGCGGGAATGAAATCAGCTGGGTCCTGAATAGAACACAATCATGGGAACTATGGCGGGAATGAAATCAGCTGGGTCCTGAATTGAACGAAATCAGGGGAAATATGGCGGGAATGAAATCAGCTGGGTCCTGAATTGAACAAAATCATGGGAACTATGGCGGGAATGAAATCAGCTGGGTCCTGAATTCAAAGGGACACAACATCCAGTAAAGACTTTCTATACAGCGTTAATTAAATTACGGTATTTATTTTTAGATTTTAAAAAAAAAAAGGAAGAACATTTCATAAAAATTTAGAGTTCAGTTAGACTTTGAAAATAGTAGTCAAACTTTTTAAAGCCTGAAAAAATATTCTTAAGGATTTATTTACTTTTAACATTAAAATATCTCAAGTCACTTCATAGTTTTGATCCATTTGTCTCTTTCTCTTTTCCTCTCTCTCTCTCATTTTCTTGTTTTTTAATATTATCACTTTACATTTATCCCTCGGTTACCTGTATTTTTTAAACAATCTTAAATCCAATGTTTATCGCAATTTTCATAGCAGTAATTGGTATGCACCAAGACTTGTAGCTCTGCTCTACCGTAGAGGATGTCATGAAATCAAACTAGACTTAAAACGTGACATGTTGGCATTCCGTTCCCCCGACCCCCCCTCCCCCGGTAACGGTAACGACGCGTGGCGGTTGCAGATATTTAAAACAATATTTTAAGAGGATCTGATTAATAAAACATGTGCCGGTGTGGGTTAATGAGTAGGCACCAATGGAAATACACATTAGCGCATATCAAGCTAAAATTGAGAAACATTCACGATGCCTACCTCACTTTGTTTGGGTGCCAAGAGTTCTGATTTGCCGTAAAACAAAATCCTGGCCACGCCCGCAAAAGGTGCGGTTTTGTCGAAGATGTCTACTGGGTAAAGCTCTTTCGGCGCGACCAGACAAGGGGAGATGACGTCGTCTGGCGATTTCTCGGGATCGAATTGACCATGTGACGTCATCAGCTCGTTGAATTCATCCGCGGACAGGCACCGGTGCGGCTCGCCGAGCAAGGTCATCTTGAACTGCGTCAGCGTGACGTTCGGCTCAACCAATCCATGTCTTGCGAATACTATGACCTCGTCGCTGGAGTTCGTCCCGGACGTTAAGTAGGTCGCGTACTTCACGTGTTTCCATTCGCTCGGGACGAAGGTCAAGACCGCCCTCTCCCCGAAATACACCCCGCCGCCGACGGCGGAGGCCAACTGCTCCAGGGCGAAATTCAGAGAATCCGGAGAACCGCAGTTGAGCGCATGGTTGGTCGGCCGAAGCACCAAACTGGGGAACGACTGCCGTAGCTCGTTGAACCACGTGTGGTACAGCTCGAGGATCAGCGGAAGTTTGTTGTAGTGGAACACAAGCTTTATCGGCTTCAGGACCTTGATGATGCTCAGCACCGACAAATAGTTCTCGAAACGGAAGAGCTTTTCCCCGCACCACACGTAATGTGCCGTGTTCGGGACGTCTCCCGGCTCAACCGCTATTCTGCTCGCGCGCTCAGCAAGTGACGACGCCACCGGAAGCACGTGACTGACGTCATAGTTCCCGAGCAATTCACGGTACAGCCTGATCTTGTCGGTGCGGTGCGGCGTCCGGCATTCGAAAGTCGCCGGATTCGGTGTTACCGTGAAGTAGGTCCTGTTAATTATTCCCGAAACAAGACGGCTGTTGTCCGCGATGAGCGCATTCGGCATTTTATAATCCGAGCTGCTCTTTCCGATCCTCAGCTGATTGATGATGTAAAACTCCAGGAACACAAACGACACGACGCACAGAGCGATGGCCCTAAAGACGATCTTTTCATGTCTCATTATCGCGCAGGGTGAAGACCGCCTTCTTGTTTGTTAGCTAGTAAATTAAACGAGTGTGCTCCAACAACATCCGGTTACGATCGCCATTTTGGGGCATGCGCACGGCATGCTAATTTTTTAATTTTATTTTTATAGATCGTGGCCAAGGATTATTTCCTGTCACTAGTAGGTAAGGGAAACAGCTTTCGTTTGATGATCGGATTAAAGAAATGTATTCAAATTTCTAGAGTTGGGTTAGAAAAATCTTTATGGTCGCATTTTCTTTAAAATGAAATGTAACTACCGGAAATAAGTGTTAGATTTTACGTATGACTTTTGTATCTTAAATTTTTACAATAAAATTTAAACCCTGGAGAATTTAAAAAAATTAAATTGTTGGTTGAAACGTAAATTTCGTTTTGGGGTCCGAAACCATTAATTGACAGTTTCCCCATTTTGCCAATATCCATAGCATTAATTTTTCATCTATTTCAATATATTTGATTATTGCATACTTTTTTACTAGCACATCAACCACCATATTTTTTTTTACAATGTCAAAAGTTGTCGCACATACGTGAGACATGTAAGACTTGATGTTTTGAACAGTAAAACTTTAAATAATAACATACACTAAAAAAAAAAAATGGTAACAACCGTGTCTAACAATGAAACAAGCACACAAACTGTAGCCACAAACATGTGCGAAGAGAGAAGACAATAAAGAATAACGCCAAAAGTACTTAATCGAAAGCCTGAGATGTGCTTCAATATTTGCATTTGATTTCATGTCTAGCATCGATTCACTATACACTCCAACTCTGCAGTCCAGTGGTTCTAAATCTTGGGGGGTCTGTGAAAAAAAATTTTAGCCAGATTTTACGGTAATTTTGTTTAAAAATTCATTAGGCCTTCAACTAATTGGCAAATGCATCAATGGACTAAAGATCTTAATACAAAAAAAAAAACAACAACCTCACATTGAAATATTAATTGTTCGAATCACAGACCATTGGACAGAGGAGTTTTCCAACACCATCTGCATCAGCAATGAGCAATTTCACACTAACACTAACACACACGGATTTATCGTGTTTGTTTTTTTTTGCCCATATCCAATGAAACCATACATTTTACATAACAGGAAATTGATTAATGATGTTTTTTATTTGTAACGTGATGATGTGGCTTATATAACAGAGTCCATTTTTTCTTTCCTGTCACATATCTAATGGTATATACCTGAAACATATTATCTATACAAATAAATAGCAATAAATATGCACATATTTTTTAATATCTTCTTCACAAAATAACCAATGATAGCCATCTCACCCCTAGGTGCATCAGTCCTATGCAGTATACGTCACACATACCAAAACTGTTCGAGTCTAATATTACTTTGTATTAGTCAAGATGCATGCTAATACATGAAACATTTGATAGATGATTTCAAAAATTTATTGAAAGCAGGTTAAAAGCTTTTAGAAGCTAAATCTATATCCCACTCCCCCCAAACCCAAATCCTCATGCCACCACCACCCCTAACCGACCTAATCCCTTAGGGGGCGTACAACAACACTTAGAAACACGAATCTAGTAGCCACATCCTTGACACAGGGAAATGTCATCCTCTATCCCCCCCCCCTCGCTAGTTGTTTATAATGTACTAACGTGACCCCTCCGCTCTTCGAAAATGGTAAACCTACACACACACACATCCTAACTTTGTTTATATTATTATATCAATAATAATCTTACCCACGCGTGGATGACTGACTCTATCCGCGATTCTGCCCAAAGGGGTTTGAGAATCAGTGGATTAGCATAACGATTGAACGATTAAGAGCTTCAGGCCATCTTTAAAAAAAAAATAAAAAAATCAATAACCTTAGAATATGACCAGTCTTGCCACGATGGCTCGTCTTTATTTTTATTTTAAATTTCGGAAAAAGATTATCCATCGGAGAACATTAAGCTCACTGTAGAATCGATACGGGTATAGAATGTGATACTGGTGTCGCGAAAGCGACCGCGTCCTCGAAGAAATTCGGGGGCGTCCACATGGGGTTTTGCCTCTTCGCGGCGTGGCGGACTAGTAGGGGGGACTTGTCCACCCGAAGCTAAAAAACCCCGGCCAAACGCATGACTCCCAACGCAACGGGAGCTGCCACTAACATGATTACTAGTTGCTGTTAATGGGTATGAGGCTTGGGTGGCCCTCAAAACCCATGCCGATGATTTTAACTACGCGGCCGTGAGAAAGCCGCCCCTAGGCAACCGTTTCGTCCCGCCACTACCAACGTCCCGACCGAAAGACTCCTTGGGCGGTGGGGGTTGGTAACGCAACACCAAACCACCGGAGTGGAAGCAAAGCCGTCCTGACCCACAGAGAGTTAACTGCGGACGCTTTAAACGCAGCGTCCTCGGTCGACCGGGCCTCCCCTAGGTCAAGGGGGAGGTTCCCGGCGCCCTCCCGCACGGGCTGGAGTCGGGTTAAGTCCTTCAGTGCTCTGGTTTGTGTGGGGGAGCGCCGGGGGGGGCATTAAGAGCTCACGCTCGACGGCCCACCGATTCCATCTCTTATGCGACATAGAATGTGATATCCGATTTTTTGATTTTTAAATTCCGATCCGCGTCACTGTGTTGTCACAGACGTGCACTGGCGAACCAGACACGATCCACGGTGGTCTGGGGAAAGAGGTCATTCTTTTTTTTAACCCATAGCTCGCCAGTGAACCCATGGCTCCACCGTAAATTCACGATAGAGCTCGGTCGTTAAGCCATACATCGTCTCTTAACACATGGCTCGGTCCGTAACAACAAATTGTCTGTTACTGTCGCTATCCTATGCATCGTCTGATAACACATGGCTCGGTCCGTAACCAATAGATAGCATGCTAACCCAGCGCTCGGTCATTAAGCCATACACCGTCTGTTAACCCATGGCTCGGTCGTTAAACAACACCTCGTCCTGTTAACCTATAGCTTGGCCCAACGGCAAAATAACTGTCATCATTTGTTATTACTTTCCCCCGTTTAACTTAAAGAAGCTTTAATCCATGTATCTTACGACAAGAAAAACAAAACAAAAAAAAAACTTTTTAAAGGAAAATTGTAAGGATGTTTTTCGTCCTTTGCCTATGCAGATGTCCAATGCTGTTTATGACAGGGAGTATGTGGGTGGCTTGAAAGTCTTATTTGTACCTAGGGAAAGCTTGTCCGCGTGTAGGGCCCACGCGGGTTAAGCCCTTGAGGTATTGGATGCAGGTCACCCTTTTCATGGCTTTGCGTTTCTTTAGGGAGGTGTGTGTGTGGCGTGTGAGCAGTAAGTTTATACCACGACGAGAGTGCTGAGACAGTGTGCTGAGACAGTGTGCTGAGACAGTGTGCTGAGAGTGTGTGCTGAGACAGTTTATAGAGAAATTTTACTGAGATAGTGTGCTGAGACTGTGTGGTGAGACAGTGTGCTGAGAAGGTGTGCTGAGACAGAATGCTGAGACAGTGTGCTGAGACAGTGTATCGGAGATAGTTTGCTGAGACAGTGTGTCGGAGACAGTTTGCTGAGACAATTGGCTGAGACAGTGTGATGAGACAGTTTGCTGAGACAGTGTGCTGAAACAGTGTGCTGAGACGGTGTGTTGAGACAGTGTGCTGATACAGTGTGCTGAGATAGCGTGAGTCAAGTGTTGACTGAATACTGCAAGGAGCAGGTTTGGCCTGCATAATGATCCAGTTCATGAGTACTGTTTGAAGAAACTATGGGATTTAAGAACATAGGAGCACAGTTAGCACGCTAAAGTAACATAGATACAAGCACAAAATTAATATTCAGTCAATCAATACGCAGTTTCGAACTGCTCTGCTGGTCTTTGATGAAGGATAAATTTAAGAAATAAATATATATTTTATTGAACTGTTGTGACCTTTCTGATTATAATTACTTAATTATAGTTTCTTTATTTATTGATATAAAAGTTTTCGCACTTAAGTTCATTTATGTAATTTCCTCGCGTGTGTGTGTTTGTGGGCTGTAAAATTTTGCACACAAAAAAATTGATGCTGTCAAACTTTGCACACAGCTGTATGATTTTGCACACGCACCAGCAAACCTTAGAGGGAACATTGGTGGCAATGAAAGTGTTCAATAAAAGAAAAACCATTTAACATTAGAAAAATTTGAGACTATGCTACCGTAAAGATTTCACTTTTTGTGAGGGGAACAAAAAACAATAACAACAAACAAAACAGCTAAATCCATTCGTTCTCAAAATAATTTTTTTTTCAGTTGTACAATTTGAATAAAGAATTTTAAATATGCATATACCAATATCCGAATTTTTCAAAAGATGGACTTTGAAATGAAACGGACATCTGTAATAACTGATTTTTTTTTGGTTTAGATCTTTTTTGTTTCGCCTAAAAAAAAAAAAAATAAAGTGCATACAGAGGTGCATGAACACCGGTTTGAGAAGCGCTGAAGTTAACTATAGGATAAATCTCAATCGATCAGAATATTTTTTGTTGATCGTTTGCTAAGACGAGAAAGGAAAAGCGGTTATGGACACGTTCAGGATACAGCCCACGACCACAGCCACGATCACAGCTGCATTCTGAAACGAGATTGTGTACGAGTCTAGTCAGCTAACGTTCGCCCCCCCCCCCCCCCCGCCCGGCCCCGGGGCGGTATCTATTATATAAACATTAGTGTCATATGTTTCTTCGTTTAGTTGTAAATGGGTCGATTGGTGTGCGAGGAAAAAAAAAAAGAACGATGGATCTCAAACCAAATTTCGCATGGTTATTTCTCTTATCAATAGATGATTCCTGGAAAGTCTTACCATAATGCCCTATACCCAAAAAGTTATATTATTAAAAAAAAAAAAAAGAAAAAAATCTTAAAATTTAGAGGGCAGGGAGTACACAAAATTAGTTACAGTACTATAATGACTTCGAGGGACGTTCAAGTCAAGCTATTTTTAGTGTACACCATTTT
Organism: Omphiscola glabra; assembly: GCA_964017045.1. NCBI lineage: Eukaryota > Metazoa > Mollusca > Gastropoda > Lymnaeidae > Omphiscola > Omphiscola glabra. The sequence goes on along the minus strand of OZ024806.1, from coordinate 13,119,818 downwards.
TTAAGAAGCCTTTTTTCAGAACAGAGAGCCCATTAAAGGTCGGATTGCGGTGAAGCTTTATCATATGTTTCAAAAAGCATCGCGCTTTGAAAACATTTGGGAAGTCATGTTTTCATACACAATATTTGCTACTTAATGCAATCCTGTTCTTTATGTGTACTGAAATACGCGTTCCACCATTTTAAGAAATTACAGTACATTGGGCGGTATAAGGGGAGTTAAGCGTTATATAGAGAACAACTGGCTCGTAGTTAAGCGACAAGAATTTGAGATGTTTTAACACATAGCTATTAGTTAGGACTTTGCAGTCCTGGGGGGTTGTTTTACTATTTTTTTCTTAATAACTTTATAAAGTAAATATGTGCGCAGGTGGGGGGGGGGGAATAGCGAGTTTGTGAGCCCAAAATCAGCAATTGGTAAGACTAGGTCACTTATTTGTTTGTATTTTGTAAGTACAGCCGTGTCTCAAAGGAAAGATAAAACAAAGAGAGAAAGAAAGAAACAAGAATCTCCATTAGCAACTCATGATGATGTCCTCGTGTTTATTTATTTCTGAAACGTTAGGCATATTCCATAATAAGAAAAAAATGTTCAGTGGCCCAGTCTTAAATATAAATTACTTCAAGTGACAGATTGTGCACTAAGTACACATTTAAAAAAAAAAAAATAATTATTTTTTAAGTTGTTTCTTTTTTAATCATAGTTTTCAACAAATTTATCTTAGAAACTTCAAATTTTTTTTTTCATACATTTATGTTTAAAAAGTATCTTTAATTAAGATTAAAAGTCTTAAAATTATGATTGTTAGAAATCTTAGAAGCGGCTATTCATCATGTCCCTTTATTCCTTGGACCGTTGGGCGCCACAGATTACATTAAAACTATCCTTCTCCATTCCTCTCGGTCTTCTGCCCTACGCTTAGCATCGCCTAGTTTTAGTCCCGTCCACTCTTTGATGCTATCTTCCCATCTTTTTCCCTGTCTTCCTCTTCTTCTTCCTCCTCTAGTTATTAATGCTCTTATTAAGATGCATTATAAAAACCGCATCCACATTTTACTCGCATTTTTATCGGTAATTCCCGAAGGAATGAATTTCGGACACCAGTTTGCATGATCGCTATTTTGAAAACATGTTAATTTCCTTAAACAACAAAATATACTTAATGTAGTTTGATATAATGAAACATTTGCCCCTGTCTAAGCCAAGTAAGATGCATGTCAAGGTAAAAAAAAAAAAAGTGGTTTAGATAAAGTTAGTACCACGAGGGGCTTGCCAAAGTTTTTGACGTAAAAACTGTGCAGGAAATAGTAGAACAAGGCACGTGGAAGCCTGTGAAAGACGGGACAGTAAGACCATAACGTTTCGTAAAAAACTTCCCCAGCAGACAGGACAAATGAAAATACGACCCCTCCCCCATACTGAACAATCCACAAATTGCGCTTACTCCGCGTCATGTGCGTCTCAAGATTGTAAAACAGGCTCCTTTCATTTTATTTCTAATCATGACAGAATGCAGTTAAATTTGTCACACAGTTCCGGAAATGTCTGACAGATGTGGACATTTTTATTAGTGAAATGAATCCGCAAAATTCCGATGAAATCTACAGTTTCTTCTTGCAGTTATCGTCAGCGTTGGACGACGCCCATCTTACGTCGTGTTTTTACAGCCTCTACCCGAGGACGGTCAGCGGCTAGAGGCGGGAATGATTTTTTGAACGCTTTTACCAGGATAACGAGTGGTCAAACCGTCTTGAAGGTAACACGATGAAAATTATGTCGCTTGCACTTCCTGATATGCATTTTTGGCCCTTCGATTTGGCATTGCAATTATTCAGGATCGGAAAGAGGGGCGTTCATAAAGCTTATCCGTAAAGAGACGGGGTGGGGGAGTGGGGGGGGGGGAGGGGGCTTTTTCATATGTGGACAACTTTAGAGAATGGAGGGGTGTAAAGTATCTTCATATTTAGCATTTCTCGGAGGTGTTATTCTGCTTTAGGCCGATTTGCGAAAATATTTATAATATTAAACTTTCAAAAAATTAATGAAACCTTCTTGAGAAAGATCACTATACACATTTGGTTGCTATTAATAAACATTTGTAAGCAATGCGTGTTTGTTCCCATGTACCTTTTAATCAAATCATGTATATTGCGTAAAACACATACATTACGTAAGAAAAAAAAATAAGACCCCTTTTGCCTCTTGCAACATTAATTTTCCGTTACCCCCCCCCCCCCGGGCCCAATTTTTTCGTACAATCAACTGTAACCATATCCTCCAATCACCACCACCCCCCCCCGCCCTAAAAAAATAATTAAATACATATATTTATAAATCTGTATGACATATAAGGCAATTATTTAAAATCACGATTTCGTAAAAAAAAGTGTACTAACTTGTGCCGTGCGCCCCCAGAGGGAGGCAGTTGTATGATATAGGGCGGGTTTTAATCTCTGGGCTAGGGACGTAGTAAAGTGTTAAGGGCGTTGCGTCTTTTTCTTTCTATGGTAGGGTTGCCTTTTCCTCAAATGCAGAGTTATTTTTGGGGTGTTTTTTTTTTCGCTAAATGGGGAGCACACATCTTGGCGCGCCCCGGGTCGGGGGATCAGTAATCTTAGCTACGCCACTGCTTTTGGATATAGGTAATGTAGTTAAGTTAAATAGTTTAATTGTTGGTCATATATTGCAATACATATATATTTCGCTTCTTGTCGGTCTTATCCTGCCACTGGGAACTTAAAAGTCTTCAAATTGGAAGAACAATTGAAATCCATCTTGACAGCATGAAGTCCTCTTTTGTAATCTATTCGTGGCTTGGGGCATTAACATATTATATGCCAGGCCCGCACAACTCAAAATGTAAGGCGGGTCGTAATACTTTATGAAAAACGTGTGCGGGCCATAAGAAAATAGGACAGGGTTGAAAGAAAATAATGACAATGAAGAATATTTTGTTACTTCGCGGGCCGCAAAGTGGGCCGTACGTTGTGCAAGCATGTTTTATGTGATCAGGTTGGGGATGGAGGTACAACGCTTGGGAAGCGCTGTCTTTTCCTGCTTCCCTCTCCCTCTTAAAAGTCTGTACGTAATGTATGTATGTCCCTGCAGCAGATTTCTTCCGAATGTTAAATCTAGTAACTCTTTGCTCTTAATTCTTAAAATTATTATTATACTTACTGTCATTTAACATTGTATTTTACCTGTTAGTAGATAAGTCGATATCCTGCCGGGGGGGGGGGGGGGTTTTGGAAGGGTTTGGGGGAGGAGGGTGTCGTCAAGTGTGGATAATGGCGGAAGGTTGGAACATACATTAAGTATTTTATGGCGCATGTCTTCGTGAACAACCCAAGACGGCTTTTCCGTTTAAATACTGACTTTTTTTTCTTCTACAAATTACTCTGATAGAGAGCTCTGGGCTCCATGTACCCTGGCTAGAAATATTTATTTGGAACCATTTTTTTCTTAGTTTTAAGTTACATTTTATGAGTGCTCATAGTTACAGGTTAAGGAATGCTTTTCATAATGAAACCTGATTGTTTTGTTTGTTTGTTGTTTTTTCTTAAATTTATGATGCATTTTCTTTCAATTTTTGTGGGTAGATCTTACAGGGTTTTTCGTTGTTTTTTTAAAATGTAAAAAAAAGTCAGCTTTGAGACTGTTCAGTTGGTTTTCAGTAATTCCATCCATTTGGCCCGATACTTTCCATGTTCAATTATACATTTCACATTTTTATTATTTTTTTTTTGGTCAAGAAATTTCGCATGGAGGGCTCATACTTTGATCTCGAGAGTGGCCTAAGATTTCTGAGATGTCTCGCTGACGCGTCAGGGGCTACCTTAAAAATCCTTTCTCTAAAGGAATTTTTCCGATACCCAACGCCTGTTAACCGCGAGCAGTGGGTCACAGCAATGCAGGTTTACATTTCACGTCACAGTTTGACAGTAAAATTCACATCTGTCAATTAATTATTGTATTTACATTACAGATTACGTAAAGATATGGATTTCATTTTATGAAGGCTGTAGAGATAAGTTTATCTTATATTTCAGGGGTTCTATACATTTGGGTCGTGACCCCCCTTTTTTTTTGGGGGGGGGGTCGAACACTCCTTACACAGGAGTAACCTAAACACATATTTATGAAGTAGCAACGCAAATAATTTATTTTTTGGGGTTAAGAGGTTGGTCACCACAACGTGAGAAGCTGTATTAAAGGGCCCCGGCATTAGGTACGTTAAAATCCACTGTCATATTTTATTTTAAAAATTTTTTTCCACATACTTATATCATTAAATGTCTGTGTGTGTGTGTCGGGGGTCCTTTAAAAAAAATAAAAGAATCCATTTTCTCTCGGGTGGCCGATATTATGATATCCAATGGTCTCAAATTCTTCACCTTATTGGGACTTTAAAAAACATTTATTTGTCTTAAAAATATTTTCAGAAATTCACAAGGCTCTGCCGTATCCACATTCAGTACTGCTTTCTGTCAGAAGAGCTGGTGAGACTCTGGGGGCTCGGCTGTCCGAATCTTTCGTTCATTAAGCTGTGGGCAAAAGGAAATGTTCCACAACGTATGTTTTTTTTTTGGGTTTTTTTTAGATTAATTTTTTTTAAAAATAAAAAATTATTTCGTTAAAATTTAAATAGAGCTGTTTGATTCAGTTTTTATTTAACATAACATAAGTTTGAACTAGTCGCAAGCATTTTGTGTGTTTTCATGATGCCAGCGTTATAAAGACCGTGGTGATGCTTTATTACAAATTTAGCTTCAGCAGGCTCCAGCTATTCGTGTGTACATCTTATAGATTTCATTTTGTTTTTAACTTTTTTTTTAAAAAATACATCAAAACAACCCTGTGACGAAACAAAATATGGCGACTGTGCCAGCATAGATGTGTGCACGATTTATTTTGTGTATGGTGGCTATACAAAAATCTCTGTTTTGTATGACGGCTATTCCAATTCCGGGTTTTGTATGACGGCTATTCCAAATCCTTGTTTTGTATGATGGCTGCACAAAATCCATGTATTGAATGATGACTGTACAAATCGCTGTTTTGTATGATGGTTGTACCAAATCCCTGTTTTGTATGATGGCTTTACCAAATCCTTGTTTTATATGATGGGTACACAAAATCCATGTATTGTATGATGACTGTACAAATCGCTGTTTTGTATGATGGCTTTACCGAATCCTTGTTTGCAGGGCCGCCCTAACAATTGCGGGAACCTATGCGAAACGGATTGCGCGGGGCCCAGTATAGGTAGGGATACGGATAATAAGTGAAAATTACGATTTTGTATTGGAAAATAAATTAGCGCGGGGCCTATGAAAGTGCGGGGCCCACTGCGGCCGCCCTTCCTGTTTGGTATGATGGCTGTAACGAAACCTTGTTTTTTATCCAATTGAATTTATCGTTAATTTCAATGATTATTGTTACCGTATTTTAACAACGATAAAGCACGCGAAACAATCAAGGGTAAATTTGTTGAAAAGTAAGTAAGAAGGTCCTGTCATACCACTTTCACTCTATAAGGTCACTTGATACGGCGAGCGACGTGACAGGCTTTGATTGGCGCACACCCAAACTTGCTGTTTAAACTCTACGTCCTAAAGATTGAACGAACGAGACGCATGCTGCCCATCTTATGCCCTGTTCTGCCCCTGTTCAAATTAAAATGGGAGTCGTGGGACGCCCTAACGCCCGAAGTTGATGTAAGATTGTGTCTTCAAATGTTTTTATTATTATTATATTTTTTTATTAATTCCTTTTTTTTTTTTTTTGGTTTGGTCAGAACACCTGACCATATAAATCTTAGTTGTACATACATCAGATGCTTGGAAGGGATATAATTAAATTATTTTTAGTGATAATTTCCCTTTGAACGCAAACTTAATTTCACTATTGTTCATCGCATTCGAACACAACCATGAAACCAAAAACTAAAACACATAAATCAAACAAAACAAAACAAAAGGCATGCTCACTGCACCCATTCCATAACTATCCCCATGTCAAGCCATGGACTGCACCCAGCAGCATAGTTTATCGGTCAGGGGGGGGGGGAATCAGTCAGGATATTAGAGTTTAAAGAGATGTGACTTGAGTGCAGTTTTGAAGGCTTTGATGGTCAGTATATTGTGGTTGTGTATAGTGGAAGAGAATTCCATTGTTTCAGGGCACAGAATGAGAAAGATCGTTCAGCGTATGTTTTTGTGCGAGTCTTGGGGACAGAAAGAATACGCGCGTCTGCGGATGAGCGACGCTGTCGAAGGGATGAAGAGACAGAGAGGAAAAAAAATTGTTGATAATATACATGTTGGGGATAACCAAACGTTTTGTGCTGTGATAAGCTGTGCTGTGATAAGCTGTGCTGTGATAAGCTCTGCTGTGATAAGATGTGCTGTGATAAGCTGTGCTGTGATAAGCTGTGCTGTGATAAGCTGTGCTGTGATAAGCTGTGCTGTGGTAGCAATAGGAATGGGGAATTCTTCTCCAACATCTAACACTGACCCTAACCTGGTTTTAATTATAAAAGTTTGAGGAAAATCGTCAAAGATGCGCACAGACATATTTTAGATTTAAAAAATAAACCTTTTGCAGGACGGCAATGATTTTGTTAACTTATAACACTTAAATATGTGCCAGGATTTCAGTAATTTTTTTTTTTTTTTTCAAATCTAGAAAACTTTTTCTTGTTTTCCCCACTTTTTTTTACAATCTTCTTTAAATTTGAGCTAGATTGCCAACTTTTTAATTCACATTTACTTTTAGCTGTGTCTTGTTTTAACAGTTAAAATGTAACAATGCTTAATAAATAGCTCTTTTCATGAACGATATTTTGTGGCTGTAGCAAACCAGGTTACTAAATCGTGTCGCCCGCTACCACGTAACGATAAAAGAAATCATAGTGGTGATTCCCGGGCTATTCCCTGCTCTGGATACTACTTCAGTGCAGAACATACTGATTAACTGCAGAAATCTGTAAGTGCTTGTCTCTTGTCCTATTTTCATATGTTCTGTCTGCTGATGAAGGCTTTCTGTCTTATTGTCTGTACTTCAAGATGCCACATACTTTTTTTCAACTATTTCCTGCACACGGCTCGAATGCAAGCCTTAATTTATTATCGTAATTGCTAAGCCGGTTGGATTGACACAAGTCGTAACTACTAAGCTGGTGGGATGAACTAAAGATCCAACTACTGGGCAGATGTAATTGACCAACGTTCTAACTACTGGGCAGATGTAACTGACCAAAGCTCTAATCACTGATCTGGTAGGATTTACCAAATTTAAAAATAAATCAAAATAAAACCATTACTATTTAGCAGCAACTGACACTAATTTATTTTGTTTTACAACAACCAGGTCAGGGACGACTTAATCTCAGTAGGATGTCTACGGTTGCTATCCGATTAACGTTTCAGGCCTTTAACTCAGTGAGACCCACCAGGACCAGTCGGACCATTTTTTTGTTTTGGAGCTCTCGACGCTATAAATTTCGGCGTCCAACTCGCCTCCCCCCTTCCTAGGCCCGATTACAGAAGCAAGGCCAGGGCGAACCATAGCCGGGATCAAAACCGTACCACATGGCGATCCACAAAGGGTTTGAAAGTAGGTTTTGTAAGGCAGAGGCTGTCAAAATGCCTCATTTTGAGCGTAATAGATTTCCAGCTACCCGCCCCACCTCCCTCCAGAAATAACACCACCTATGCAAATTGGCAACATGCGCTTAAAGCAACCCTGGAATTTGAATTGACCACTACAGTTTCTAGGGACGAGCTTAATGAAATGTGGCTGGTGGAGTTAGAGCTCATCCTGGTGGCCATTATGCCTTTGTCGCGAACTTCTGAAATGCACCATACCTATCTCCGAAACGTATTGTCCGAAAGAAACACCATTCCTATTAAACAAAAATCGTTTTTATTTTATATATCTTTCAGACTGCCAGTTACACGTGAGAAGGACAGTGACGATTCCCATTGGAGGCTCTCACAAGACAATCACGGGCCAGATTGACCATTTGTTAGACACACTCCGACACATCTTGTATTTTATAACATTGAAAATACGTATAATCACATTTAAAAATTGGATTTTTACTGAATTGAACCTTATTGAGTTAGGACCACACCATTCTGAAACGGATCAATATGGACACGTCATCTTGTATGTGTGTGTAGGATATATATATATGTGTGTTTGTATATATATTATATATATATATATATATATATGTGTGTTTGTATATATATTATATATATATAGTGGTTTAAAAATATACGTGCTTTTGACATTTTTCATGATTTACTTGGCATTTTATACTTTTGTATTAATTTTTTTATCTAGAAAACGTAAAAAATACCCAACCGTTTACCCTAGTTAAATTCTATAAGTTTCCATTACCGATTCATCAGAGTAGCTTAGACCGCTACTTTAAATTGTTTATATTCATTTATGTTATAAATTTTTTTGAAAAATCTTTGTGGCTCGAGTCTCTTTGTACTCCCCTGCTTAAACCTGTTGACATATCCATCCGTCATGCCTGTAAGAGTGTGTTTTTTTCAACCATTGACATCTTGTCATGGAGCCAACGTTTCTAACTTTAAGTAAACTTTAAAAGTCGTGACATAACATTGTAATGTACAACTGTCGCATTTACATAACACCATCGGGGTTGGCTGTTGGAAACTGTATATATGAAGATGAAATTTTTTGACCAATAAATATGTGTTATCTTTAATATCCACTGTTACCAGTTTTTTTTTTTAAATAAAAAAAAATAATTTTAATATATAAGATATGTAAATGTGTGTGTGTGTGTGTGTGTGTGTGGGTGTGAGAGTATGTTGCATTATTTAGTAATTTATTTGGTTATTATGTTTACTGCTGGCGACTGCAAAACATGTGTTCTACTTTCTTAACACAGCGTTTGTAAACTCTGAAAGTGAATTTTTTTTTAAAGTTTCATGTTAGATTTTAAAAAAAAAAAAAAAAAAGCTGTGATATAATTACATTTAAGTCACATTCTGTAAAACAACAGGGGAAGACGCGAGTGGAAAGTGTAAAAGAAAATTGAACAAAAAATAAAAAAATAAAAATAAAATTTGAACAACAACTAAGTGAATCTCAAACGAAAGACTGCTGAAGCTCTTCCGAAAACGCTAACGTTCAGGAGCAGCGACCCTTTAATAATGCGGAAAAAAAATCTCAAACTGAATGGATTCAATCATAAACAATTGATAGGAATAAGATATTGAAAACGTAACAAATTCATGACAGAGCCGGAGAGCTTTTTGGACCTTATCAGGTGAATGTGTCCTTGGTCGTCTTGGACTTGAAAGATTTGCGGCTTCCGAGCGCTCGATTCGCTATTACTATTGCGTCAAATTATATCTTTGCTTGCTCGTAGATGACGTACACTTTATTTCAGTCTGGCTGGTTTAAAAAAAAATAATGTTTGCCGTTTTTAAACTGGATGCCAGTAAGCTATGCAGGGCTAATTACAAGAGAACAAAAATTATTTTTTTAAAAAAGAAAAAAGTATTCTTTCAATCTGAATATTTCCTTTCCTTTATAAACATGGAATAGGCCCACCATTCGATTTTCACATTGCCAAACTGCGGCATTAAACATTGATACTCATTGATTTCAAAGTTGAACCCCCTCAGTTGCTCTTGTCTTCAATAAAATACCATTATTTTACTAGTATTGTTGAGTGTCTCTCATTCCGTGTCCATTTTTATTTTGATGCTCATACTTCTCAAAATTGTGAATATTTAGTTCCATAGGATTTCTGCTATACCATCGGGGCTATCCATACTGTTAGCCAATTATCATTGAAACTCCCATTAGATATTTTAAACAGATGAAAAATTCGCGGAATAAAGTATCTTTAACATTAAGCTACATACAAGAATAGGTGAACAAAAAAGGCATTTAAAAAAAAAAACAACTAATATATGAGAAGTGTTGGGTTTTTTAATTTTTTTTTTTTTTTTAGTTACAACCATTGAAATGTTTAAAAATTGGTGTACATCTGTTGACGGCTCGGATGTATGTGACAATAACATCACTAAAAATCAATGTAGGATAACTTCACAGTTAATTGTTTCATTTATAAAAAAAGTTTTCATAACAATTGGAATGAATGGGAGCTTTTAACGTTGCTTTACTGATAGCTTCTCTACGTCAATGAGACAGCTCTCTTTAGGTCTAGAGACATCTCTCCCTAGGTCCAGGTGAGTCCGCTAGTCCTAGCAATTTGAATGTTCATCCACAGTCTAAAAGTAACGTTATTTTTGTATTTAACAAAGTCTGGTGGATTTTTGACTTAAAGTTTCCAGAAAAAATAATTGTATTGAAAGTACTGTTAAATCAGTGAATATTTCTGTGCATCGGTATAAAGAGCTCCACGCCAAGAAACTGTGCAGACGTGTCAATGAACACTCTATGAAGCCAACGAAATTCTGTGAAGAAGTGTCGATGAGCACTCTATGAAGTCAAAGACATTCTGTGAAGGAGTGTAGATGAGCACTCTATGAATCCAAAGGATTCGATCTGAATGTATACTGAACTTAAAATTGATTTTTTTAATCAATTTTTAAAAAGTAATTTGTGAACAGACTTTGCGTAATGTATTTTAAGCACCCCTAATCTTTAGATTTTCGATACAAAAATAGAATTATTTACTTTTTTTTTACACCAAGTACAGCTTGGGTACCGCGCTATGATAGGTCACTTTAATAATAATAATTTACCACTTGCGTATAAGATTGGATTTATACAAAAAAACGTTGTTTTTAAGATTACTTAATTCTGTTCGCGTTTTCTTTGGGAATTTCCCGAATAGCGTTGCCTTGAAACACAATTTTGCACTATAACTTTTACAATCTTGTCACCACGGCGATTTCAAAAGACTTCTTCTCCTTTTTACAGTCTTTTATACAACCAAAAGTCGGAAGCGTTTGTATTTAAAAGCAATTTGTCAAAATTATCTTTCCAGGTTCGTATTCACTCTAGGCTGAACAAAAGCATCGTTTGAAGATATAAAGTTTTAAAAAAAATATAAGACAGATCACGAACAGTTTGCAAAAACCGATTTGCGTCATCTCCCTGTTTGTAGGATAGAAAATTCTTCTCCTGTTTGGTTTTTAAATTTTACCTCCACCCGCTCTCTTTCCGTTCTTCTGAGCATTATCTTTTCGTAATTGACTTGTGTCCGTTCTTTGTCCGCTATTCTCTTTCATTTTTACGAAGGATACACAGATAATATATAGCTTTTTATGTATGTGTTTTGCTATACTGATATTAATCCTTTCTGAAACACACAGTCTTATTCACATATTTATTGTCTGAAACAAAATCTTATTAAATAGTTATTGTCTGAAACACACAATCTTATTTAAATATTGATGGTCTGAAACACACATTATTTTTCTAATATTAATGGTCTGAAACACAATCTTATTCAAATATTTATTGTCTTAAACACACAATCTTATTATTATTAAATATTTGTTTCCGAAACACAATCTTATTCAAATATTTATTGTCTGAAACACAATCTTATTCCATTATTTAGTGTCTGAAACACATTTTTTCCCCAATATTTATTGTCTGAACCGAAATCTTTTCTAATATTTAGTGTCTGAGACATAATCTTATTCCAATATTTATTGTCCTTTGCAGGTGCCCGAAAATGCCTCCCAAAAAAATTAAACTAAGTGACCACCGAAGCGGACTGCACCCATCGCAACCCCCTTCCTGTGCCACTGACCAAAAGGAGGATCGCAGACAACAACCTCCTTCGTGGAGCCACCTCCCCGCCAATGCTTTAAGGAGCATCTACCATGGCTTGGCCGATAAGGACAGGGCGAAAATGGCTAGGGTAATGATTTTTTTTTTTGGAACATATCAAAGTGGGCAGTAGGTCTATTTATTTATTGGTCGTGTGGAGGATGTGAGTTACCGTGTGATAGATGCGAGAAAAGAAATGTCGGGCACAATCACTGGTAGCGTCGATAGATGCATGGGCATTTGGCTAGATGGATGGACTGGTTTGATGAGTAAAAGTGTGGGTGGATATTAGATGAATGCATGACTGGAATGAAGGATGAGTGGATGGACTTGCCGTAGGATGAGTGGATGCATCACAGGCTGGTTGTATAATATAATCGATGGATGAAAGGGTGGAATGATGAGAGAATGTATGGATTAATTCGTGTTTTTTTTAAATTTCAATGGGTATATCAATGGATTTTAAATGTGTTGTAGATGAGCAATGCATCTACAAACAGTATATTATCAATGATGCAACTCATTGAACTGTCATTTTAGTGTTTATGATTTTCAAACCACCATTGACGTCAAAGTACGTCCCAAACAAAGTACACAAACATTTTTTTAAAATTAGAAATTGTGTTTGGGTGAGTGTATTAGTACAATGTAGGCATATACTGGGGAGGTGTGGGTGAAAAATCTAAAATTTTTGTTTAGCTTCGTATGGGAATTGTTTTATCTACACCATATTGGGTATTGTAAATGAGGTAGAAAACAGGTTTTAAAAAAAAAAATTTCCATTGGTTGCCTTTGTAACCCATAAAAACCTCCGCAATTTCAATTTTGTTAGTGTTTTTCTAAACACTAAGGCTTTTACAAATATTAAGTTATTGCTATCAGATTTTAAACATAGATTATTTAACCTATAATAAATCTTTGTATAACAGGACTTTTTGATGTAATAACTAGTTATAAATCAAAAGGGTCACAAATTGTGCCCCCATTTTTTTTCAAAAAATTGGGGTGTGGGTGAATTATTTTTGAAATATTTCCTTTTCTAAGATAGTTATCTTAATTCTAGGTTATTCAAATGTTTAATATTGGTCTATAAACATACTGTGAAAATTTGGTGAGGTTTGGATAATAAATAAAAAAGTTATAGGAATATTGGTGACCAAAAATATTGAAAACGAGAAAACTGAAATAACGAAGAAAAACGACAAAAACAATGAAAATATCAATGAAAAATAGAATATTTATATTCAGATTGGACTGAAAACTTTTTATTAGCCTATTGTGGACATTTATTATCCTTTTCCAGGTTGTTTTGTCTTTTTTTCCTGACCACTCAACTTTTCCCTGCGATTGATGTATTATTATCTATTATTCTGTTTTTGTCAAAAAAATAATAATTTGCTCATTTTGAAGAATTTCAGCTTTATAAAAGTCTTCAAAACCATAACTTTAAGTTATGTGAAAATGCAATTTCCAAATAGTTATTTGGCATTGTCAATGTATCCTGAAAATGAACCTCTCGGTCTTGTAGAAAAATTCTAAGTTCTGTAAGTTCAAACGACGGAATGAATATTGACATTCGAAAAAATTTCTGAATTCTACACAACTTTTGAATCACTTGAGTTGCAACAGGTATTTTCACAACAGCTTATTAACAGTTTTTTTATGTGAGACAGAAAACTCATGAGTGATCACTCCATTGAAAAAAACTTATTAGTTACTGTGTCAAATTTTAACACTAATCATGTTGCAAATCACATTGCATAGAGATACAATGTTGAAACAAGGTTATTATTGATGTGTTCCTTTCAACTGCAGTCTTATTCTTTTTGTCCTTGAATAACATATAATGAGCCTTGTGAATTAATCTGTGTTAGTCTTCTCTTGCATCCTCTGCCTGAGTTTACTATTATTTCGATGTATCGAAAGTATGTTGCGACGAGGAATCTGTAACAAATGGAACACATACTTAGGGCACTCTTTCTTTTTTCATGTAGAAATTGTCATTTGGGCTAAATGGGCCAAGGCACAACAGATCAGTGTAGTTTATCAACAGCAAATATAATGCATGTTGTATTCCATTGAGATCCTCAAACTCATTGCGCGTCTCCTCAATCATTCCTGAAAACAATAAACTTGTAGTTAGATATTTTTTTATTAAAAGCTTCTCAACAATAAAATATAAGGCTAAAGACATTAGTGAATGATAGGTCGTACTTGTTGACAAGTATTTCAAGCAAATTTTGTTAGAATGTTAGGGCTTCAGAATAAAATAAAACAAAATGTCATGTGTGTGACGCGATAAGAAAAATAAGAAATGTAAAATATTACTATTATATTATATCAATAGTCAATAGCTATACTATAAATATAGTACAATGTAGTTCAGATATCACATTTACTAAATTAATAAATTGTTTATTAGTCTACTGTAACTATCACTAAGCTAACAGTAACAGTGTTTACTAAAAATAATAAAAGTATAAGCCTTGTTCAAACATTGTAAAATAGTGAGTATACACTTAGCCTTAGGACTAATTGAAAGCGTATATTAAAATTGAATCTAAGTGACAAAACGACTTACCATTATTATTGAATTTATTGGGATGGCATTTTCTATCTTCTTCCTGCTAGTGAAGTAGCGTAGAGGTGCTTGAAGTGACTACGATCCGAGTAGGACTAGTACTAGGACTCTTTAGCTTAGTTTAGTAGCTTAGTGTACTCAGTCTTAGTCTTCTCCGAAATAGAAGAAGTATAATTAATGGTGTTTTTCATGGCAATTAATCACAGCCAAATCATTTTGTTTGGTTATTTACTTATTTAGTGTTTTTTTTTACCTCCTCAAATGTTTTTATTTGCGACAAATGACCATCGACATTGCTAGGCCTCACGAAATTAGCAACGATTTGTTTATACCGGAAGTATTTATTACAAACTGAGTTCCTACACAGGGACCAATCAAAATGGTTATTTTAATCAAAGGTCAGGGCTAGATCACGTAATACACGAAGAATGTCAGGAAAATACCCAATTTTGCGAGATTTTATCGCCGATTGAATGCTTCGGTTGCTTTCGTAATTTTCTTTGTGACGAAACGTTGAGTTTATCTAAAACCGGAAATCACCAACTTTCCAACCATACCAAATACGTTGGGATTGGGCGGTTCGAAATAATCATAACAAAGCGGTAAAAACACTAAACAATCGGACAATTTTGACATTTTTCTGATTGATAGGGTCAGGAAAATTGTAATTTATTATATTTTACAACTTACTTTTGTAAAAACGAATATAAAATTTCAATAAAGAAATGGTTAATAAAACCAAATAAACAATAATATTTTTTTTTTCAAAATTTGACATTTTTGTCCATTTCTCACCCGCACCTCCCCTTCAGAACTATAACGAATTAATTTCCAAAAAATAGATATAAATTATAATCTCCTTATATATTCTCTTTTAAGTTCAATTGCTTTATTATTCTGTCATTATAAATACATACATACATATATATATATATATGAGAAATCACTGAACTTTAACCTCACAAAATATTTCCCTGAGATGTCATTACTTCTGGTAAGAGGATCCCGCAGAACCCTAATAGATAATTGACGCAACTGAGCATCACTCTTACGTGGCTACGTCCTTAAATTCAGCCATTATTTTATTTTTTTCCTACTTAAGGTTTGCAAGTCCTGGAGCCAAGGCTTTCATGACCCTGAGCTGTGGAGATCAAGGGCGGTTGAGTTTGGCCCGAAGCCTCAGATCGCATTCGGATTTGAGGACTTAGTGAATGATAAAACAACACTAAAATTTATTAAGGGTACAGTGAAATTAGATACTGGGTACAACTAGCGTAAGGTAAACTGGCATTCTGTTCGTACTAGTTATACTAGATTAGCACACTAGACCAACAAATCGAAATACTAGTACAAATTGCCTCCTGGTACAACAGGCACACTAGTACAGCTAAGGCACTAGTACGAATGGCATATTAAAACAACTAGCATTATGTACATACAGACATTTAAACTAGACAGTATTAAGGCGCCTTTTATTACGTCAAGACGTGAAAGCCACTTAATATTTACGTTCCCCTTTATTTTTCCTTCATTCCCCCATATCTTACGCTAAACCATTTCTCCTTAAATCCCCGACGTAACGGTCGAAAACTTGTGAAATAGACATCCTTTAATATATTCAAATCAGGCCAGAAAGCGATTAAATTCGCCCAACAGTTCCCGACATGTCTGGAGGAGGTATACGTCCTGTTTCAGAAAATACCCCCGCTTCGTTCCGACGGAATCATCAATGACTTCATGACGTTTTCGACCACATTCGACCACGCCAATCTCAGAAAACTGTGTATTGCTAATGCCAAGCTTTACGTCTTCGAAGGGCAGAGTCGCAAAAATTTAATAGACTCGTTGTTTCGGCTGATACAGAATCAGCGCAGTCTACAGGTAAGCAATGGTACAGACTCTGTGCTGAGACTGATAAAGAATCAGAGCAGTCTACAGGTAAATAATGATCTAAGACACACACACACACTCAACACACAAACACAAAAACACAAACACAAACACACACACACACAGAAACAGACAGACAGACAGACACAAAGGCACACAGACACACAGACAGACACCCACACACAAAGACACATACAAAAATACACACATACAAACAAACAAAAAGATGACAGAAATCTAAGCTCCATGGAAGCTATTTAGAAATTTCATTTTTTAAACAATTTAGAATATATAAATGTATTTATATATGTATATGTAAATGTATGTATATATATTTTTATTTTTTATTATTTTTTTTAATTTTTTTAAATTTTTTTTTCTTCTGGTGAGTCCTGCTTCCCCCCTCACAACCGACTCTCCCCAAAATCACATGTTTTTTTGTTGTATTCTTCTGATTGGAAAGAAAGAATACAACAGTCCCGCAGCTAACTTTCATGCGTAAAGTCTGAACTCTCGTTATGTTGATTTTCATTTTTTTACTTAAGGCGGGAGGCGAATATTATATTAATCAATAAAGAATCCAGGGTATTGCGTAGGACTGTCTGTAGGACCAGGGCCGGCCTTAGGCCACAGCAACCTATGCGGCCGCAGTGGACCCCGCACTTTATTTTCTATTACAAAATCTTAATTTTCACTTATCATCTTTATCCCTACGCAGACTGGGCCCCGCGCAATCCGTTTCGCATAGAGCCCCGCAATTGTTAGATTTGGCCCTGTGTAGGACTTTCTGTAAGATTATTGTTTAAAGGCCAGCAGGTAGGGTATACGACTGTCTATAAGCCTATTGTTTAAGGACCGAAAGTAGGGTATAGGAATGCTTGTAGGCAGGGCCGGATAAAGCCATTTTAGTGCCCAAGGCACAAACGCACATGGGTGCCCCTTCTGCCCGGGGCCCCTGATCTTTCACTGACCGTGACCGCTGGTATGTTCAATATTATGCAAATAAAACAGTTGTTAACAAATATGTTTGTAGTTTGTACTACTATCACTTATATAAAACCTACAATAAAGTATTTCTGTATTAAAATTAATAGTTAATACATTTTGAAATAATAATAAACAAACATACTTTATTTTTTATTAGATGCAAAAAATCAAACAGATATTGTCATTTACATTTTAAAGCTTTTTTTTCCTAGATTTACATCTAGCGAAGTTTTTGAGTATATCGTCAAAGTTAATTTTGCGCAACACATCTGCCTCGATCATAAGCAGAGATAAGGAATCGAGCCTTTCTTGTTTCATTGTTGATCTATTTGGATTTTGTGTACGTTTCAACTGAGAAAACTCAGTTGAACAGTTAGTAACCATTAATGTTAAAATTATGCGCAAGACGATTTCAGCACTTGGAAAGGCACACTCGATGTTGTCTCTAACTATTACTTTGTATAATTCTCCATGATCGAACGTGTTGTTTTCCGATTTTGATGCAGTAAACTTGTGGCGAATATATGAATGAAACTGTTGTAGTTCAGTATATTGTTCAGATCTTTAGGATAAGCATTTATTAGTTCTTCGCACAACACTGAGGTGTTTGTGATAGTGATACATCGACCAAACAAGAAAATCGAAATGCTACATCATTATATACTTGTCCTCGTCTACTCATTTCTGTCTCAAGTTTGTCAACAATGGCGTAGAATGTAGATATAAGAAATTTGTCTATGACATTCAGAGATACCTGAGGGGCATCACCATCAATGACCGCTGACGTTAGTTTACGATTACGGGTCAAAGTTGACTTATAATCTTCACCTGGTTTTATTATTTTTGCAGCTTCTTCAAATCTTTCAAATTCATTCCTAGATTTATGCAAGTGATCTGCTAGTGAAGAATACAAATCAGCACACGTCTTCAAGTTCACATGCTCATGTTGTAGAGCTTGACTAACCCTGTGAAAATGCTGTAATACCTCTTCCCAAAAAAGCAATCATGAAAGCAAATTCTAATTCTTGCATCTTCTTTGCAATGTTTTCTGCTTGTCTTCTGGTGTCTCCTTTCTGTGACTGATCTTCTTGTATACATTCTAATGCTTTTAAAATCTGAGGATGAGACTTCAGGATAACTACAGTTGCAACAGTATGAGCTTCCCATCTGGTATCGGAATTTTTTATTATAATGTATTTCTTCACTTTCATAGCAGTTGTTCAATTTTCAATTGTTTCTGGACTTAAATTTGTTCAAAAAAAAAATTACTTGAGGACTTGTGGTGCCCCCAAACGCTTGGTGCCCAAGGCACGTGCCGTGTTTGCCTAATGGTTAATCCGGCCCTGTCTGTGGGCCTATCGTTTAAAGGTCGGCAAATATTTAAAAAATGAGAAATTACCTTTTTTATTTTTGTAACGATTGGGCCCACCGGACCAGGTGTAAAAAGAAAACTGCTTTCTTCGAAACCAGAGCAGGCTATGTTATTGTTACAAGTAAGGGATTAAGATTTCAAAATCAAATTCATGTCTGCAAATTCTATCTCGATTTAAAAAAAATAAAAAAATTACAAGTGTGATTTTATAAACTTCACAAATTATTTAAACCTCGATAAATTATTTATTTTTCAAAATAAAAATGTCGGTTATTTTCGTCCTGGTCTTTTCATCGTTAATCACCCTTGATTGCATCATTTATTTTTAGACTTTTCGCGTTGAATCGCTATATTTTGACCGCGAAAATGGAGTGAAATTTCTTAGGCGCTTGGCTGATTGCTCAGGAGCTTCTATTCAAACACTTTATCTGAAAGGCTTCTTCATGAAGACAATATCTATTAACCGGGAGCGACGAGTGATCAGGGAGATGGAGGTGATTTGTCCCGTCACCTTTAAGTATCAACATTCACCTTTAAAGTTGCTGTTGTTGTTGCTGTTGTTGCTGTTGTTGTTGCTGTTGTTGTTGTTGTTGATGTTGTTGTTGATGTTGTTGTTGATGTTGTTGTTGATGTTGTTGTCAATGTTGTTGTCGATGTTGTTGTTGCTTTTATTGTTGCTGTTGTTGTTGTTGCAGTTGCTGTTGCTGCTGTTTATCATGTACAAATTACACGAAGACGCGAATTGCATTTTTATAACGAAATGAAAAAAAATATCTGACCACGCCCCACCCCACTTCCAACCCACCCCACCAACCCACCCCACCCCAACATCCCACCCCATCTCTAATACTAAAATGTATTATTCATTTTGGAAAGTTTTTAAAAAAATAAAGAATCCAATGTCTCTTTTTTTTTTCTCTCTCTCTCCATCTCCCTCTCTTTCTCTCTCTCTCATTCTCTCTCTCTCACTCTCTCTCTCTCACTCTCTTTCTCCCTGTGTCTGTTAAAATTGTATCAATGTGATTTACTTATCAAAAGCATCCCTTACCCAGTTTGAATATAATTTCCTGGTACATCTTTTCTTTAATTGTAGCAGTGACAATTTGCCAATATGTTTGAGATCGTTATTTTTGTTAAATTGTTGAACCTCTTCAGACCAGGAAATTTTCCATTGTTTTTGTTTTGATTCTTTCTATAACAATTTTCAGAAATTCACACGCCTCTCTCATATTCACATGGATTACTCCATGGTATCAGAACAACTGATCCAGCTATGGGCCCAGGGCTGTCCGACACTTTCACACCTCACGCTTGGGGCTAAAAAGTTCGTGGCCCGTGGTATGTTTGTAAAATTGTCTGTTTATATTATTTCTTCTTCTTTTATTTATTTTTTTTATTCAAACCGCGTATGTGTGAGTCGTTTAATTTTTTTTTGTTCTAATAAATCTACAATTCTTGTATAGCTTTATTGACCGTGTTTCAATTGTTTTGTGTTTTAATAATGCCTATGTCATATGGATGGAGATGTTGCTTTATTATATATATTTAATGTTATATGTAATTGTTAAGAGTCTTTGCTACCATGTAAGTATTTAATGACCTTAACAATCTCATTTTGATTGTTATTCTGTGCAGGCGCCCTGTTACATTAAATGTTCTTGTTGCTTCTGCATCGGCCCGGTCACAATGTAGTTGTTTGACTGCTAAGTAATAGCCACGTTCCATATTAAAACGAAGTTGCTATATTTCAACACGTTTTTGTGACCTATAGTTTCTCAACAAAACACGCGCACAAAAAAAAACGATCGAAAGGTAAACGTGTTCAGTGGACACGTGTCTAACGCGGTTCATCTTTTCACTGTCACCCTATCAGAGAATGTCATCAGCAGTGAGACGTGGCAGGCTTTGCTGAGCACACACCCACATCTGCTGTTTGAACTCCACTTCAAAAAGATCGAATGCACGAGGCAGATGCTGCCCTTGTTGGCACCGTGTCTGCCCATGTTCAAATTAGACTGGGAGTCAAGTGATGTCCATACACCGGAACTTGATGTAAGGTTCAAGTCTTCCCCTGTTCTGTTCTTTTTGGGTTTTTTTGGCAGGCTTTGGTTATCTTACCATTTAAATACCTGCTGTACCAG
This sequence comes from Omphiscola glabra, assembly GCA_964017045.1. NCBI lineage: Eukaryota > Metazoa > Mollusca > Gastropoda > Lymnaeidae > Omphiscola > Omphiscola glabra. The sequence continues at coordinate 13,099,045 of OZ024806.1, read as the reverse complement.
TCGTAAGCGTGCAAGGGGAAACAATTCAATAAAAGAATTTCAGTAATGTGTTCCCTTTTAATCACAACTGAATTTCAGTGTGTAATAACGTATTTAAAAATTTGTTATTTTGGAAGTCTTATATTTTTTTCACTCGCATCGCCCTGATAAGATAATTGAAATATTCGGAAATTATAATTGTTCCGTGAATGTGATGCAGTTTCGTTCCATGAAAAAGTTATGAACAGCTCCTTATCCACGCTGGCTGGTGTAATGTTATGTAAAAAATTGATAACATTTAGAATGTGTGTCAAAGAGATATGTTATAAATATATATTTAAAAAAAGTGAATTTCAGAAGCAGAAAGATTTCAGTAAATATTCTTTAATTCTAGAAACGTTTTTCATCGTCGCATTTTTTCCACCAATAAAATTCAAAATCAATGACGATCTATTTAAAGAATCTCTTTACTAGTTTTATGAAAATGCACCTTAAGTATTTTTTACAACCTTCTTTAATTTCGGGGAAAAGAGCTTTTTTTTTTTTTTTTACTTGACCCCCCGGGCGTAGCCAGAATGTTTGGCTCCCTGGGTCAAGATACATTTTAAAGCGCCTCATTTTCTTTTTTCAACTCTCAGACCAAATTTTTCATTAATAAAATAATATTCAGGCTTATTCATAACTACTCTGGCGCCCGGGGACATATGTCGAGTTATTCGAATATTTTAATATATATATATATATATAGAGAGAGAGAGAGAGAGAATAAAATAAAAGTAAAAATCAACATTTTATTTTGTGTTTGTTTTCCAGGTGATTAGTCTACTCCATCGTGTGGCCAGCTACCGTGCAACGATAAAGTATATTTTCTTGATGTTCCTAGGGGAATTCCCAAACGTTGATACAATTTCAGCTCAAAAGATTTTGTCAAACTGCAAAAGACTGTGAGTTCTTGCTTTTATTGCATGTGTATGCTGCATTGGAGATTATTGATTATCAACGTGAGCGGTACGCCTCTAATCCCTCGCGCGTGTGCAGGCTCTCTTCCTCACGCGAGTATGCTCACATCATGAGACAAATTGGAGTTTTAAAGGGAGAATCAACTCGACAGTGATCTCCATTTAGCAGCGCGAGGGCATGGTCACGCGTGAGGTAAGCATCGACGGGAGTTCACCGAGCTCTCCTCCCTGCACCCTTTCCCCACTTTCGCTCGTGAGCATTCGGTACCTTGATTTCCCCCACACACCGCCACGTATCAAAGAGGGCGTATCGAACCTTGCTTACCTGATATTTGTTACTTTAAAGGGATACTCTTGATATGACAAAAACATGTTATATATTTAGATTTGTACTGATTCAAGGGGCAAAACTAATCTGGTGCTTAAAGCATAATAATCCACCCCCACCCCCCCCCCCCGGGGCGTGCCACAATCGGAATGCAACCAGATTATGTAGGGAGGTGGTGACTGAGTCTGGCCCTGGTCAACATTATGTCTATTTTGAAGCTGTAATTTGCGCTGCCAACCCCCACGTTTGAAACGTCCAAACTCCAACCCCACTTGCCCCTGGATCATACCGTAAGAAAGGAACACTAATCCTATAAAATATATCCATTTTTCTATTTTTTCTTTCAGGCGGCCTTTCAGTTGCGAACATATCAGAATAATGCATTGGATATTTGTGTCACATGAAGGCACAGAAGTAGATTTTGACAATTGGAACTTCTGAGGCCAGATTCCACACATTTGGTCTTTTTCAAACATAGACAATACATTCGTGATCTTGTGGTGGGTGTGGGTTCTATGCATACAGTGGATTAAATAATTGTCCTTTTTTGGTGCATTCTTTCATTTAGGACATTGACTTGTTTCTTTTTTTTTTTAAAGTTTAATTGCTCTACCGTGAAAGGAAAACTATTAAGCATGTTCGACTTTTACAATATTTAAAATGTTCAATGCTATAAGTTCCATCTACCGATTCACCAAAATAGCTTTGCTCAAAATTTAAATGCTTTTGTATTATATATTGATTTTAATTACACATATTGATAACATTTTTGTGGGTCCTACGCAATCAATCCTTCATGCTCTATTTAAAAAAAAAAGCCGCAGACATAGTAATTATGCATGTAGCACTGCTATTTTTCCATTAATATATAATGGTAAGGCTACTGTTTAAAATGTAAGTACAACTTAAAAGTCCCGACACAACAGTGTAGTTTATAATTGTTTAATTTATATAACGCCAGCACAATAGTCTGTTGAAAAGTAAGTTTGTTCATCCAAATGACATGTATTGACCAATAAAATATGTTTTAAAATCTTAAAATGTGTCTTTCTAATGAGCTCTTAAATTAAAATTCTTTCGTATCTTTGTGTTCTTCGGTAATTACATTTTTTGTTGTTACCCACGTACAACTGGTGGGTCTTTTGGGAAAAATGACTTATTTAGTAATTTACTTGTAACATATATTTCTGTTTACTTCAAGCGACTGTAAATTACGCATGCGCCATTCTGTTTCTCGATCGTGAGTGCTCAACAACCGTTGCGATTAGTTTTCAGTTTTAAGTTAGATATTTTTTTTAAATGACTGTATTACAAATAAATTATAGCTGTATCATAAAACAACTTAAAAGAAAGCGGGAAGGCGCAAGTTAAAGGTACAATAAAAGCTTGAAAAAAATAACACAAACCCCAAAAACGCATCCAGTACACAACAGACGGAGGAGACGTTTATGACTGGCTATCATGAGCTGAGACATTTAAATAGCTAAAAATCAATAATTAATTAAAACGGAAGTAATTTCGTCATAAAGACTCTTTCTGTGTAGACTTAGCATCAGTTTACGCGATCAAATTTCGAGGCAAAGTGTTGTATGAACGCATTATTTTGTGCGTGGTTTCTTTTTGGGGGAATTTGATCAAATAGTAATTTGAAAGTTGTGACAAGGCTTCATACAAGAATGGCATCAAATGCTAGAAATGAAAATTTGATCGTGTGAACCGACACTAAGGATTAGATTTGGGACAGAAGTCTTAAAAAATATAGATTTGTTTCCCGTTGTAGGTACAGCCCGGAAGCAAACCTTTCGTCGACCCTTCAACGGGTTCAAAATATTACAATGGCATCAATATTAAACGTAGTTATTCCAATCATTCCGATCATCTTTAAGGCACAACACATTTTCTTGGAAAAACCCTTGCCATTCTACTCACCGAACCTCACGCGAACAAGATTATCTTACACCCTCTCTCTCTTTGCGTTCAAAAAGAACAGAAACGTATGCGATCTCTTTGTTCGCAGCGATTTGCTGGATACCCCGTCCAACTTTGGGATTAAGCAATGGTGATGCAAGACTTGCCGATTCCTTATCCAGAATCAAACAAAGTCCCTTCCCTAAGTGTTGTTTTCAGACAAGAGACGTTTTCCTTTGCACAAGTTGTATGAACGCCATTATTTGTCCCCCCGCTGCCGTAAGGGTTATCTGGACAAGATAGGTCGTCGGACTTCCGACGGATGTACTTAACACTGCCGTAAAGGGTTACTTGGACAAGAACCGTCGTCGGACTTCGGACGGATGTACTTAACACTGCCGCAAAGGGTTACCTGGACAAAAACAGTCGTCGGACTTCGGACGGATGTAATTAACACCTTCAAAAAAAAAAATGATCGGGAAACTAAATCATATCTCGACTCACTTCAATAAAGGTCTCCGGGGATTTTTTGTTTTTATCGCCATAGATTCCGTTACCAACTCGCCCGCCGTGGTTATCTTAGAGAAGAGACTGATCACCACCAATGGGACACTGACATCACATGACATGAATGTCGTTTTTTTTTCCTGTCACTTGTTAAATCTTTCCTCGACCCCCCCCCCCCCCCACCCCCACTTTTCTGCTTTCTAAAACCAATCGCCGTGTTCTTCCTTTTTCTTCCGTTCTTTGCACTTTGCCGCTTGATCTCTAAGTATTTACCATATTCGTTCTTGCTATTCTCTGGGGAAACAACGCTGCTGTAATTTTTTAAACAGATTTTTATATTAACTTTATTTTATAACTATATTTGTTGTTACCTTTTGCTTGTTCTTATTGGAAGTGGGAGGCTTCCGGTCGACAAGTTTAACGTTCTGTTGAGTCATTGTTCAGGTTTTCAACTAAATTCTTAAACAGATGTTCTTTTACCTATCCTGGTTGCAGATATGAGGACATATTTAGTGTGTGTTTACTTTAGTTAATCGGTATTATATATATATATATATATATATATATATATATATATATATATATATATATATATATGCGTGTGTGTTTGTGTATTGCTGAAAGGTTTATTTTGAATTTAATTTTATTTAGATATTAAACTATTTTGTTAAATAGAATGATTAACTCATGTCTGCTCATGCCATAAATGAAGGCCAATGTCCAATCAATGATACAATATTCAATTGCACAGCTCTAGTCACGTCACTGGTCAATTCAAAGTAACTTTTGCAGATCAGGGCTTGGTTATCATAGTCATGATCATAGGGGCATGATTGGGGCGATCATAGTGGCGATGATAGGGGCGATAATAGTTGGCAATCATAGAGGCGATAATAGTTGGCAATCATGGTGGCGATCATAGTGGCGATAATAGTTGGCAATCATAGTGGCGATAATAGTTGGCAATCATAGTGGCGATAATAGTTGGCAATCATGGTGGCGATCATAGTGGCGATAATAGTTGGCAATCATAGTGGCGATAATAGAGTGCAATCATGGTGGCTATCATAGTCACGATAATAGTTGGAAATCATAGAGGCGATAATAGTTGGCAATCATAGGGACGATCATAGTGGCGATCATAGTGGCGATCATAGTGGCGATCATAGTGGCGATGACAGTGGCGATCAGAGGTTATTTCACGATCCAGGTGCAACGCTCATATATTACAGTGGCAGAGAAGCGACAGCTCATACCTTTTTTTTTTTTTTGACCCAGCTATAGCTGTAATAATCATTCAACTTTTACCCTAACCTCAAGGTAACCCAAATAGTAACTATATCAGTTTCGTTGGAATCAGTTATGATATATCATGAACCAGCAAATACACCCCGGCTTTTATAGGGTTTTCATTAAGAAAATAATCTAAAATCTAAAAGTACGATTATAATGTCGTAGAACGCTTTTACATCGCAGATTTATTTCACAAACAATTTAAGAAAAAAAAAAAAAAAAAAAAAAAAATGATACGCACCAAAACGCACTTGTGATATTTTTTAAAGAATCTCCATTTAGCGCAATTTTCTTGAATGTTATTTTGTAAAATCAATTGCATCAATTTCCGCCATGTTACGCTAGAAAAATAGAAAAACTTTTTTTTTTTTTTTTTTTTTTTGGGGGGGGGAGGGGCTGATAATTTTACAATGTTTTTTCATCAGCAACCCGTCTTTGTGCCTAGCTTAAGCTCGATAGGTTGACGGGAAGTGGGTTAAAGCTAGAAAGGAGCTCGCGAACAAAAGCGAAACGGATATGAAGGATTTAAAAAAATATCTGAAATACAACATGGCTGATTAAATAAATACGTATATAAATTGGTCATTTATATACGTGTAGGATTGTTGCACTGGTCCTTAACAAACCAGGTCCACATGTTGTTGCCAGGATACCACTGGACGCCAGTGTCTTGATTCATCTTCCGGCACAATTTACACGGCCAGCTTTCAACGTACGCGTACTCGTACTCACTCTTTGTTCTCAGCATGTTCAGGTATCGATCCTTGTCCTGAGCCAAATCCTTTAAATATACGCCCAGGGCTTCGGGCGAATCGAAGTCTGATGCTTCTATGAACGAATCGGGCGGGCAGTACCGTTTGTAATTGGCTCCTCCGCGTACAACGGGTATGACGTCAGCATTCGTGAAAAGCTTAAAAAATTTCTCTGTGACGTAATCGACGCAGAAGGAATTTTCGAACGCCAGGTAGTAGAAGTATTTCCTGCTGAGTAAAGGGAAACAACGACTGTGGTCGTCCCGTCGTTTGTTAAAACCATCGGCACAGGAGTGGTTCCCACATTTACCGAAGATGTGCAAGGAGACAATCTTCTGCAAGCGTTTGACGTACGTCATTCTCAAACTTTCAGTGTTGCAATGGCTGACGAACCACGCGGCCAGCACGTGCTTAGAAGAATAGATGGCGTCATAGTTCGTGGTCATTGTCGTCGTCACCCTCTTGAGTTTCCCATAAGGCCTGGGGATGTCTGAATCCAAAAGGTAAGTGAGGCTCCAGTTGAACTGGCCTGTCGAGTTTTTGAAGGAAATATTTGTTGGTGATTTTAAAAAAAAACTTATATATTTTTTTTTATGTTAAAACGTTTTTTAAAAATTTCCTTTTAGATCAGTGGTGCTCAATCTTCCTAATGCCTCAACCCTTTGATACAGTCCTCATGTTTTGGTGACAAAAAACCTTATCTTTTTTTTTGCTACTTCTTAAATATGTGTTTTCTATGTTCTTCGGTGACCGCTGTGTAAGGATCATTCGAGCCCAAATGCGCCGTGACAGGTTGAGAACCGCTGGTTTAGATCCTTGTATAAAAGTATAAAACGATTAAAGAAGTTTTTTTTTTTTTTAAAATTCTCGAAAAGCAAATGTGTTTAATTTGACGGTCGCTAGTAAGATCAACGTTGTGGCCGTGCTACGTATCTTCTCACCCATGAATTGTGACGCTTAAAGAATTCAGAAGTTCCCCGCAAGGTGCCTCAGGCGAGAACATGACGCAACGTTGCCGCGCCGGTCGTGTGAAGTTGGGAACAACGCGCTCTCTCGTCATCCTGGAGATGTTAGTTAAGTCCTTTGTTACACTTGGACGGCTGAGTTTTAATATGTACATGGTGTTGTTGTTGTTGTTGTTGTGTGTGTAGTTTTTAAAGTCTGAAGAAAAAAAAAACCGTTTCATCTAGCAGAACTACGTATGATTACTTATTATTTCTATTTATTACATCATTCTTCTGTACACGTGTTCCTTGTCATGTTACAAAAAATTCGTGGTGATACTTCGGGTGGGATGACGGAATATTCCCCTCACGTCAATCCAGCTTAAAGAAATCTCCCAACAAGAGGATTGTAAAAAAAAATTGAAAACGTGAATATTCCATGGTGCATTGAAAATAAATGCAAATAATAAAAAATAAAAAAAAATTACAAACAAAAATTATGTTTGACGAATGTTTTTAAAAAATTGATATTTTAATTGCGCAATGTTCTTGTAGGGAATTTTAGCATCAGGCTTGGAAAGGTGTGGGTTGACTTTATGGGGGACAATATAGGTTCAAAGAAAAAAATGGAGGCTGGGCTTTGATCACGTGGTGACAATGTTATAAATGTCTGGTAGAGACTACAAATACAACTACGCTCATTATATAATATTCCTTACATTTTTATAGATACATTTTTCTAATTAATTATCATTGTAACCCCCCCCCCCTCTCACTCACACATACAGATCGTATGTCAAGGTCGTTTACTTTTTGCTATGTATGGATCACCCGGGAGTTCATGCCCCTGCACTCACTTGAAGGGATAGAACACGGCCACGTCTGCGTCCCTCCATTCATGCGTGACCACGCAGTTGTTAAACTTGCACTTATTCAGATTCAGCGACTCGGTGCGGAAACAGTTCTTGGTTTTATTCTCACCAGGAAACAAATACGCCATCGTCCTGGCCACCACTGGCCTGGCGTTTGCATTCCGGAAGACGAGCTTGTCTCTGCGGCTGGCAATAACCTCGGACTCTACAGTCAGACTTCCGTCTCCGGTGTCCTCTGGGATCATGAAAGGTGACGTGAAATCGCCTGAGAATGTCGCCCGGATATGTCCGGTAGAAGATGTATGTTTCGAATCAGTTGCTGAATACCATGATGAGGACACGGGCGATGTAGGGGAAAGATATGTGTTTGTAATGGGATACAAACGTTCAAGAAAACGGACACGCGATGTGCTTTCTGGACCAGGTTGTTGTTGTTGTTGTTGCATGTGCCAAGGAAGAGAACCTGGGGGGAAAAAATTTTAATGTAAAATGTTAAAGCTTGTTTGCAGTGTGTGTGTGTCACGTGTGTATGTCAATGTGTCTATATGAGACTGTCACACGTACGGTGTTAAAAAAAAATTATCAGATTGGATTTAGAATGTTCGTTGAATTTCTTGGAGATTTTGGTATTTTAATATAACCTTTTGTACAACAAAAACTGTTTGTTTCTATACCTGTCGGTATAATCTTTTGTACAACCACAACATGATTGGTTCCATGTCTTGAAAAATCAACTTTTGCGTTACAGCTCATTTTTGGTTCATTGTCTGTCAATATAAAATTCTGTACATCCACTTCTAATTGGCTCAATGTCAATGGATATAACCTTCTGTATTACCATCTCTGATTGGTTTCTTGTCTATTAGTCTATCAATGCAAGTTTCTGTGTTACCACCTTGTTTTGTCCCTCATCAGTAAACTGCAGAGGCCCACACAGGTTTGCGATGGTAGCGCAAAGAAGCAATACCAAGTTTTATCAATGTTTGGGGTGCATTGCCACCCTCCCCTGTTAAATTCATCCTTCTGCTTTCAGCCATGTCCTTGTTTAGAACTATGACGTGACACTCTAAACGACTTCAAAGGGATCATTCTAAAAGTGTCGTTATTTCCACATGCCCATCATCACCCTCATCATCATCATCATCATCACCATCATCATCATCATCATGTCCCTTAGTCCTTGGACCGTTGGGGCGACACAGATGACATGAAAACTATCCTTCTCAATTCCTCTCTGTCTTATGCAATACGCACAAGCATCGACTAGCTTTAGTCCCGTCCACTCTTTGATGCAATCTTCCCATCTTTTTCTCTGTCTTCCTCTTCGTCCTCCTCATGCTTTAGAACGTCAAAAAAATGACGGCGCATTGCGTGAACTTCGCATCTACTAAAGTTACTTGACAAAGCATGCATAAGATTCCCAGTTAGTGTTAGTTCCCACCACAGTACGCTACCGCCTCTGAATTTTATCAACATTCTTATGTCACAACCACTTTCACATCACATATTTATGTATAATAACAAAAGTTATAGCCCGCCGAAATGGCAATTTCCCAAGCTACGCGACTAAACCTGCATTCAAGTATATCATTCTATAAGACTCCCAATTAGTGCTCCCCAGCACCATCTTTGCAAATGCGCACTTTTTCCCCGCCCCTGAACAATATTAATATTCTAACGTCCCACCCAACTTTAATACAGCAGATTTATTACACCATGTGGTATGGCCACCTGACAAGAAAACAAGGGCTCGCCACAGTGGCGTAGCGAGCTTAACTCGCACCCGGGGCACAATACCTTTTTAGCGCCCCCCCAATACCTTTTTAGCGCCCCCCTTATTCGAAAACCATACAATATATAGTAAAATATACCATTTAGCGCCCCTTTGTAAGTAGCGCCCGGGGCATGCTGCCCCCCTTGCTCCCCCCTCACTACGCCACTGGCTCGCCAAATAAATCATGCAGGGCACAATGAGAGATGGAGGAAGAAGAAGAAGAAGACAGAGAAAAAATATGAGAAAATAACATCAAAGAGTGGACGGTATTAAAACTAGGCTATGCTGTGCAAAGCGCAGAAAACAGAGAAGAACGGAGAAGGATTTGGGGGTGGGGGCGATTGTATGTGAGCCACAGTCCCTATCAAAAGCCCATTAATATTCCTCTGAGGGAAATAATACAATAAAAATACAAATGAAATCAGATTGATGATCCTCGGGCGTGACTAAGTATGTGATCTATTTTTGCATGCATTTCAAAATAGGAAATGTCTAACGTGTTAAAATGCGAGCCCTGGAGAGGGGAGCTGTTCAGAATCATTTGTTGAAATGTTCAAAACTAAATTCTCAAAATGCTGCATCGATGTCTGGGCGTTGTAATGAATAACTCTATTTATAAATCGTTGTCAAATATATGTGATTAAAAGTAAATTTGATTCTAACTCTGACCCAACTGGACGGCATGCTTCTAGCTAAACTATTCTACAACTCAATCCACATGACAATGGCCTGTGCCACATGCCATATTCAATTTGTCATTTACAAATACGTCGCAGCACGTCACATTACGAATGGACTACGATGAGTCACTTCCTTGTTTTGTCACGTGATACGTACCAGCCATTGGTAGTCTTTCTGCTACACATAACAACACATAACAACAGATAACAGCTGATCAGCCATTGCCATTATCATTAATTCTAAAGCACAATGTTTGTCTCCATCAGCGCTTCCCCAGTGTTAATTAAAAATTTAACTTTTCAAACTATTCTTGAATACACGCCTTTCTTTAAATGACATTCATTAAATGTGACAATAATTATAATTCAGTTATGATTAAAGGAGGAAAGTTGTTTGAAGAAAAATTTGTGAGCGACTAGTGTGTTGCAGACAGCCTCCCGGACGTCTTACTCGTACTTACGCTTATCACCGTGACAAAACAATCGACTCATCGTAGTCCACTGAATCTCCATAATCAAAATATGCTAAAAATCCTACCCGAAAACTAAAAAACACAAACCAAAATCACATCACGAAACAAATCGTTAAGAAGAAACTTGTTTGTTTATCTTAATGAACGTATATTTTTTTAATGTTGAAATAAACATTTTATAATTTCTAATATACCTATTATAAAGCCAATATTATGTAGAGATTCCTACGAAGTGTATCTGGTCAGAGCTGCGGGAAGAATTAGTATATTAGTTTTTATTACTGTATTTCTATAATTAGCATATATAGTTTTCGGGAAATACGCTGAGGGTAATGGGGGTGGCAAAGCCCAGCTTTACAAAGGATTTAGAGTCATTCGGCTTCTAATAACATGGCCTTTTGTTTACGGCTACACGATACCGATTTCTGTTTTAATCCTTTTAGATGCAGGTTTATAATCCGTTGATTTTATAACAAAGATTTGTACCCATTTGTTTAGGACCTTTGTTTCTAGACCCATATTTCTAAATGTCATGTTTCTAGACCAATGTTTCTAAATGTCAAGTGTCTAGACCCATGTTTCTAAATGTCATGTTTCTAGACCCATATTTCTAAATGTCATGTTTCTAGACCAATGTTTCTAAATGTCAAGTGTCTAGACCCATGTTTCTAAATGTCATGTTTCTAGACCCATATTTCTAAATGTCATGTTTCTAGATCCATGTTTCTGGGCCATGGTACTAGATCCATGATTCGAGTTCAATGCTGCTTTTTTGTAAATTCCCTTTGTCCAAGTTTTCTAATGCATTTCTGGGCCCATAATTCAAAGATTTCTAAAACATTTCTGGGCCCATAAGTGCATTTTTTTCTAGTGCATCTCTAGTCCAAAAATTCAATGTTGTTATGAACACCCTTGTAAACTTGTAGTAAAACATCTATAATTTCAACAAACTGCCCTTGACAGCAATTTGATATATTAATATCTTGTTCAACTTACTTTCGAATTCCCAAAGATCAAATTAGCTTGACCTTTCAGCTAAATAGTATCAACGTCCTTGACACGGAGCCCACGCTTGACCCATGCTGTGGATTTAAAAGGTGTTTAATATTATCTGCAATGCTTACCTCTCAATATTGTCAAGTCCTATCATTTCACTACCTCTCCTCCTCAGGGTCTCTGAATATGTCTCTTTCTCTCTCTTATGCTCTATCTGTCTGTCAGGATCTTTCCATTCTCTTCTAATCCTTCTCAAAAACTTTAATCACGCACTTTATACTAATTATCCCTCTATCTTTTTCTTTAACTCTATCTTTTTCGTTAACTCTATCATTTTCCTTAACTCTATCGTTTTCCTTAACTCTATCGTTTTCCTTAACTCTATCTTTTTCCTTAACTCTATCTTTTTCCTTAACTCTATCTTTTTCGTTAACTCTATCGTTTTCCTTAACTCTATCTTTTTCGTTAACTCTATCGTTTTCCTAACTCGATCTTTTTCCTTAACTCTATCTTTTTTGTTAACTATATCTTTTTCGTTAACTCTATCTTTTTCTTAAACTCTAACTTTTTCATTAGCTCTATCATTTTCGTTAACTCTATCTTTTTCGTTAACTCTATCTTTTTCGTTAACTCTATCTTTTTCGTTAGCTCTATCATTTTCGTAAACTCTATCTTTGCCGCATTTTGCAGAGCGTCCGTCTCTTTATGTCACTCTTTATCTTCCACTCGGTTACTTCCACTCGGTTACTTCCACTCGGTTACTTCCACTCGGTTACTTCCACTCGGTTACTTCCACTCAGTTACTTCCACGCGGTTACTCGCACTCGGTTACTTCCACTCGATTACTTCCACTCGGTTACTTCCACTCGGCTCCTTCAGTCAACAGCAGTCGTGAACTGATGCATGTCACATACGTACAGAGATACCGTTCCAAACAGGAGCTGGTTCGCTGGCCACCATCTGGACAGGTGGTGCCAACTCAGGCCGTTTTGGTGTAGGTGCTTTTGGCTGGGGCGCCCTTGGAGTGGGCGCTGCTTTCGGAGGGGGTTCTTTGGGAATCGGCATCTGTAGATATATCGGTAACAATGTTTATATTTAGGTCATGTATTTCTCAAACAGACTAGAAATTAGTCACTGGAAGCCGTAAATGTGAAACGGGGTTGCTGGAAAAAGAATGTGGTTGGGTGTTTGGGGGGGGGGGGGGGGAGGGCTAGTTGGAACCATATAATGGAAATTTAAGTTCGAGTATCGGCTGCCGCGTGACTTTATTCTTCAAGGGCTTTTTGTCAATTAAGTTTTAAGTTTACTTTTACTTCTGTTGAGTTAGTTGATTCAATTTTATTTGACATTAAAGTAAAGTTTATTAACGTTTAGACCATTTAGCTTGAAGCCATTTCTGCCGTGGTTTGATTAAACCTCATGTCATTCTGAAATTTGTTTAAAATGCAAGGAAATGGCATTGAGCGCCATTTGATCACACATTATGATAATGCTTTATATATATTTGTATTAAATTACTTCTGAAAAATCTTTTTTGAATTATATGGTTGTAAGTTGCATTCCCCTTGCTGAGCTCACATCTCAGTTTTGAAAACTTTGAAAACATTTCAAAATTTTTTAAAAAGGCTTTGTGCTATACACATTTTTACGTGCTCCAGCTTGGTCTTCGCCCAGATCCAGCTCAGGTGAAAGAAAGGCCCTGCTGCTTAACTTCAGGTCCAGCTCCGGTGAAAGAAAGGCCCTGCTGCACAGCTACAGATCCTGCTCAAGTGAAATAAAGGCCCTGCTACACATGCTACATATCCTGCTCCGATGAACGAAAGGTCCTGCTCCATAACTACACGTCCGAGTTCCGCTCCAGATTCCTGTTTCTTGAATCATCTGATTTTCGATCAATATTTGAAACATCCATTGTCAAAACCCATAGTGCATATTACTCCAAACGTATGTATAAAACGCCCGGTGTATTCTTTCGTTATGGTCTTAAACGTATCCTACATATTCTCCGCGTCAGGAAATGGGCTACGCCCTCCATTGCAACACCTGATTCTCACAACATTCATTTTAAAACATTAATCAATTATATTGTCAAGGGTTGGGATCCCGCTGGTTATGTGCGTGTGCTTGTAACTGAAGGTTATATTGAAGTCGTATTGTAGTCGAGTTAAGTAATCGTAAAGTATACAAAATCTTCGTCCCCCGATATATTACTTGGTGAAGCAGATATAATTACTATTGCCTCCCCTGGACCAGATCTGGTCTTAAACGTAGAGCATGGTTCGAGCCCACGAATGTATACTAAGATAAATACCTTTTAAAAATATATAATAACATCTGGGTCTTAAAAATTTAAGACGTATATAAAAACATGGACGTTATTTGGGTACTGTAAGGTGAGGCATTCACCCCCCACCCCGAATTTGCAGGTTTTATTTAAATTGATATGTACTGTGGCACCTTGTCTGAAAATGGCCCCCAGTTTAAATGTGAGGTAAATGTATATATATATATTTATATATATATATATATTATGTAAACTTACTTTAAACTTATTTTAATTTTTTGCTGTTTTACTGATGAAGGCATGTGCCGAAAGGTCTATTTTTAAATAATGTAAAGTATTATTACGCTTGATATATATTGTTATAGCGACACAAATTGTTCGTGTCTAATCAATCTATTTTAAAGCTTTATCGCAGTCCAAAACTTTTTAACAATGCGACCAAGTTTTGCTCCCCCCCCCCCCACCTGAAATGATCTGTACTGACGCCCCTGCATAAAAAGTATCATATCTCCAAGTTCAGCCAAGTTTTCTTACCTTGGGTTCCGCCTTCTCCTCCTGTACTTTTTTCGGCTTCTCTTGTCTTTTCACCGGCGGATATTTGATCAGAGAATCGAGAATGGTTCCTTTGTACGGCTTGTGCTTCTGGTTCACAGAATCGTAAACGGAGCCCTTGTTTACAGCTGAGGGGTACCTTAGCGAGTCGTTCAAAGACCCACTGAACTCGCCGGGTTTGACTTTCAGCGGGTCTTGGTATGGCTTTCGTGTGTCTTTTTTCAAGGAATCATAAATGGTAGTCTTGAAATCTTTCGTCCGTGACGAAGACATGCCGTCTAAATCTTATACCAAATGGTGATCGTATACGTCATGGATGTTATCTTTAAGCGACCAGAATATTTCCTCACCAGTTTAAACAGAAACTAACTTTTCTTACAATAATAACACATTGGCAATGTAAAATTTTAAGAAATATCCTTCTTTCATTAATAATTACATGCTTTATTTCTTCTCAAAACGTTATTCAAAGAGTATAACAGGACGTTATTCAAAGAGTATAACAGAACGTCATTCAAAGAGTATAACAGAACGTTACATGGTATACACCCGATCTCTCTCACTGACGTCTTCACTACCGGTACAGATTTCGTGTTCTGGAAACCTTCCCTTAGGAGCGAGCTCGTTGAGCCAATGCGACGAGCTAAACAACTGCTTTGCTGCCAACGGTCCGTAACAATAGACGTAGTTAGCAACACCTGTATGTCAACACGTATACACAAACTCCAAGGCGTCCTTCCAGCGGCGGATCACCCAGTGAGTTGTGCATTATTATCAGGTACTATCAAGACAGTAAGAGTTCAGTGGCTACACTTCATAGTTAATTTTTTTTTTTAAATATATTATTATATTGTTTCACTTATATTTTCTAAGAACGTCAGTGAGGGTTTAATGTTTCATTAATCTAAATTTTCCACTCAAGTCTTACAAATTTTTCTGATACAAAATCTGATGAAATGTGAATTTTTAATAAAAAGTTTTTAAATTGAAATTTAAAAAAATAAAAAAAATAATTAAAAACAATTTCTCACAGCTCGCTCACTAATGGTTCACTATCACGTCTCGATGACAGGTACGTGGCAAGCAAAAGTCACGCCGAGGGCCAAGCCTGATTTGAACGCCCTATTCAGAAAAAGCTTATATATAACAACAATTTTAATGATGAATTTGGTGCCCCATGCGAGATAACGCCGGCGCCTTTACCCCTACGCCCCCCTTCCATTCACGCGACCCTCCGCTCTGTATCATACTGTTAGCATATTTATATACATAATATTTTATATAGGCCATAGAAGCCCACTATGATGTGTAAATCTCATAATAGTCATAATGATATAAACAATTTCTCGATTTATTTACCCTAAAGCTCACGCAATGAATTGTACCATATCAAATATGCTGGGCTCACGTGGTGGAAACGCCGCTGAAACGACTACCCAGCAACACGTGAAGTGTTGTTTTACGTCTAAGAAGTCGGGCCCACAAAGGCGCCGATTAGAGACCACCGATTAGGTGGGGGTAACCCACGGACGTGATCGAAGTAATCTCTGATCGATAGCAGCCGCTCAATAAGAGTCAATCTCAAATTGCAGACAGCTCTGTGTTTTACGGGGCCGGTCGTCCCCCCCCCCCCTCCCTCAAAGGGTTATACTTACAGGCAACAATGCTCAGCACTCTACCGTTCACAGAGGAAACCCTACACCCAAGACGAAACACGTGGACAGCTGTAGTCACAAGGGACTCAGTGTTTCTATACTATCACGTATGTACAATGTTTAAATACGCTCAATTTTAAAATGCAATACCCATTGAATCAACCCAGTGTTATCAATGAATTGTTATTGTGGGGATAACTAACACGGTACGGAAAGGAGGGGGGGGGGCAGTGGTGTAGCGAGCTTAACTCGCGCCCGGGGCACAATACCTTTTTAGCGCCCCCCCATTCGAAAAACATATAATATTATATTTAAAATATACCATTTGGCGCCCCTTTGTGAGTAGCGCCCGGTACATGATGCCCCCCCTTGCCCCCCACTCACTACGCCACTGGGGGGTTATATATGTAATAACACATATTGGCATATATTATGGGATGCATAGTACAACAAGTGAGATTCTAATGAGCTGAAATATGTGAAATAACTTCAGTTTGGATACATATTAATTTATTCTGTGACTAGACATGCCCTGAAAAAAACAATGAGAACGAAGTGACAGAATTACAGCAGGGGCTAGTGACAGGTGAAAGACAAGTATTTAGCGCCTTTTGAGCCAGTTTTTTCAATGAGAAGAAGTTAAAGATGGTAAACCGTATACACATTTTCATAATTAATTGGCTTTAACTTGAATTTTTTAAAAATTTAAAATTGTATTTTCCGTTTAGCAATTCTATTTCTTCAACTCAATTTATTTCGCGTTCTTTTCGGCACTTTACAAAATGAATCTATTTGAGATAACATCTTGACTTGTCACTTAAAAATCGTGCCACAACAGTGTCACTTCATTTAGCATCATGACGGTGTCGTTTGACTGTTCAAAATGTGTTATTGTTGCCAATCTTTTATTTGAAAGGAAAAGGTTCATGTAAAATTTCATGTAATTGTTGATTTAAAAATTGCAGCTCTCCCAGGGATTACACAAATATCAGGACTACAGTCAGTGGCGTAGCTAGAGCTGGGCAACGCGGGACGGATCAAGATTTTTTCCTCTAAAAACTATGTAGTTGGCGTCATGTAACCGACCCCCCCCCCCCAAAGACACACACTAACTGATACAAAAAAAAAATTCGCATGTAACAGACAGCCCCCACCTTCATATGCCAGAGATGGCGAAACTTGCAAGAAACACAAACGTTGATTTTTTTTTCCTTTAGGGGCAACGTGACAATTAAGTTAATCAACAAAGAGCCAGGGGCGTTGTGATTTGTCTGTAAGGCTATTGTTTAAAGGTTGACAGGTAGGTTGTATTATAGATAATGAGAATTTAAGGAAAGCGACAATTTTTGTCCCTTTCTCTCATTTCTGTGACACACTGTAGCTCCCGGGAAAAAAGGAATCTCTTCTATGCAGAACAGTTTCAGAGACAGAAGGGGAAAAGTTGCTCCAGAGGAAGTGGCAAGACATTTTAAGAAATTGCAGACGACTCTCGAGTTCCAAGTATGTCTTCCCCACGAAA
This sequence comes from Omphiscola glabra, assembly GCA_964017045.1. Lineage (NCBI taxonomy): Eukaryota > Metazoa > Mollusca > Gastropoda > Lymnaeidae > Omphiscola > Omphiscola glabra. The sequence goes on along the minus strand of OZ024806.1, from coordinate 13,081,570 downwards.
AATGTCTTTTAAATATAAATAAGATGTAATTAAAATTATGCAATGGAACATGTAAAAAAAAAGGGGGACTAAAAGCACCGTCGAATATTTGGGGAGAATGCTAAAAACTATCAAAGTAATCACAAGCATTAAACTAAATGTGATTAAAATATTATGGGAAAAAAAAAATTCAATTAAGAGAAAAAGAACTGAATATTTGTTTAAATTTGTTTATTATTCACTCTTAAATATATGAAAAACAATTCTTAAGTTGTATAAAATAATTTCATATATATATATATATATATACACATTGTTTTTTATTTTATTTATCTTACCATGATACATGGACCACTCAACGCTTGGAAACGCCCTGGCCGATACTTATTATTAAAAAGTTTATCCAAAGGCTCAAAGTATCCTCACCTTATCAACAGAGTTTAGCCAAAAAATTTAAGATCAATTATTTAATACATCCAGAAAAATCAGTTTTTCAATGGGTCTCTTCAAGGCGTTTGTAGAATTTATACACATCTTTCCATTCAGCTTGTCAAGTGTGAGAATTATAAAAAAAAAAAAATGTCTTTGAGATGTTTGCAATCATTGATGATTTCCTTGGATCTTCGACCACGCACTGGCAAGAAAATAATCTTCACTTTTTGAAAAAGAATTTTTTTGGGGAACTTTCAGAAATAAGTTCAATTTTTTTATTTATAACAAACTTGATACCAAAACGTATTAAAATTTATGATAGACCGTAGAGCCAGTGGCGTAACAACGGCTTGGTATTGGGGCAGTTGCCAAGGGCGCCGGCCTGCGCCAGTTCAAAAGGGCGCCGCTAAATCTCTAAAGCTGAAACTTGTCATTTTATCAAGGGCGCCAAAAATAAAATAGCCAAGGGCGTCAAAAAGCCAGTTACGCCTCTGCGTAGAGCATCTGGAAACTTAAGAAAAGAAAAGTTGTCGGTGAAATTTAACTCCCACCTCGATTTGGCGTGATAAAGGACGCCTTAATACTGTCCATTCTTAATTTCTGTACATGTTTTTAATAAAGCTATTGTTAAACAAAAACGATTATTTCACAGTTAAACCGAAAATGAAGATAACTTGGCTTGTATTATTATTATAAGATAGTAACTTTTTTTCTCGATAACTGCACCCAAACATCATCCACAGGTGGCAGTCGGATCTACTGCATCAAATAAGACAGTGTCCGCCCAATCATCGTCTACAAGTTGCTGTCTGATCTACTACATCAAGTAAGACCCCAATCATCGTCGACAGGTCTTTCCGTCTCATAACAGCGTGAAGCCAGTACAGGAACTGCTCATTCCTGCCAAAGACAATCAGGGACTGGAACAAGCTTTCAAAAGAACAGTTAAGGCGACTACACTTGACACATTTGCGTCCATTGTCTCAGGCCTTCCAACCCCCAGTGCATGATACCCTCGCTGATTAGCCCTTGCAACCTGTGAAATATCCTCATCAACACCAGGCACATAAACATCGAAAATCCCCTCTACATACATAGGAGACAGAATGATGAATACATTGATCGTGGGCCTTTTATATATAAAAGAAGAGAAGCAGAAATGTTACATTTAAATATATTTCATACATTTTAAAATGAGCTTTTTTCTGCCTTTTTTTTTCCAAAGACCGTTTTTGTTTTATTCTGCTTATAACAAGCTAAGTATAATACTTCGGAGATTAAGAATATCGATTGTTTGATGTAAGCGAGACGGGTGTTACAGATTTTAATTAATTAATTTTTTAAACTTATTTATTTTGCATGTTGGTCGGTAATTTCCACAAAAAAAAAGACATACATTTTGACACCATTTAGCATTGTCGCTTTTAAAATCATTCTAACGCATTAAACTTTATAAAAAAACAACTAATATAGTTTCTTGTATTTATATACATTAAAAAACTTATTTTTAAATACATTCGATTGTATTTAATAATAAACATCTTGATTAAGGTACTGACGCCGCAATAAATCATAAATGAAATAGAAAGCGAACGGAAAAAGAAACGGACACCGGAAATGCTGACGAAAACAAGAAAAGTGCCGGACGACAATAACCCAGAATACCCACAATGGAGCCGACTTCCCACCACTCCCCTTACTGGCATCTACCAGAACTTGGGCGATTTCGACAGGTTATCGATGGCCAGGGTAATGAATTTTATTTTAAAGATATGACTGAGCCATATATTACTGTCAAATGATAAAATAGAAGTCGTCGGGTACAATTGCCCGTGCCGGGGGATAGATGTAAGGTTGGTTGGGTGATTAGGGATCTACTCCACCTGCAGTACGTCTCTCGGGGTATTTACGTTGCTGCGTAATTTTATGACAATTGTTGCGGCCTACTTTCGTTGTCTAGGAGTCACAGATGTTAAGGCCTTCTGAAACTTGAACAAAAAGCTGCAGTAGTTACGTTTACTGCACGGTCAGTAGACTCCACTTGATCTAGGGATTACAACACTATCCCAGGATATAAATCACAAACTCCAGGATGAATAATACAACAGATATTTAATAGTTATTTACACAGACGAGCTACCAATTCAAGAAAACGTCATCTGCTCAAACATCACTACAATGGCACTATTACGGACCGTTATAGATGGAGAATTTAATCTCTGTTGTTTTGTCTAGGGCTCGTTCTAAAAACAGTCCATAATAAAGGACGATACCAAAGGTTAAAAATAATAACAAAATAAACGACAATCAAGGCCAGAGCTAATTGCAATTAATAACTTTTTAATTTGTGAACTTCAATTAAATAATAACAGCAAGAGAAATATGATTAAAATTATAAACTTACAGATTTGCTGGTACCGGTACTGTATATAAAAATACAATGAGCACAAAATTGTATGAGGAAATAAAAATCTCTACACACAACAAAGTATGACACAGCATATCTCGTGATCAAAACAAAATCTCTCTCTCTCTCTCTATCGGTCAGCCCTTTTTATAGGCATTTCCTACTAATGTCTAGAACCGTCTAATGCATTGTTTTGCTTTCCCGTTTTATCCAGATTCTTCTATACGGTTCTGAATAACGAAGCTTTTTGTCAACAAGGGAAAGTTTTTGTTAGCCACACTTCAAAGGCGGTCACGAGAGTTCACGAGGAGTCATGCACGTGGAAGGCGGGCTATGCGTATAACAAAACACATCATCCCTCATAACACGCACTGATCTTACTCTCGAACACACCAGCTCGCTTCTCTACTCAACTAACGATCTCTCGGCTCCTCTCTCGACTTACAGTTCACAACAAACGATCATTTAACACACTGTCTTTTATATCTGTCCACACCCACCCAGCCTACAGTAAAGCACAACACAAACCAACTTCACAGCTGACCTCGCGATCAACAGCTCACGAAACGCTCACACGATCGACAACTCGCCCTACCAGACAGACATTCACAACAAATCCAGTTCACAAGCACCATGTAAGACTACGTCGAATTTCAATACATTGGCCTTAAGCTGTCAAAGGGATACGTGGGTCGGTATGACTGGGTATTTACGGGACGCGATGTTGAGCTCGTACATGCAAGTGTGAGCAAGAGGCACTCTCATGGTTTAAGTCATTGTAAATGACGTAAGCAACGACAGCCCAGAAATATGAGAAAGCTTATCAGGCGATGCGTCACAACAGAACAGACTGTTAAGGGCATTGGACAAGCGGATACATTAATAAAAACCTGGACTGCCCAGCCACAAGTAAAGAAACCAATAGCCCTTCTCGGTAGCAAAATGAATTATTTTGTGGATCACTTTAGGACAATGGGATATTAATAATGTTCACGCAAACATTGGCCTCCCACAAACAGTCGGACCCGTGTTGGAAATTGAAAAGATGAGCATCAAATCTTGAAACATCGGATGTTGAGTTGTCACTGCCCAGATGCACCAATTACACAATGGCCCACAGAAACAGGTGTACACTTGTTAAATTCGGCCCCAAATCTGAACTTTTGGAGGTCGCGGCGGCAAGCGAACCCTATAGTAAAAGCTGATCTTTGCACAGCCAAGCTGATGGAGCGCGTGGCCACTGTGCTAGCCGGGATGGTAGAGAGCTTGGGTTCAGACCTCGCCAGAATATGAATAATAGTAGATCAAATAGTCGGAGGATGATTGAATGAATTAGAAGGCGGTGTATGATTAAACTTAATGATTGTTGCAAGGATGAGTGATTGAAGGACAGTATGGGTGTGTGAATAACATCGATGATGTGTGTGTAATCATGATGATTGGATGGTTGAGAGGCTGGGTGTCTGAATACACTTAATGATTTGTGTAAGGACGACTGAAAAGAATGAGAGGAAGGACGACTGAATGAATTGGACGATGGATGTGAGGATAAAGATAATGATCGGTGTAATGATGTGGGAATGAATTGGAGGTTAAATGTGTGAATGAGCTTAATGATCGGTGTAATGATGTGGGAATGAATGGGTGGTTAAATGTGTGAATGAGCTTAATGATCGGTGTAATGATGTGGGAATGAATGGGAGGTTAAATGTGTGAATGAGCTTAATGATCGGTGTAATGATGTGGGAATAAATGGGAGGTTAAATGAGTGAATGAGCTTAATGATCGGTGTAATGATGTGGGAATAAATGGGAGGTTAAATGAGTGAATGAGCTTAATGATCGGTGTAATGATGTGGGAATAAATGAGAGGTTAAATGAGTGAATGAGCTTAATGATCGGTGTAATGATGTGGGAATAAATGGGAGGTTAAATGTGTGAATGAGCTTAATGATCGGTGTAATGATGTGGGAATAAATGGGAGGTTAAATGAGTGAATGAGCTTAATGATCGGTGTAAGGGTTGGTGGTGAATGCATCGATTAATTTATAATTAATAAATAACATTTTCAAGCCTTTTTTTTTAAAATTGTAGTGTTCATGCTGTTCAGTCGAATAGAGACTTTAGGGCGCTTCACAAATCACAAAAACGGAACTCAATAAATATTTCTTCAATTTGGTAGGTGTTAAAAATAACATCGATGATAGATACCCAAAGAAGGACAACGAAATATATTCCAACTCATTTTAAATAAAACTCATACATTAAAATCATTTATCTACTCCATTATGAGCCGACTGTTCTAATATATATATATATATATATGTTGCAACAGAGATGTTTAAAAAAAAAAAAAAAAAAAAAAAAAAAAAGGAATTTAAAAAAGCAAAAACAAAAACCAATGATTTATCAGTTGCCGCCCCTGAAAGTCTGCTTAGTGTGACCTGGCGCCTAAATTACACTCTTAAATTCCGTGCTATAAGGTGTGTAAGGCCTGGTACCAAGGCTTCCATGTCCCGGCGCTGTGGCGGTCACGAACGATTTATTTCGGCGTAAGGAGAACAACGAGAGAGATCGAAGAGGAGGCTTTAATGAAGTCCGAAAAAGCATTACTCACTTCTTACGGTACAGTAACGTAGCTACTATACACTTACAAATAAGATACTGTTCAATCTAACATTCCGGTACAACTAGCAATACTGGTACAACTGAATTAGTGATACAGCCATACAACTAACACATAGGTTAAAAAAAGTACACAAACTCTTACTGGCCATGGTACCATACAGGTACAACAAATATACTGGTTCAACAACTTTAGTGGTGCAAATAACATTATTACTTAAGTAACAAACCTTAACATTACATTCTAGTACTAACTGTTGGTACGTACTAAAATATATTCAGAAATTAACACATAGTATAGTGGCAGAGTGTACGCAGTGACGTGTCGCACGAGCGTCATAAAATGTACCCAACCATGGTAATAAATTTATAGTCACAACATCCCTCTCCTTTTCTACGACGTCAATCATTTACTTTGCACCATTTGTTCTTACTCCATAATTGTTAATAACACATTCCTAATTTATTTCTCATTAGGAAAGTACGCGAGCGAATTCGCCAAAGAGTTCCCGATCTCTCTTCAAGACGTTGAAATAGACTTAATGCCACTCGAAGGGCGAGAAGGCGAAGAAATCGCCAGTGACTTCAAGACGTTCTCTGCATGTTTGGATGACGCCAAACTGAGAACCATTGCTATTTACTCTCTAGAACTAGACACGGTCGGACAGCAAATGCGAACAGATTTAATTGCCTCTCTACAGAGATTAGTACACAATCAGCACTGTCTGCGGGTAAAAAATAATAATATACACTCTGTTATTTAAGTTGGCGTTAGCACCAGGATGCATGGGCACCTTGGATAGACATCGGGATCAGAGAGAGAGAGAGCGTGTGTCCCTTCAGTTAGTGGCGGATGTAATGTTGTGGTTTATGTTTCTTACTGGGCTCTAGGACCCATGTATCCTGGTTGCAATTTCATTTTAAAAAGAACAAAATTACGTTAAAAAATGTTGTTATTATTTTTTTATACGTTAAGTATATTTATTTTTATATATGTGAGTCTGTGAGATAATATATTAATTAAGAAGTGAATTTTTAATTTTTAAACATTTTTTTAAAATTCAGTTTTAAATTTTTATGACAATGCTAATGGTTTTCAGTATTTTGTTACCTCTAGTCTATTTCTGCCCACGTTGTTTTGCATAATTGTGAGTAACATTTATATAATTTTATTTTTAGAAATTTCAAATGAAATCGTCACACTTCGATCTTGAGAGTGGTCTACAATTTATACGATGCTTAGCTGACGCCTCTGCAGCCACTCTTAAAGAACTAAATGTGTATGGACTATTCCAAGAGGGATTGTCTATTTACCGAGAGGGGCGCGTACTAACAGAACTGCAGGTCACCGCCACATCACTTTAATGTCACTATTCACTTGAAGTTGTTGTTTGACTTTCTCAGAGCTACATGAAGACGCATGCTTTAGTATCATGATGGCCTATTTTATCTTGGTTACCTTATTATTTTACCTTGGTTATCTTATTACTTTTAATTTGGTTATCTTATTATTTTATCTTGGTTATCTTTTTAGTTTACCTAGGTTATCTTATTATTTTACCTAGGTTATCTTATTACTTTACCTTGGTTATCTTATTATTTTATCTTGGTTATCTTTTTAGTTTACCGAGGTTATCTTATTACTTTACCTTGGTTATCTTATTATTTTATCTTGGTTATCTTATTATTTTACCATGGTTATCTTATTATTTACACAGGTTATCTTATTATTTTATCTTGGTTATCTTAATATTTTAACTTGGTTATCTTATTATTTTACCAAGATTATCTTATTATTTTACATAGGTTATCTTATTATTTTACCTAGATTATCTTGTTATTTTACCTTGGTTATGTTATTATTTTTTCTTGGTTATCTTATTATTTTATTTTTGTTATCTTATTTTGTTTTATCTTGGTTAACTTATTACTTTACCTAGGCTATCTTATATTTTTGTATCTTAGTTATCTTGTTACTTTACCAAGGTTATCTTATTATTTTATCTTGGTTATCTTTTTGTTTTATCTTGGATATCTTAATACTTAAAAAATGGCCTGCTGGTTATAAAATAATATATTCAACCACCAGTCGGACTAAAAATTTTGTTTATATTACAACATTTTCAGAGATTCACTGGCCTCACTTGTATTCATCTGGACTACGATGTAATGTCTGAAGAATTGGCCAAAGCCTGGGTCAGGGGATGTCCGAATCTCTCCTCAGTTACGCTCTGCGCTAAAGGATATGTGCAACTCAGTAAGTTGGATTAATTGTTGGTTGTTTTAAAATATTAAATGTTTTTTTTAAAATTAAATATTAAAAAAAACAAAAACAAAAACAAACAAACAAACAAACAAACGTGTGTGTGTGTGTGTGTGTGTGTTATTGAAGGTGTTTTAATCGTTTAAATTCATGGACTGGCCTCAAAAGTTTGGATTATAATAATTTTACTCTCACATATGTAACCGGGTGGGATTAAATCTTCTCATTTAGAATAAGACCCTTCCTATTGAGAGGATACCTTAGGTATGCCTTTGAATAAAAAAAATTCTGTCATCATAAGGATGTTAAAAAGTTTCCGATTGTGTCTCAATATATATAACCGCCATCCCGTGTTGTAGTCATGTTACGGTGTAAATTAGTTTTTGGTGACGTAATAGTACACCTTTTACATGTTCAATACAAATCCAGTGTATACTTGATCCATGCACACATTACCAACACGGTCCTATTATATACCTCCCCCCCCCCCCCTGAATCAGGTCACGGAATAAGCTGCGAGGCGTGGAAGACTTTGGTCAGCAGTCACCCACATCTGTTGGTTGAACTCCGTGCCTCACTGATTCAAGACACTATGCAAATGCTTGATATATTATCCCCGGCTATTCCCCTGTTCAAGTTATCCTGGGACGCATATGATTGGGATACAACGGAATTTGGGGTAGGAAAAAGTCTTAAGATGTGGGGGTTTTCATTGGATTTTTCTATTATTTTTCTGTACAACTTGCAATTGTATCTTATGCGTGCAAAGGGTGCAATGCAAACATTATTTATAGTCATCATTTCAATTGAATCACAACTTAATTTTAATAACTGATAACATATTTAAAGGGTTGTGTATTTTTTGGAACATTTTCTGATATAAATTTGGCAAAGATTGCGTCTGAGGGAAATAGTATATCAAGATAAATTTTGCAAAAGCAGCGTCTGGGATTTAGGGATTTAGTAGATCAGGATCAATTTGGAATAGGCGGTTTCAATTATTTTTTTTAAAAAAAACGGGGGCTCCAGTTTTAATTAATCTTAAAAGCCATGCCTGCAAAATATGATCGAACTTTCAAATGTTAACTGCCCCCCCCCCCTTTTTAAGATATATATTTTTTTCAAGCTTATAAACTTCCACGTTTTTAAATGTTTATGTTACCTTGTAACTTAAGGATTAGCGTAGGGGCAACCTCCAATAATAAATATAGATGACACCTTAAAGACCAGCCTGCCTTGTAAAACTCGAATCAGTATAATTCTGGGCTCAGCTGGGTACATCAGTTAGTTTACATATTTATCACCTATATGAATTTATCCCCCCATAATTTGCATTGAAAAAAAGTACAGATCTATTTTTATTTTATTCAGCTGACCAGATTGCTTAACCGTGTTGCCAACTACCACAGAACGATAAAGCACCTGTACCTTCGCCTTTCAGGGCTATTTCCAAATTTCGATACAACTACAGTGCAGAACCTACTGTCTAAATGCACACACCTGTAAGTCCGTTCTGTTTGTGTATTTTTTTTGTGACATTAGAGATTAATGATTATCACTGTATGCAATGCGCCTGCAATTCTAAGCACACATATGCTCCCTTATCACGTGAGTATCCCATTGCTTCCGTTGTCACGCAAGTATCCTATTCCTTGAAGATGCCAGGATGTTGTGAAATTCTAATGATTATCACTAGGGATTCTCATTTCTATGGTTATGGCTTGTCCGGGGAAAACAAGGACAAATTTCACTATCATACCAGGACAGCTGGTAAGTTGCAGGGTTTATTTACTTCAATTAAATCTCTTGCATGAACCGAATACATCTAATATAAAATAGTTGCTTTTCATTTTTGATACACAGTTGTTTTTTTTTTTGGTGAAGATTGAATAAAAAGTTATGTTAAATGTAGTTGAGAGAGTGGATGTTGATTCCTTGCTATTTGCTGCTTAATCTCCCCTTTTAGTTCATTTAAAAATTACTAGCTAATGATATGCTTTTTACGATATAGTCGGATTTCAGTTTATGACCGCCGGTAGACAAAACTTCACGCTCTCCTCGACTAATGCATTCTATTTATGCCCTAAATACTTGGAAGCAAATGTTTACATGAAGGACTAGTAACAATTTCTTCGTTATAAATATTTTTTTTTAAAAGGCAAAGCAAAAACTGCATACTGTAATAGTAGTTTAATGAATATTTAGCTTGGTTTAATCACGTGACCAGTTCCAAACCTATGCGACGTGGCCCTGAAAAACCTGCTGTAATTTTGTTATTGTGGCTCAACTTGTTATCCTACTTAAACCGACCTAAAAAACCTGATTTAATCACGTGACTACAAGTCAAGTTCATCAGGCATGAGACTTGACCTTAAGATCCTGATTTAATCTCGTTTCTAGAGCTGAAGTAGCTAACCTTTGGGACCTGGCCTAAAATCCTGATATTATGACGTGACTACAAGTCACGTTCCTAACCTATGGGATGTTGCATAAAAAGCCTGATATTATAACGTTGCAATTGGTCAAATTCCTAGCTTTTTTTTTTGACTTAATGGTTTCTTTTTCTCGCAGTTCGTATTTTACGTGAACCAAATAAATTTGTATTAATTTTTGTTTTTTTGGCTGGTATTCCTTTATTTGGAAATGTGACCTTATAATAACAACTTCTATTTCTGCAATGATCCAAATCTGTATCCCGTTCCACCAAAAAGCCTAACTCGTTTAGCTAAACTACGAAACACTTTTATACATGTTCCAAGTTTTTTTAAAATTATGCTTGATAAATTTTTATTTTATTTATTTATTTATTTTTTTTAAATTAATTTTTTTTTTTATTTTTTTTTTTTTGGTGTGCGTGGGGGGGGGGGGGCGAGGTTTCCAACTGCTGTGTCCAACCCCAGGACTTGTCAGTGAGTTAATTATTTTGGCATGCAATCCCGGTGATAACATTGCTGGTTTTCATGATATTGAATTACTCTAGTATTTCGCCAGCCACTAAAGCCTGATCTCATTGCACCTATTTTGACCTGAAGGCAAAGATGGTGATTTGTAGAACACGTTGGTTATGTTGAGATCTGGTTCGATCTTAAGGCAAAGATGGAGTTTATGAACACGTTTTTGATTGTGACACCTATTGAGATCTGAAGGCCAAAAAAAAATGCAGTTTATAATCAAGTTTGTGATTGGGACACGGAGAATCTTAATTCGTTTTAAAAAGTGGCTGTGCCGATTTCTGTTGACGAAGTTTGCGGCTATAGCGGCTTTTGGTGTAACATGTTGTGGATTTTGATTGAAGAAATGAGTTTATTTTAGAAGCATTATCGTAGGACTTCTCTTGTTTCTGTTTTGATACTTTTGTTTTTCTGAACATATTAACTGAACTTTTTTCTAGGGTTATAAAATAGTAAAAAAAAAGTTGTAAAAAAAATATTTTTTAAAAAACATGAAAATAAGAACAAATGTAAATTTTTCCCCTTTAAAACTGGAACGAGGAAGTAAATGAAGAGTTTGAGAGTAGCCCACCTTTAGCAAATTTTAAACGTATTATTTAACCGCATAAACTATTGTATACCTTTGACCCATGTGATAGCGGAAACTGGAATGGTATAGCCAAGTGACAAGAAAACAAGGGCTCGCCAAGGAAATCGTGCAGCGCACAACGAGAGGAGGGAGAAGAAGAGGAAGACAGAGAAAAAGATGGGAAGATAACATCAAAGAGTGGACGGGACTAAACCGATGCTGTGCGAAGTGCAGAAAACAAAGAGGAATGGAGGAGGATAGTGTTCATGTCATGTGTGGCACCCCAAAGTTCCGAGGGCGGAGGGACCTGTAGATGTAGTAGTAGTAGCAGATAGCTCATGAGTTGAAGAGACATGACGCTGACTGACATTATAGGTTACAGAGTGCAACTTCGGACGGAAATCTGTCTTTTATTGTCTTGAAAGTTAAAGTGACTATAAATGACATTTTCGACAAAAGAATCGTTTTTTTTTTTTAAATTTTTCAGACTGCCATTCACATGTAAGAATTTCGAAACATTCACATATGGAAACACAAATGGATACACATGGAGTCTGTCACAATGAGCTTGGTTGTTCCAAGAAAACGACATCTAATCTTTATCAGCTGCCCCACACATTACTATTTCTCATGCTATCTTTTATTTTTTCGATTCATAAAAGCTGCCTTGCCTACAAATGTTCAACATCAACAATGTTTAAGGCTTGTCTTCGTGTAAAAATCTGGCTTTGTATGCTACTACATAATAAATTTGCCAAATAAAACTTATTTTAAAAAAAATTGTGCAACAATTTAAAATTCCCCTTACAAATTTTTGGACATATCCTTCTTTGTATAAATGCTTAGTTTATATAAATTCCGAGAGTTAGGTTTTACACACATTTACAATTTTTTTTGCAATTAAATTAAACTAATTTATCAATAAAGACATATAAGTTATATATTTAATATCTAGTCATGAAGTTTTTACTTTAAAAAAAATAATAAATTCAATTTGTTCTTTCGTATTATTTTTTTTGTTTACATAATTGCGTCGTTTTAATAAAACCATTTGATTTTTTTATGTTTACTGCTGGCGACTGTTAAACTACAGTTCGCTTTACTAAGCAGGATGTTTGTTATTTTGGAAATTAAAATACATTCATCTATAGTATTAAGTTTTACGTTAGAATAAAATATTAATTGTTAAATTACTTTGGTATAAAAAATTGATTCTCACACTTTTTTGTCCCACCAAGCCACTAGCGCCTTTGCACATACCACATTATAAGTCTAAAGTAGGAGAAAAAATGTTCCCAAAGCAATAAACAAAATTTATAGAATGCAAAATAGTAGCATATTATGGAGCTAAGTGAACTAAAAATAAAGCTATTTATTTGAAATGATTCAGTAGTAATTTCATAAAACGCGTTCATTAATACAGCGAGTTTCAACGGTAGAATCATTTGTAATTGATATTACAATTGGCTAAATGTAAGTAAATTCATCACTTTTCTAACGTGCCCTGCTTTCTTATTTACATATATATATATATATATATTGACTAGGTGATAACAGTTTTCAAAGATGTGCTGTAACGTAAAGTAACAACTCATCAACAACCTCGAATCTTTTTTTTTTTTTTTTCAAAAATATGTTTATACCTACGTTAAACCAAGACTATGATATAAAAGAAAGTTTCACATCTAACCACTTCATACAGTGAAATTGATGGCTTAAATTTCCTTTTCCCTTTTCTGTCATTTCCTTTGGTTAAATGTAATTGGTATTTTATTTTCAATTAGATTTTTGTTTTGCTTCTACTTCTAGGCACAAGCTGAATAAGTATTTTAAAATCGATTTACCTCCAGTTGTTAATGTTCAATCAGCAGGTCCTCATATCTCTCAGACATGGAATATAATATTCAAATTGTCGCAAAAGACATGCTGTTTTAAGCTTTTAAAACAGCGGGGTTTTTTTTTAATAGTTCAAAGATGACTTCAAATTTGTCAAAATATATTCCTAGACTTCAGTGTCATCACTTCTTAATTTTTTTTTCTTTTGCCTCTTTTCATTGTAACTATAAATCGATTTCTCTGAAATTAATCGATATTTATTAAATAAATAAACAAATGTAGTTTATGATGTATTGATCTATACACTTAGAAATGCACATTTTTGTGTACAAAAAAACACAACAACAACGACCTAATAGCCTCTAAACACTTGAATTTAATTGCAGCAGCACATTTTCAAATTCATGCTTATTTTATTAGCACGGGAGTCTCTAGAATATTCATCAACTGTCAATCATGGGAAATAATTCTTTAATGACGTACGGACGTTGTTAAATAACGAATGCCATCGATCGATAAATATTTTAACAACCAGGTGTTTGCGATGAATGAGACGGGTTTAAAAAATAGCAAAGGGCAGGTGGTGGTACATACAAAAAAATTTACATTTAAGTCCCGTTACCAACAAATTCTTGATGATGAAGTTTTCTTTAAGTGACTCAGTGGTCTAAAAAAGCTCAAACTCAATAGAACAACTTTAAAAAACCGACCAAAAACCCTTAGTTTTTCTTTTAAGTCCTTTAAATCCCTTTTTTTGTGCCACAAAGCGAAAGCTAAGGCTTTTAAGAAGTCATTGCATGATATTCACTTCTCACACCCCTTGAAAAACAAAAGAAAACAAAAAAAGAATACATTTTGGTATTTGGGGTGAAGGGTAGGGCTGAAAATTTAAAAGAAAATTATGTTCTGATAGGCAAGGAGTCTATGTGCAAAATTTCAGCTTGTTGGAAGCTGAAATGAAGTCGGTCAATTAACCTTCCAAACATTTGCAAAAAAGAAACACATGAACAAAGGCGAAGTCCATATACTTTTTATGGTTCGGTGTAGGGCTGAAAATGAGATAAAACAAGCATGCAAGTAACGCATTTATACGAATCGTATTAGTGCTCCCCCAAGAGCCGCACATTTTTTGACCCCCTTGTGCTTTTTTTTTTTTTGAGTTTTTTTTGGTTAAACGGTTAAATGTCATTGGAATTTGTGGGCTTCAATCTAATTCACATCCGCATAATTTGAGCCCATGTATCCACCATCTTGTACAATGGCAGATATCGAGGAAACAAACCAAAGACAATTCGGCTACAGAGATTATGATTAGCCATAAACGACAAGAACTCAGTTCGATCCGATTCATACACTGTTCCAAACGCAAACTTGCACTCGAAATCACAACAGCTCTTCTCGCCACACAGCGATACGCTCAAAAATCGATCAGCTAATCTGACCATTCGACGATTTACTCAAGAACATTACAGCTCTTCTGACCACACAATGGCTCACGTAACAGCTATTCTGACAAAACAATAATGAACCGAACGCTTAGCTGCTGACCAATGTTGAGGAACGGCTATTTTCAAGGACTTTCCAAAACAATATGTGCTGAAATTTCCATTTATTTTGATAAAAAAAACAGCATCATATCTTATTTTTATCTTACTTTAACATTAATATTGTAATGTCTCATATGCTTTTTACAAGCAATTCAATTTTCAAAAACTATTTCAGCAAAAACAAAAGAAAATATTATGAACCAAACGAAATTCATTTAGCGCAGTTATCGGGAATTTTATTTCGTGAAATCAGTGTCATCATATTTTCTTCAAGTTTCCCTTAAGAAAAACAAAATACTGAGTTTTAGGCTTGGGGCTGAGGGTGGGGCTGAACATTTTGACAGCACATATTGTCATTTGGCATCTCGTCTAAGTGCCAAGTTTCAGCTCGAAGGGTTGACGGAATGTGAGCTAATTAGACGTCCAAAAAATTTGCAACCCATCCAACCACGAACAAAACCGAAGTTAATATAAAGGATTTTTAAAAATAAAAAAAGGTTTACAGCTGTCCTATGCCAGAAAATGAAAGATCAACAAGGAAATTATAATTATTAATTTCATAATCGTGACAAACTAATATTTCTGAAATGGTTAGATAGCTCTAAGAAAACCGCGATTTTGTAAATAACATATACAACTTTTCATACATGAAACACGGAAATTACATTTGACAACCCGCAGGTATTTCAATGAATCGACTTTCATCTGCAATTTATCGGGTGCCCCACATGTTGATCATATGACTAAAAAGACACATTCAGTGAGAGCTGTTGTCCCGGTCTTGGGAAACGTACGTAGTTCGTCGGAAAATGCAAAAAGCCGGGACATTTCCTTACCTTTCGGGGGACGCCGGGACGGGACATGTGAAAATAGGGACTGCCCCCGCGTAATGCGAGGTGTTGTCAAAAATATGTTTATTTTTGTGCTAAAAATGAATACGTTTAATGCAATCAAAAAATAATTCTAACTAATTTATCAGTAAAGATTATTTATTATTATTTTTATTATAAGTTGTGTTATATAGCGGGGTACCTTAGCCAAGGACTGGGCTCACTGCGCTGTACATAAACATATTAGCGAAAGGGACATACTCGTGACAATAAAATAAAATACATTTATGTAATTAAGAACAGCTGTATAACAACCAAACAAAAACTAATGCATATTCACCCAATCCACCCCAGAACATTTACATGTCTAGCCATGGACGTCAGCGAGCAGCATCGTTTATCGGTCAGACGGGGGAATCAGTCGGGGGTAGCAGAGTTTAAAGATATGTGTTTTGAGTGCAGTTCTGTGGGCCTGGGTGGTTGGTAAATTGCGGATGTTTAGGGGCAGAGAATTCCAATTTTTGGGGGCGCAGAAAGAAAAAGATCGTTCTCCATATATATTTTGGTACCTGTCTTAGCAACGGACAGAATACGCGTGTCTGCGGAGGAGAGAAGCTGTCGAAGGGGTGAATAGACAGAAAGAAGTTTGGTTAGATAGGGAGGCCAATAAATGAAGAAAATGTTGTGACAGAGAACAGACTGCTTGTAATCAATGCGTACCTGTATAGGGAGCCAATAAAACGAGTGGAGTAGTCGAGTGACGTGATCACAATTTTTTCCTTTAGAACTAGCGTAGCAGCTGAGTTTTGAACCTTTTGTAATTTTTCAATGAAGTGTTTTGTTAAACCTATCAGAAGAGAGTTATAATAGACAAGACGAGAGAGTAAAGAGCATAGCCTAGGGTTTTTGTCACGCTAACTGTGAGGTAGTGGCGGATGGAGCTGATCTAACGGATAGCTGTGTATGCAGAACGACATGTTGTTCGAAAGAATATAACAAAGATTTCTAGCAGAGGATGTACACTATATGTCAGCGTTACCTACTTGAAATGAGTTGGGGAGAGTTGGAGTAGAGGATGATTTGTTATTGTGAAAGAGGGATGCTTCCGTTTTGTCATCATTAAGCTTCAACTTGTTAAGTGTCATCCAAGACTTGACATCACCAATGCTCTCCCATAACGTCTGGACAGCGGATCCACAAGAGAGGGATGGGTATGCTTGTATAGCTGCGTGACCCCTGTGGAACTCCGTACATCAAATCAGCACTGACAGAGAGACAGTCATCAACAAAGACCGCCTGCATTCTATCGGAGAGGTATGACCTAAACCAAGCCAAAACCGAACCAGAAATTCCAAAATGATTTTCAAAGGGTTTTGTAAAGGGTTCCATTTTCAACTGTGTAAAAATGCCTCACTGAGATGTAAGAGGCTCAGGATTGAAATATTACCGCTGTCCATTGCGAGCAAGAGGTCATTGGTAACTCTCAAGAGAGCTGTTTCAGTGCTATGGAAAGGTTAATAGTCTGAATTTTTAAGACCGAGAAGAGAATGGTAGTTTGAGTAAGCAAAAAGTTGCTTTAGAACTAGTTTTTAACTAACTACAGATAAAAATAATAAGTTAGATACAGGTCTATAGTTTAAAACAAAATTATTTTCATCCAATCCAGACTTCTCAAGCAATGGTTTGTTGACAGCTGTCTTACAAATAGATGGAACAGTGCCAGAAGACAAGCTTTCATTGATTAGGTGGGTTATCGTTGGGAGCAAATGATATAATGACTCAACCAGCAGAGGTGTGGCGATGGGGTCCAAAAAACAGGACGTTGGTTTAGATTTTATAAAAATATTTTTAACCTCTAGTTCTGAAATAATTATAAAATATCGGAATGTGAGCTAACACGTGTAGAAGAAGGCAAATCTAGAGGTGGTGCGTCAAGACGATCAAGGTCAGCACGAATGTCGGCAACTTTGCTTGTAAAGACATCACAGAAAATATCTGGTTGCTGGGGCAACGGAAACACTGAAGGAAGAACTGTTCCTTTGTTACTCCCACTGAGGTGGCTACAAAGATCCCGTTAGGATCCCGATCCCCTTAGGGTTGAATTATCTGTAAGATCCCGTTTTGCGGTGGATTCATCAACTCCGATAGGGTCCCGTTTGCCGATAGGAGCACTATTTGATCCAGTTACTCGAATGGCTCGCGTTACCCATGGGTATCAGTTCAGTCGTTCCCTTTTGGGATCCTGTTCTTCATAGGGATCATGTTCCCAGTTGGATTTTGCTCACGGTATGATTTTCAAGGTTATTTTTGAAGAAAATGCCCATCTAGGTAAACACATGAAGAGAACTAAACTGGCATTTAAATAAGATATTAGATCCCATTTTGGAACATTCTAGATTTAATTTAATATCCTACTCGAAGCGTGAAAAAATGACTTTTCAAGTAATTATTTTTTGAATACGAAAAATTATACACTTAAATGCATTACTATAACTATAGAATATTTTAGTTCAAAAGAGACCACAGCGGGGGCCCATTACTGAACTGTACCGAATTAGTTTTGCCTGTGATACGGGCCCTTCAAAATTCTAATGATACATATTTTAGTTAAAATTTAAAATTCGTCCCATTAAAATTTTATTTAAAAATGCCATAGATATAGCTTCTTAAAATTGTCGAACTTTCTGGAAAATTCTAAATTGAATATTCTAATTTTTAAATACACCGATAGTTAAATACGGACAATGAAGGGTATTGCACCCAAGCTATGCCTAGATCCATCAATTCACTTAGAACCGGTTGTGTTGTATAAGCATATAAAGCTTATTAAACAAATCTTATTTATGGAAACATTAAATGGGGTCCCGAGTCCACAAAGAGTTAATATTATTAGTTCAGTACCATTGGTATCTAAATAAATATTTTATCTACATAGCTCATATAAGACCCAACAAAAAATTCTCAGACAAAGCCCAAATGGAAAAGTTATGAAAAGTTGATACACGCCCCCTCCCCAAGACTTCCTACCGGATAATGATGGATATATGTACCAAGTTTGATTAAGATCCATCAATCCAGGTAAAAGCATTTGTTGAACAAGCTCAGAAACAAACAAACAAAAATACGTTCACTTTCACAGATGTACTAGCCAACATACCCAGCGTTGCCCGGGATCGCATTCAGAGAAAATAACAACTTCTACAGGTTATTATATTAACATTGAAATTAAGCACCATGCAAAAAAAAGCACCCCCCCCCCCTTTACACAAAAAAACAAACAAACAAAAAACCCTTATAAAAAAATTCCTTTACTGCTATAAAAAAAAAACTGTACCATAACATCACGCGGTACATAATTATGTGAGAGGCACGATTTGGTTTAGAAAAAAAAAATGTTTTCATAGTGCTCCCTTCTTTCTACACAGAGACTGAGAAAGAGAAATGGTGATCTTGGAACTTTTACGTCAGAGAACTACTTTGGGATCTCGGATGACTGAGGTTTTAAATATCAAATACTTTTTTTTTTTTTTTACATATTTTTATTTTCTGCTGAAGAAGAAACCTTTTTGTTTTATTTCCCATATAAAGAGTGTAGTATAAATCGTCGTAGACTTAGAATATCGATTGTTTGATGAGAGTCGGTTCTTACTGATTTTATTTTTGCGTACTTATTTTGATTTTAGTTCGGGAATTTCCAAAAAATGAATTTCATTTAACACTATTTAGCATTGTCGCTTTTAAAATCATGCCACAACATTGAACTTCCTTGAACAACCAAATAATATGTCTTGTTTGAATACACATGAAAAAATATACATATAAAATTGTATTTTAAAATAAACATCTTGAGTAAGATACTGAAGATTTAAAAAACTCTGAACGAAAAGGAAGACAAAAGTAAAAATATGGCCACATTCAGAACATCAACCAAAAAGATTAAATCAAAGAAAGAGGACATCAAGAAACCAGAACCTCCAGCGTGGAGCCAACTTCCAGCGACAGCTGTAGTTGCCATATACAGCTACTTGGGCGATGTGGACAGGGTTACCATGGCAAGGGTAATGGATTTGATACAAAAAACATGGCTGAACACCATATTATTATCAAATATTAAATTAGAAATCATAGGGTACACATGTTGTTAACGTGGATAGATGTCTGGTTGATGGTCAGTAGAGTGTTTTAGATAAATGGACGGGTTTAGGTTCGACTCCACCTGTAATAAGTGACTGTAGTGTTTAAATGGCTGCCTGTGGATAAATAGTTTGAGGACATCGTAAGACTACAACGACCAATTTGAACATGTGGCCTGAGCCTGTTAACGGGGTACCCTGCTGGAAAGCGCGAACAGTGAACTGCCTGTGTGGGTATTTAAGGGACTCGATGTGGAGGTAGTACATGCAAATGTGTGCAAGAAGCACTCTCTTGGTTGACGCCATTACCAATGACATAGGCAACAACAACCGGTCATCAACAATTGGGTTGAGTATCTCTTTAGGACAAACGTGGTACTATCAATGTTGGCAAACGTGGTACTATCAATGTTGACAAACGTGGTACTATCAATGTTGACAAACGTGGTACTATCAATGTTGACAAACGCGGTACTATCAATGTTGACAAACGTGGTACTATCAATGTTGACAAACGTGGTACTATCAATGTTGTCAAACGTGGTACTATCATTGTTGACAAACGTGGTACTATCATTGTTGACAAACGTGGTACTATCAATGTTGACAAACGTGGTACTATCAATGTTGACAAACGTGGTACTATCAATGTTGACAAACGTAGTACTATTAATGTTGACAAACGTGGTACTATCAATGTTCAGGCTAAAATCGCCCTCACCCCCCCCCCCCCCCCACGAAAGCCTGATCTGTGGCGACCATTGAAAAAGACACCAACAGAGTTTTCTACACCAGATGGGGAGTGATTACTGCCTTAGTAAGTTCTTCTTTCAAGGACCAGACGGTATCAAAGACAAAAACTGTCGACAATACACAATGGCCCACAAAAATTAGTTGTGTCTCTGTAGAAATTTGGCCTTAAATCTGAACTTTTGGAGGCTAGGGCGGCGCGAGAGCCTTATATCAAAAGCTAATTTTTGCACAGACAAGCGGAAGGAGGGTTTCGCCAGTGTGTTAGCCGGGATCGTAAGGAGCATGAGTTTGGACCTCAACAAAATAGGAATAATAGTATATCTAACAAAATGATGGAGAAGCGAATGAATAGAAGCTTTATGTGCGAATAACATTTATGATTTATATAAAACCAATGGATGAATGAGAGGTTGCCTGTGTGCATAAACGTAATAATTGGTGTAAGGATGAGTGAATGCATGGATTTATTTATAATTAATAAATTACATTTTCAAGGTATGGCTCAGACACTTTTTTCCTGTGGTGTTGATGCTGTTGATTCGATTAGAGACTTTTATGGTGCTTCACAAATCACAAATCAATAAATAAATATTTATTTGACAATGAAGTAAAAGAGTCATTATAAATTGGCCAAATACCATCAAAGTAATTATAAATGAAAAATAATTATTATTGAACCTTAGCGTTTAATTATTTATTCTACTCCATTATGAGCCGACTCTAAGCAACGCCCAGTTTTTATCAGGTCCTGCCACCGAAAGTCCCCTTTTATGACAAAGCAGATAAACCACATGCTTATTTTCCTTGCTAAGGTGTGTAAGACCTGGCATCAAGGCTTCCATTCGCCAACGCTGTGGAGGTCGCGATCTATTGAGTTCGGCCCACGCAGAGAAAAAGAAGAAATCGAAGAAAAGGCCCTAATGTATTCTGAAATAGGATCACTAATGTCTTACGGTACAGTAACGGGGCTGCTATACACTGTTACAATAAGATACTGCTTAAACTAATATGCCGGTAAAACTAGCATTACTTGTACAATTGATTTAGGGATATAACTACACAACTAACACATCGGTAACAAGAAAATAAATAAAATAAAAAAATTAATAAAATATAAAAAATATTTAAAACGCTAACTGCTCAAGTTAACATACACGTGCAACAAAATTAGTGGTGTAACTAACATTGTTATACAAATTACAATCCTTCAATATCGGTACGAACTAACATGTATTGTAATATAACAATTAAGATGCGTTATATTGTAAGCAGTGTCGTGGCCCACAAGTTTGTCATATATCGTACCCAGTGATGGTAATCAATTTATATTCACGACACAAATGTCACTTTCCACCAATGTCCATCCCATATCTTGCACAATTTGTCCTTACTCCATGTTTGTTATTTTAACATTCCCAATTTATTTGTCAATAGGAAAGTACGCGATCAAATTCGCTAAACGGTTCCCGACAGCTCTTCAAGACATTGAGATTAATTTCGATCTATTTTTTGGGCATTATGCCAGAGAAATCGTCAAAGACTTCAAAGAGTTCTCTGCATGTTTGGATGGCGCCAAACTTAGAAATATTTCTATTACCTACCCGGAAATATACATGGTCAGCCGGAAGATGAAAAAAGATTTTATTGACTGCATAAAGAGATTACTCCACAACCAGCACTCGCTTCGGGTAAAAATATGATATAATATAAACTTATCTTGGAGATAGCACCAAGATACATGGACACCATGAATTGGCATTAGGATCTGAGAGAGTGTGTGTCAGTACAGTTAATGGCAGCCGTAATGTTATTGTTGATATTTTCTTACTGGGAATCTAGGCACCACGAGCCTGGTTGAAAATTTCCTTTAAAAAAATTAAAACGAAATGATAAATAGATCAAGCTCTTTTTTAAAAAGATTAAGTCAGCGGTTCTTATCCTGTGGGTCCCAACCCAGTTCACAGGGACCACATAAGACCATGATAAAACACATATACTCTACAGTTATTAAGTAGCAACGAAATTAATCTTATGCTTGACGGGTCACAACAGGATAGGGAACTGTATTAAAGGGTCACTGCATTAGGAAGGCAGAGAACTACTGCGTTAAGTATTTCTGTTTGTATTTCAGTATTCCAGGTAATATAGGTTAATTATATTATTTTTTGGGTTCTAATTCAGTTTTATTACACGGTCAACGTGTTTCAATATTTCGGTACTTTAATTAATTTCTGTCCATGTAGTTTTTCATAATTGCGATGACTCTTATATTACTTCATTCAGAAATTTCTAATAGAGTCTTCATTCTTTGACCTCGAGACTGGTCTACAAGTTTTAAAATGCTTAGCTGACACCTCTGCAGCTACAATTGAAGATTTATCTCTAGAAGACTTTTTTCAAAATGGAACGCCTATTTACCGAGAGGAACGTGTATTAACAGAAATGCAGGTCATTGTCACATCACTTTAACATCACTATTCACCTGATATTGCTGTTTGTCTAACCGTTAAGTATAGTATAGAGACACATAATTAATATCATGAGAGCTTATTTATCTTGTTATATTAATATTTTATTATATTGTCTTATTATTTTATTTGGTTATCTTATTATTGTTCCCTGCCTATCTTATTAGTTGACAATTGTCCCGCTATTTCTCGATGAATATATATTTTTTTTTCTTTTTAAAATAATAGAATCCATGATCTCTCAATTGTAAATGTAGCTATTTTAAATCGGTGTCATGCAAAGTACTCCTTAAATTTGAGTATGTTGACCTGGCCCATCTCCAACCCCACACCCCACACTTTTTTCCACCCCCCTGTTCCAGCAGAGACTTTTGACGATTTATTACATTGTTTTATAGTCTTAACCTTTAACCTCCAAACAGTCTAATAATTATGTTTAAATTTTAAAATTTTCAGAAGTTCACAGGCCTCCGTCGTATTCACTGTGATTACTTTTTTATTTCTGAAGAGCTGGCAAAAATCTGGGTCACCGGATGTCCGAATCTCTCGTTCATTAAGCTTTATTCTGAAGAATATGTGCATCCCAGTACGTTTGATTGTTTGTTGGTTATTTATACTGTTTAAATTAAACATTCTTTAAAGCGTATATGGGCCATTTAAAAAGTTTTAATGTTGTAAAATGTACGGACAAGCCACGAAATGACTTGTTATGATAATTTAGTGTTATATTTATCGGGGTGGAGTTCCATCTCCTCATTTAGAGTCTGATGCTTTCAAGTGAGTATACATATATATATACATGCCATTGTTTATATTTCTTTTATCATAAAGGTGCTAAAAAATGTCCCTATAGACATGCTCCACCTTGTGTTAATTGCAACGTAATATTACACCTTTAACGTGCAGCAAACAATCCAGTGTATCTCTGTTCAGTTTACACATGACTAACAAGGTCCTGTTATACCCCCCCCCTCAATCAGCTCACGTATCAGCTGTGAGACGTGGAGGTCACTGGTCAGCACTCACCCAGATTTGTTGGTTGACTATCAAGCCACATATATCCAAGACACTGAGCAAATGCTTTATATATTATCCCCGTTTATCCCCCTGTTCAAATTATACTGGTGCAGAAAGGGAAGGGATACAACGGAGTTTGAGGTAGGATAAAGTGTTATAATTATTGTCGGTGAGCTTCTCCCATTAATTTCTTTAAGTATAATTTCAAATTATGTCGCACGGATGGAAAAGGGCACAATGCAAAAACTGGTTTTAGTCATAATTTCCTCTTAATTATAACTTAATTTCAATACGTGATAACGTATGTGTCGTGTTTCACCCTTCAGTTTTCTAATATGGAATATTTAAAAAAGATGTATATGTGCTAGGTTTGGTCAAGCTCCATCTATTCATGGTAGAGTATTTGTAGCTAATTTTATTGATACAGCTCATGTAAGGAAAAAAATATTAATACTTTGCCTCCGGCCCCATGCGCAATGTTATAAAAAAAAGTTCATTATTCTTAGGAACTACATTTAGATAATGATGGATATATATGCCAAGTTTGATCAAGATCCATTAATCCACGTAAAAGCCTCTTTGGAACAATCACGCCCGCACACAAATTTTCACTATTCAATGTGTGTATATATATTTATATATATATAATGTGTGTGTATACATATGATATCACGTATATTTATCCACATAATTTAATATGAACATTTTAAAGATCTAATTTTTAATTTTCTTCAGCTGACAAGATTACTTCATCGTTTTGCCTACTACCATAGAACAATAAAGTATCTGCACCTGAACCTTTTAGGGCAATTTCCAAATTTGGATACAACAGCAGTGCAAAAAATACTTTCTGAATGCACACAGATGTAAGTCCGTTATGTATGTGCATGTGACATTCTAACGCATAAGTACCTAGCTTATTGGTCGAGAACTAAAAAAAAGCCTTATATAAACCACGTGACTTTTGGCCAAGTTTCTCCCTAATTCTAAGTTAGCATCTTCTAATTTCTAAAACCACACATCTAAAATACTTTTGTTTCCATTCACAATATCGCGGTAAAAGTCGCGCTTGTTTATCTCAAAGATGTATCAGTCACTTTGCAAATTCTTGAGAACCTGTGTAATAAAGCTAGTGAGGAGATACTGATATTCTATTGAGCACCCTCATAAGTGGCGGATAGATGTTGGGTAACGGGGAAATAAAATACCCGGGGCGGACTAAAATCAGTACATTCTGGAGTGATCCACATATGCTAGGGGTCCGACTCAATACTAAGGCACACCCCACCCCCCTCCAGACGGCTGTGCCCATGTCTGACGACCCTGTCACGTAAAAAAGCGTTACGAAAGTTAACCACATGCAGAAAAACGGACCGTTAATTTTGGATTTTGACCCATGCTTGACCAAAAATATGATTTATGGATAGCGACTTGGAATAGACTTAGTCTATACACAGCGGGAGCATTGGCCCGTCTCAGTGACGAATGATTAAGATATTGAATCGTGGTTGCGGCAATGCAGGAGATCAGATGGAAAGATTCAGATATCATTATTACTAAGGAGTATACAATATTCTACAGTGGAAACAACACACTCACCTTAGGAACTAGGTTTGCAGTCAAACGAGAGACAGTAAATGCAGAAATTGGGTTTAAACGAGTGAGTGAAAAGACACCTAGTGGCAGATGACTCACTGGTCGCCTAAAGCTTAGATGGATCGACGATGAAGTGAAGAATTTACACACGATGGGGGTTCGTGCATGGAGACGGAAAGCCATTGAACGTTGCGAATGAAATGATGTGAATGAGCAGGCCAGGTCCCTACATGGGCTGTAGCGCCACTGATGATGATGAGTAAATAGACTTAGCTTTAAGATTTAAAGCATTTAACCAATTTTTAATTGTCCTGTCCTAAAGCGTCAGTTACTGACCACCTGTATCATGCTGAAACTTTTATTTTATAAACAAGACTAGCCGATATACCCGGCGTGGCCCGGGATTGCATTAGGACCCCGATCCTGGTGGCCTACAGATCCCGTTAGGATACTGTTCTCTTTGGGATCCCGTTTCATCTAGGGACCCTCCTTTCCAATGTTATCCCATTTCCTGATTTGGTCGTGACATAGATTTAGCTTTTTAAAGATATCGAACTTTCTGGAAAATTCTAGATTGGATATTCTTAGTTTTAAATACACCGATATGTAAAAACGGACAGTGCAGTGTATTGCTACCACGTTAGGCCGATATTCATTAATTCACAAAAAAACTAAAGTGTTATCTAAGCCTATTGACCTATAGAACTTTCTGGAACATTCTAGATTAAATGTATTTTATCCTCACCGAACTGTGTAAAAACAGTCTTTTCTTAGTAATTATTCTTCGAATACGAAAAATTTTACAAATAAATGAATTTCTATAACTATAGTACATTTAAGTTAAAAGAGGGGCCCCGGGAGCCCATTCCATAACTGTACCGAATTAGTTTTGCCTGAGATGTGGCCCTCTCCTATCATTCAGGTAAGTTATGAAGTCAAAATTTTAAATTTGTCCCATTAAAATCTATTGAATAATGCCATAGATATAGCGTTTTAAAGTTATCGAACTTTCTGGAAAATTCTAGATTGGATACTATTAGTTTTAAATCCACCGATGCTTCTGTACGGACCGTTAAGTGCAGTTCTACCACCCTAGGCCTATATCCATCAATTCACATAGAACCTATAGTGTTGTCTAAGCATATCGATATTTATATAGCTCATATAAGGAAAAATGAAATGGGCCCCCGGCCCCCTAGGAATGGATATTATGAGTTCAGTACCCATCGGTACTTGAATATAGATAATCAAGTGTATGTGTACTAAGTTTTGTCAAGATCCATCCATTCATGTAGGATTATTAAGCCTCTTGATGTTTATATAGCTCATATAAGAAAAAAAAACGAGTTCGGGGCCCCCGGCCCCAAACGATATGTTATTTAAAGTTCTCAACCCCTTAAGAATTCCTTCTGGATAATGATGGATATATGTGCCAAGTTTGGTCAAGATCCATCAATCCGTGTAAAAGCCTTTGTGGAACAGACAAACAAACAAACCCACAGACAAACAAATTTTCACTTTTATATATATACTAGCCGATATACCCGGCGTGGCCCGGGATTGCATTAGGACCCCGATCCCGGTGGCCTACAGATCCCGTTAGGATACAGTTCT
Organism: Omphiscola glabra; assembly: GCA_964017045.1. Taxonomy (NCBI): domain Eukaryota; kingdom Metazoa; phylum Mollusca; class Gastropoda; family Lymnaeidae; genus Omphiscola; species Omphiscola glabra. Next base: position 13,054,552 of record OZ024806.1, on the reverse strand, counting down.
CAGTGGGATCCCGTTCCATCTAGGGACCCTCCTTTCCAATGTTATCCCATTTCCGGATAGGATCCATCTTTGATCGTGACATAGACATAGCTTTTTAAAAATATCGAACTTTCTGGAATGCATATTCTTAGTTTTAAATCCACTGATATCTCAATACGGACAATTAGTGTATTGTACCACCCTAGGTCTAAATCCATCAATTCACAAAGAAACTAAAGTGTTATCTAAGCCTATTGATATTTATATAGCTCATATAAGGAAAAATGAAATGGGGCCCCCAGCCCCAGGAGAATGGATATTATTAGTTCAGTACCCTTCGGTATTTGAATATGGATAATCAAGTGTACGTGTACTAAGTTTGGTCAAGATCCATCGATTCATGTAGGAGTATTTGTTGATCATTTTATTTATATAGCTCATATAGGAAGAAACGATATTTTGGGCCCCCGGCCCCAAACGGAATATTATAAAAAGTTAATATCCCCTTCAGAGTTCCTTCCAGATAATGATGCATATATGTGCCAAATTTGGTGACGATCCATCCATCCATGTAGGAGTATTAAGCCTATTGACCTATAGAACTTTCTGGAACATTCTAGACTAAATGTATTATCCTCCCCGAACTGTGTAAAAACAGTCTTTTATTAGTAATAATTAATCTTCGAATACGAAAAATTATACGACTAAATGAATTTCTATAACTATAGTACATTTAAGTTAAAAGAGGGGCCCCGGGGGCCCATTCCATAATTGTACCGAATTAGTTTTTCCTGAGATGGGGCCCTATAATAATCATTCAGGTAAGTTATGAAGTTACAATTTTAAATTTGTCCCATTAAATTATATTGAATAATGCCATAGATATAGCGTTTTAAATTTATCGAACTTTCTGGAAAATTCTAGATTGGATATTATTAGTTTTACATCCACCGTTATTTCCATATGGACTAATAAGTGTATTGCAACAAAGCTAAGCCTATATCCATCAATTCACATAGAACCTATAGTGTTGTCTAAGCCTATTAATATTTATATAACTTATATAAGGAACAATGAAATGGGGGCCCCGGCCCCAGAGGAATGGATATTATGAGTTCAGTACCCTTTTCTATTTGAGTATGGATAATCAAGTGTATGTGTACTAAGTTTGGTCAAGATCCATCCATTCATATAGGAGTATTAAGCTTATCGCTATTTATATAGCTCATATAAGCAAAAATGAAATGGGGCCCCTGGCCCCAGGAGAATGGATATTATGAGTTCAGTAACCTTCGGTATTTGAATATGGATAATCAAGTGTACGTGTACTAAGTTTTATCGATATCCATCCATTCACGTAGGAGTATTTGTTTGAACATTTTTTATATAGCTCATATAAGGAAAAAACGAATTCGGGGCCCCCGGACCCACACGAAATGTAATTAAAAGTTCTCAACCCCTTAAGAGTTCCTTCTGGATAATGATGGATACATGTGCCAAGTTTGGTCAAGATCCATCAATCCGTGTAAAAGCCTTTGTGGAACAGACCCACAAACAAACAAACCCACAAACAAATTTTCACTTTTATATATATGATATGATATGATATGATATGATAATAATAACTTTGTTTTCTATGAGATTGTAACAGGAATTCCTATGTTGTTGGTTTTTTTTTTTGGGGGGGGGGGGGTGTGGGGAGATTTCTGGGACT